>CM064969.1:68659140-68792139 GCA_032847665.1 Solanum chilense
TTTTTGTATAAAGCGAGAAAAACATATATTTTCTTGCTATACACTTATAATTATGCAATATACATATATTTTAATTCGATTCAACTGTATGCAAAGCTAATTATACAATTGCATCGAATTATACAATTTAGGCCAGCGAATTATACAATTTAGGCCAGCGAATTATACACTTTTATATGTATAGCGAATTATACAGTTTTTATGTTTGCTATGGAACGCAATTATGCAAAGTTTGCTATATTATACAAATATGATTTTTTTGTTTGCTATATGTGAAAGTTGCCCTTTTTTAAATTATAATTTCTTGACATACATTTTTCAATTGTTAATTAGTATTTTAGGTAACATAAAAAAATTTAGAATTTGAATTTGATATTTATGTTTTACTCAATTTTTCACTTTTTATTTCTTTCCACTCTCCATGATTGAGAGCTTCAGAGTGATCAAAACCCTTTTGTGTTTTCTTCAATACTTTTTCTTTAACTCTCTAAAAATTTCTCTGTTTGTTTTGGGAAGTGAGATCTGATGATATTACCAGTGTTTAAGCTTGGCACACTTGCCCTCAAATCTTTCTGTAAACCTATCGGTAATCGAATCAAGAAAGAGGCTGGATACCACCCCAGGTTCAGAAATTTCATCATCAACATTGCCCAGGTTCAGTTTTGCCCTAAAAATCATTTTTTATTTGTGGGTTTTTGTTTGCGTATCTGTTGTATGAGTTTTAGCTAGTGGTAATTTGTTATGATATGAAAAAGGATGGGGGTTTTGTGGTATATAAAGAGCTGGAATTGTTTTTTATGAAATGGTAAACAACCTTTTAGAAATTATCCTCTGAGTTTGTGCTTGGCTGAGCTCAGGACCTGAAGTTGAAGTTTTTTTTTGGGGGGATGGGGAGGAGATTATAAAATGGGTAATAGAACCCTCACCACCAACAAGGTGATGGTTCAAGTAGTTAAATGACTGAGCTACTAAGAGTATAGGTAGATGAATAGTTGATTATCCTGATGGAATTAGCTAATGGTGTGGGATGATATTTAAAAAATATACATTTTGATGGTCAAAAGTTGCAAAGATCAAAGGATTCTAAGTGTATTTAGTTGATTATGGAAACTAAGATGCAAATAAATACGTTTTTTAAATCATGTTTGACTAGGGAAGAATAGATTATTGAAGTAGTGAGTGAGAATTTGTGATTCTATGGGAAATTGAACACGTTGAAGTAAGTTGTGGCTTAGAAATTGGAAGATGAAGAGATAAGTGGCAAAAACTAATTGATTCTTGTAGGTTGAACTTACAGTCGCTCTGCCGGCCGAACTATATACTGAAAAGAATAAATAGGATTATTGCGACTACTTTAATTGAGCAACTTTTGTTTGTTGTGTTCTTCAATGCATTTATATTAACACGGATTATTAACATCCATATACTAGTTAAGATACTCAAATTGGTCTTTCCATGGCTCTTAAGTGTATTTCAGTCTTGCTTTATCTTTCTGAAATGTGTGATCTCACTTGATGATTCCTTCTCTTGGGAATTGAAACTGAAGATCATCAGAACTGAAAACTAATGGACAGTACACATATTTGATTTCTTTCTTTTCCGCAGGCAAACCATAGGCTGTCAACTAAATTGCAAAGACGTATATATGGTCATGCAACTGATGTGGCAATTCGCCCATTAAATGAAGATAAAGCTGTTCAAGCTGCTGCTGATCTCCTAGGTGAACTCTTTGTGTTCTCGGTAATGTTGTCTCTAGGTCCTTAATTTGTTCTGTTACTCAAATATCTCATATCAAATTTATTTTCATTTGGGATAATTATATGTATCATCATGGACATGGTGATGTTTTTCGAAATGCTGGTTTGTTTATTATTGAGAACACCCTTTTTATGTCCTATTCCACTTGTAATAGAGCTCAGGATTCTATTTCATGTGTTCATAACAGACCATAGCAGGAAGGTCATTAATCCCGAACTTAGTCTGATATTCTAGATGCAATGAGAAGGCATGGCATGTTATGCTTCAGAATAAGGGCTTGTTCTCGTTCAACCCACTAGTTTCTAGAAGTGCTATCTGGATATTGAAGGCTGTCTGACATTAGTTTTGCTCCAACTACATACCCAATGTTATCCTGAAATGGGCTTCTGGGAAGGGTTGGATGTGCGCGGACCTAACTTCTACCTTTGTCGGGTAGATCGGCTGCTTCTGATAGACCCCCCCTGCTCAAGTTTCACAAAATAATATAAATCACTTAATTCATAAGTCCTTCAAATAGTATTAATTTGTGGTACTGCCTAATTGTCTTCTTTATGTATGTGCACTAAAAATGTGAAAGACGTTGGCTTAATGTGTCTAATATTATTGTGTTATTGGTAATGTTATGTTTTCAATTAGGTTGAGCCCATCGACTCCCCTCAAACGTCCACAGAAAATTGAGATACCTCTTCGAATGGTTCAACCTATTGAACACCTGATCTTGGTTCAAAATGTACTTATCACTATATCTATAGTTGTGGCAATAGGGGCGTCATCTGGTAATATGCCAATTTGATTAGTATTTGTAGATAAAACAGGTTTTCCTCTTCTAGTCCAAATAATTTGATTAGGGGTCAGTACACTAAACAAATATTGCTTACATGGCAGTGTATGTTAGAAACAAAAATTTTGAGTGTGTTCAGGTTAGCTTGTAAGCACCTTGATTATTTTGCCAGGTACCAACATCTTTCACCCCTACATGTAAAGAGTAACTCTGATCACTGATGTTTTGGCTGATAGGAAGAAATCAACTATATTTTTTCTACTGGGATTTGAACCTTATTCTCTTATGGTTTCAATTCCAGCTTTACCATCCTCTAGGCCGCGCCAGGGGTGCTCATCTAATCCATCATTTTGCTGCAAAAATTAATAGGATGACCGCACTTGTTTCTTAACAGATATTAAGTTCATAGTTCGATTTTATTTTATAGTTGTGCCAAATGAAAACTAAACAAAGAAATTGGGATGAAGGAAATGATATGTAATGATTAGAAACTTTTAGTTCCGGTGACAATGTTCAAGTTTGAAAGCATTTGACGTGGTATCGGATGATTTGATGTTTCTATTACCAAACTTGTCTAGTAGGGTTATCAAATGGTCCCCAAGTACGAATACAAAAATCTAGGCATTCTATTTTTATCAGTAAAAAATAGTATTATAGATTGCCAGCATTAAGAAGATGCTGAGTAGTATGTGCAACTAGCAACAATTATATATTTTGTAATGTGCTAAAAAGATCAAGCACAGCTCTGCATCACTAATTGAAGCCATTTTGCACTTAAAAGTGAGGAGATACATCTTTATTTAACTACAAATACAGATTTACTATTGCTCTAGAAGAAATCCTAGATGGCAATTGATGCATTCAATTCCAACTGCTCAAGATGACTTGTTGAGTTGAGTGAAGTTAGCATCATGAAGGGCTGTTGTGGCATCATCTTTGTTATTCCTTCTCCTTTTTGTTCGCTGCACATTTGCTATCTGAAGAGTAATTGCCTTAGCCTAACCAGATACAGGATTGAAAATTGCAGTTGATTTAATTAATCTACAACAGAACATTGTAGATGCTCCTCTTAACCTGATATATTCTCAGTGCATAACACACCAATTATCTAGTCATGTATAGTGCGGAGATTTGCATGAATTACTTTGTTCAGTCTTCTGTTCTTTTTTTTTTTAAACGACCAAGGCAGAATACCATCAATATGCTTTTGTTATCTGTTTATTCAGGTCGCTGGAGTGGCCGTTATCTTTGAGGTGCAAAGAAGTTCCAGATCTGAAGCTAGAAAGGAGGAAGTTCGGAGGAAGGAACTAGAGGTGCATATCGACATTCATAATAGTGATTTTCTTGTGCTGAAATCAAAGAGCGCAATATTCTATTTCCATGTAAAACTCAAATCATAATTTGTTTTCCTTTTGTAGGCATTGAAGCAGCGAGACGATGACCTGAGTAGAGAGCTTGAGTTCCTTAAGAACAGAATCGATGAACTGGAGCGACATTCCAAAACACGAGGATTAAGTAGTATTTTTAGCATCAGTCATGCAGAAAGTACCAAGGATAAAGCTAAAGCTGGTTGATCCTCTGCTAGTGTTGTGCTAACATACATACACATTGTAAGACCCCTCTCCAGTTGAGCAATAACGACTCAAATCTCTATTTTTCTCTACTTATTTCTACTATTTTAACTTCTGGAAGTAAAGAAACTTGAAGCAACTCCGACAAAAGGAAGATTATCGGAACATGTAAGGTTGACAGGTGAAAAGCCTTTAGAATATTACTAACCAAAATGGATTATCCATTGTTTGCAGCCTTTGGTCTTTGAATAAAAGGCAACATTTCATATTGTAACCGAATTCGATATTTTGGTGAATTTTTGCACCTAGCCATTGAGGCAATATTGATGACTATTTTACTTGTTTGGCTTTCAGTAATAAGAATTATTATTAAGAGTTCAAGTGTTTCCAATTTGTTACGTGTCCTTCGTTGTGCGTTCTCCTGAGATGTTCAGGGAGTTTTACCTCTTAATATAAGAGGACCATGAATGTTTATGTTGCTCTGACTCTCTAAAATGTTGGTAAACCCGTCAGATCCTATAAAATGCATAGGATTCGAAGGATTTGACACATACCTGGTGGTATTTTTGAATAATCCGAGCAACATAAGGTGAATCTGATTCAAGTGTGAAATGATAGTTCTTGGATCCATTTTTGGACCTAAGACGATGCTCGTCTGCAAAATCAAATAATTATAGATAAATGTGAAATGATAAAATTGAACATAACATCGATACGACAAAACATATGATTGATCTTGATAAATCTAGTGGGACAGCATCTGTTCAAACATGTCTCAGTTCAATCTTTGCAATCAAAATTCACCCTATCCAAGAGATTCATAAGAAGCTATACTACAATCATACACTAAGCTAAGATAAATATAGAAACAAGGATAAAAGAATGCTGAGGAACTCAAGGGGAAGCTCAAATCCAAACTTGAGCACCAGTAAACGATTCATGTGGTGAATTCATTTTACAGAATAGGAGAATTACCACTGCCACATGAAAATATTCAACTCAAAAGTTGGAATAGAACATCAGTCCTTGTTTTAAGAAGAACAGCACCCAACTTTCTTTACTGCTGAAACGTCGTCCTTGCTTCCGACATTAATGGTCTGTCCCTTGGGCAATGCTGCTGGGTCATCTCCTGCTTCAAGAGCTTTCTTGCTCACGACACGGTATATTTGTGTGAGCACTTCTGTGAAGGCGTTTTCCACATTCATGGATTCCAGAGCAGATGTTTCCATGAAAAAAGTACTCTCCTTCTCAGCAAATGCTTTGGCATCCTCGGTGGAAACAGCTCGTAAGTGACGCAAATCTGCCTTATTTCCCACAAGCATTATGACAATGTTTGAGTCAGTATGATCTCTGAGCTCCTTTAACCATCTCTCCACATTCTCGAAAGTCACATGACGAGTGACATCATAAACCAGCAATGCACCAACAGCTCCTCGATAGTAAGCACTCGTGATTGCACGATATCTTCAACAAAGAGCACATCAGTTAAGATTATGATACATGAACTCATAACATTTCCATACAGGAAACTAAAATATTACAATTGTCCCATGTAAAGAAGATTACTTCACAATATATGGGTCTACTGGACACGACGAAGTTCAGATATAAGCCAACTTAGGGGTCGTTTAGGATATCCCATGGGATTATTTTATCCTATGTTTGATAGTGTGTATTATTTACTCCAACCATTTTGTGGGATAAGTTACGCCAAATGGAAGATGAGATAAATTAATTAACGACCCCTTAAAAGTTTAAAAATGTAGAATTCATGGGCAAAAAGAGAGCAGAAACAAAACAGATGGCTGGGGAAGCAGTATCTCACCAGCATACAACTTGTCAGGTACCGAAAATTAGAGCATCCCTAATATCTTTGGGTTAGTCATGTATTAGCTACATCATACTCATAAAAAAACACCTTTTACTGCCCAAAATAAATTGTAAGTTCATTCACTGGCTTTTTTAAAAAAAAACATCCAGTCGCATTTGTCTGAAATATTCAAGTCTACGACTAGCAATTCAGACAAACATGCCTTAAGTTCCCCGAATTTCAATTGTATTGATCATTATTATTAATGAAAAAAATAAAAACACCAACAAATATATGGAAAGACAATAACTTAATTAATTACTGAAATATAAATACGTACAAAATTATCCTATAATTCGAGAATCCTAGATAAGAAAAAAAAAAGATCATTTACTATGAAGATCATTCATCTAAAACTCCAGCTTCTTTGTGTCGGAGGATTCACCATTTAGGCCCTTCTAAAGGTGGAGGAGGGGAGGGTGAACGAGGAGAAGTGTATTTATCTGGTGGCTCGTTCATGCAGACCCACCACGTGGTTCTGTCTAAGTAGGCTAGGCCACGACATAGAATCACCTCGCCTATTATTTTTATTTTGTGATCAGCTATATCAGGAATAAATTTATTACAATGGTGGAAACGAAAGGGGGATCTTAGATCTCTTAGTGAAAATAGGAAAGAAATGGAGTTTTAATATTTATGGAAAAGGCTACCCTCCCCAGACCCCCAATTTGAGGGATTACATGGAATATGTTATTGTTGTTACTGCTCTATAAGCATAAGACACCTTGCAATTTCCCTGAAAGTGTTACACTGTCCATGACCCTTCAAGTCTGTAAAAGCCGACTATCTCAGATCAAATTAGCGCAGAGAAAGCACATTTTTCATATTCTAGAGATTTTGAAATATTCACTGAAGATGTGTTACAATGGATGACCCTTTCCCATATTTTGGACATAAACTGAAGACTCATCGCTCATAGGGCACCTTCCGTGTAAACACACTTCACGAGCCATCTGTTATTGGATGTCAAAGATGCTCCATAGCCAATGTGTTCTCACCATTTTGGTGTTGAAAATTCTGACAGACCCATTTATTGGATTTGTCACTCAACACACACCATTTCAATTAAAAATTCCTATATCACAATCTAATTATACCATACAAAAGTCAACACATTTTCTTATCCACACCCTGAGAGGATCAACTATATTCCTACTTAGCTGGTGGTAGAGGTGCTCTAACACTAGTGCAAGATGTTTCACAGATCATAATTTGTTTAGGTCCCTATTAAACTAGTAAATATATGAGATGGATAAGTTGTTAAGCTCGTCTAAAAATCAGGAGCACTTAAACATCAAGACTAAAAGTTTCGAACTTTACTATTCTCATGTCATCATCAAACCATTCATTATCAGTTTAACCCTCCACTAATTACAATTCAGCTCACAAAAACCAACTCAAATGTAGCTACCAAAGGCAAAATCAACCACGCTAATACCCACAGCAGCCACAAGTATGGAATAGCCGGCATATTCATATGCATTTGCCTTTCACTCATCTTTGTATATTCAAAAAGAAGAAAAAAACACAAATTCGTACACCAAGTTAGCACGAATTATCACAGAGAAACTAACTAAACTACTAGATCTACCTCCCTCAATACTTCAAACGGAACGATCTTACACATAAGACTCTGATCTAACTTAACATAAAATGATAATCAGCCATCCACAAGTAGAAAGCAGCAGAGTAGATCTCATATTTAAATTTTCCAATGAGCAGTAAAAAGAGTAGGATATATACCGTTCCTGACCAGCAGTATCCCAAATCTGAGCTTTAACCACCTTATCCTCAACATGAATGCTTCGAGTAGCGAACTCAACACCGATAGTAGACTTCGACTCAAGGCTGAACTCATTACGACTGAATCTAGAAAGAAGATTAGATTTTCCGACACCGGAATCACCAATCAACACCACCTTGAACAAGTAATCGTAATCGTCGTCGGCTCTGTATGCCCCCATTTTCTCAGATGTGGAGGGCACAAAGTGAGATCTGAAAGAGGCACCGTTTTGCTTTTTTAAAAAGAGAGAGGGAGAGAGATGTATTCAAAAATATTTTTTACTATACTTTTTCTTAAACCCCTCCTTAAGTCTCTGACTTTCCTGTTTTCTACAAATTCAAAATACGCACAATTTGAGTTTTCATAGTGTAAAAAATAATGAATATTAGTATTAGAATATTTGAATGTGAAAATAGTTATAACTACATAAAAATTTTAAATTATATAGAAACTTGTAAACTTGGTAGATTTAGATACAACTAAATTTTAAAGAAGTGGTTCACACTAAAAGAGTGTTGATCAATATTTATTTTGACACGGATATATTCTGATTATCTGACATCGACGGCAACTGTCCAGTAATTTTTTTTATTAAGTGATTAACCAAAAAAGAACCTTAAGTTGGGTATTATTGCAGTATTATTACTCATTATGTGTTTGGTACCAGAAAAATGCATCCCGCTTTTTTTTTTATCTAGTTAGTAAAATTTCTTAAAAATGAGAAATAGATTATTTTACAATGATAGTATCTTCATCCTCTACACGCCAAATTTTCATTTCGGCCTTGCGGTGAAGTCAGAGTTTAGATACTATCATACTATATAGTAAATGTTAAAATCCTTCGGAAAAAGCAGAAAAATAACTTTTTGCACTTGGTGGTAATTGGGTAGGTGGAAACAGAGTTTTTTAATCCAACCAAGAGTACCGCGTTAATTTCAATTTTTCAATTAGTGTGGAAACAAAAAATATCAAAATGTGTGCTATGAACATAATAAGGACCAATAAAAAAGCAATATAACGAATCAATAGTCAAGGGTATTTAGTTGTCTTTGGCAGCTTTCTATGACTTGTAAAACGTTGATACTAGATAGGGGAAGTAAAAACCTACGAAATAGATTTAACAAAAATATGAACGTATAGTATTAAGTAATAAAATTAATAATAACATACTCAATATAATTAATTCATGGCAATTGAATGTACGATCCAAAAGGGGAGGGGTCAAAGTTTGACAAAATTTTATTGCATTCAAGCATTTTATTTTCGGTAACTCTGCTTTTAATAAGCTGTGTTACGCTGAAATACATTCCCGATAGAGTGCTTGAAAAAGAATATTTATGTTATACAATTTTTCCCTATCTATATAAGTGTAAAGATGTGTGTATAAATGAGGAACATTAAAGTAGAGGTGAAGATAAATTAAAGTTTCATTTATACAAAATGTGAGAAAAATGCTTCAATCCTTGGGCCTCTTGCTCATTGATTTTCTCTTGTTCACTTCCAAGTATCTCTTTCTTAGCCTAATGGCTTTTGGTGTAACCTGCACATTTGCATAGGTTTATTTCATTGGTTTAACGAAAAGTAATACCAAATTAGTTTTATTTACCATTATTAATCACCAATTTATAGTAATGTAGAGAAACAAGAAATTATTCGAAAGAAGTATTATAGAAAGTGTTATCTCTAATGCGAAGTCATTATCCAAATAATAAGGATACCTCAATAAGCTCATCGGAAGCAACATATCCTATGGCTTCTTCGAGAGACATCTGCAAAAAAACCATCGAACGTCAGGAGCAAAGCTTAAATACTATAAAATCCTTTAGCTAAGAGATTTTTGAAGATGGACAATCTAGTGAAGTTCTAAATTTCTCATACTTCGTTGAACGCTTCACATTAGGAAATATGATAAAGTACAAAGTATTGTTTTCCTGAGGAAGGTAAAAGTAACAGCGCAAAATTTTGTAAGTGGATAAAGTACAAGCGAAGTAGAAACTCACAAGGCGGGGAGGAGTTAACTTGACGTTCTCATCCTTGCTAGCGCACCTTATATTGTTGAGTTCTTTTGCCTTAACCGGGTTGACCTGTTTCATGCAATCAACCAAGAGTCACAAATGCACATGACATACATTGTAAGAAATGAAATAACAGCTCCTTACATCAAGATCTGTATCTCGAGAATGTTCTCCAATAATCATGCCATCATATGTCTGCATATTATCCAAGACAAAGTAAGGTAACAGCATTTTATATTCTTCAAAAGAGCATGTGATTGACAACGCTATCAAGATCCCTGATAGTATACACATTGTTTTCTATCTTTACTTCAACACTTCGAATTTTATAAGCCTTCAAATTGCGAGGACTCTTGTCCTGTAATATATTATACATTCCACAGATAAAATATCTCCTAATCACTGCTTTTAAGTGATCACAACTGGAATGACATCAACATCAAAGCTATCAGTACTAGGTCATGCATATTTGAGATCACAAAAATATTTGGTAGTTAACCAAGGTTGATACTCTTTTTACTACTTCTAAGGAAAGAAATTAGGACAAAAAGTTCAGTTGAACCACCTCCATTGCAGGTGCCACAAAGAGAACTCCACGAGGTTCTAAACCCATCAGTGCATGAGCAGTGATTAACCCACGGCCCATTGATACCTGTTCAACCAATAGGAGGAGGTACAATTATCCACAAATTGAAACCGGAGATATATATATCCTTTGTCGAAAAACAGAAGATATAATATCAAATACAAGTGTAATATGACGATTTTTCAGACATGTTCAAATCTGAGCTAAACTGCCTCAAAAGGCTACTGGGAAGCGGCATTTGATGTACTCATAACAAATGTACTAGACAATTGGAAGAGAACATAAAATTCAAGGGAATTTTGGGATCAATTAAAGATGTTTTGAGAGAAAAATGTTATATTTATTCGGACCTAGATCCCGTTTGGATTGGCTTACAAAAAGTAGCTTTTAAGTCAAAAAATAAAAAGTCAAACTTGAATGACTTTTAAGTCAAAATAAAAACCAGGGGAGACCTACTTTTGGTTTTTTAACTTTTTTTTAAGTTATTTTTAACCTTGTCAAATACTTGCAAAAGCTAAAAATAACTTAAAGTAGGCTTGACCAACTTTTAAGCCAATCCAAACATGCTCCTAGCCTGTTAAACATGATAGGAATGTTAAAGGATCTCAAAAAGACCATTCTGGAGAGTACTGGAATACAAGCTCCGGTACACCAGCAACACATTGTAAGGCATGTAAATGAGAAATGGTAACTATGAACCATGAAAGTCATAAGTTGTAACAGGCCAACAGACAGAAAGTACTAACTTGTTAGGGACACACATTGATGCAACGGTGACAATATTTAAAGTAGAAATTGGCTTAACATACTTTAAGCTGAGTAGAATAGGAGATGAAAGACATCCCTGGCAGAATTGAGGGACACGCTATTTGTACTTCACAATTATGAAACAATAGCATCTTGAAGATGGCAAGAGGAATAAAGAAAGAAAACTCAAACATGTCTTTACAGGGTAGTAAGGATGCTTACTAGAACTCCTTTCCTGACATTTCCAAGAGGACCACGATATTTTTCATAAGCTGCACCAAGGAGAAAGAGGCTAAGAATAATGAAAAGTTAAAACCATATAGCAGGCATTCAAACATGCATTAGATGTAATTAAAATAGACAGAAAAAGGCTAAAGAATAACTCCAAAAGAATTAGAGCTTTGGCATTTGCTGAATGAAAATTTGTTCTCTATATATGTATCCGTGAATTGATTGTGTTTATGCACAGATTACCCATGCATCAATCTTAAAAGTTAAAATGGGAAATAACTTATTTTGAAGTGCCTATTCAGAAATCAGCATGACAAGTCAAGCTTTTCTTTACTCTTGACTGTCGATTAAAATCAGGGGTATTAACACTTTCCTTTTTTTTTTTGAGAAATTGGTAAGTTTGTATTCTTCAGCATTAGGACATGCTGGCTACCTTCAAAATTCATCACAAAAATCACATTTTTTCTATCACTCTATAACTTGATCTACATCCACTAAACATAATTGTTCACATGATCTATCTTCAAAACATTTTTTATTCCTTCCTCTCCACAGACCACCATATACATGATGATATCAACTTTCCCCTCTCAGTTACTAGTAAACTCTAATTTTGGTCCTTGTGATATACGACTAAAAGCATATTTAACATTCAAAGAATAGATGTCCTTCCATATAGGGAAATATGGTACATTTACACTATTTTTAGAACTATATTACCCTCAAAATACATGAATATTAAATTATGTAACAATTAACAATTTGAATGTGGTGACTCCAAAAAGGAGAGGGTTCCAAAATACATATTTCAATTAGTTGAAGGTCAAATGTGGTTATCACAAGGACCAAAATCAGAATATGTTGATATTTGTGGGACAAAGAGTTATATTAACTGTTGCATAATTTAATATCCATTTATTACGAGGGTAATATAGTTTTTAAATAGTGTAAACGTAACATATTGCCTATATCGAAGGACCCGAAGGACACATTAATTGAATGTTGAATATGCCTAGACATATATCACAAGGACCATAACCAGAATCTCAACATTTGAGGGACTAAGAATGCAAATTCCCTGCTCCCTGTCAAAGATAAACTGGCTCATGAAGAACCTCAGCCGACCAAAAGCACAGAGGATAATTTTATGAAAGAAAAAGAGAGATGGTTTACCCAAGGTGGATTCAATTAAAGAACAGGGAATATAAAGAGGGGTACATTTGTAACACCCATATAATTTCTGGAACCATCTAATACCAGACAAGAATGTGTTGTTACAAAGTTCAACTAAGCTAACAAGCTCACATTCACATATTGCTAGCACATACTTGCCTTCTTTTGCAGTTTCGCTATCATTATATAAATAGGCATGGAGATCCTACTGTGACGTGCACAGCACGAAATTGGAGAAATTATCAGATAAACTTGTCAGGAAAGTACTAAGATAAGTTGAAAAGAATACTCAGAAAAGCCCGATGCATAAATCCAGAGCCACGGGTGTCACTGCTGAACACACTTCTATAGCCCACTAGCCCTCTGCAATAGGTCAGGAAAAATTCAAATTAGGACAAACTTAACAACAAAATTAAGATTGAGAACATGCTGAATACAAACAGGTGCGAAATGTGAATATATAAAGGTAGCATGAATCTGAAATCTACAGATTCGTTAGTTGCCTCAAATACGATCTTTTGAAGAAACTGCATTGATTAATCATTTTAACAAATTGGCAATTAGCTTTGTCATTCTGTTAACCAAATAATAATCTAGTCATATTTTAATCCCATACTTCTGGGTCGATAGGTATACCTTGAAATACAAAGACAAGATAAAAGGAGGATAGAGAACAAACAATATGCCCAGATAAGACTCATAAATGTAGCTATTTGGTACTTTATTTTACTCAAAAAATGCTCAGATAACTACCATTCGGTATACATTAAAAGAGAAATCAGTATCATACTATCCAGGAAATGCAAGGAGGGATGAACAGGATACTATTCCGAAAGGCAGAGATAAAGAGTGAGAGGGAGGTAAAACCAATCTTCTAATTATGTATCATCATGCTCTGTACAGTAATAAAACCAGCAAAGAACAACTGAAAAAATACCTTGAAGGACATGTCAGACACATTCTAGTCCTTCCCATGCTGCCAGGAACAGGGCCCATGTCAGTAACTTCACCTCGCCTGTGAGAAAGTGCTTCCATGACCAAACCTACGTGCTCGTCATCAACCTGGACACAGAAGATGGTCCCAAGAGGTTTGGTATAAATTCTGAATAAGAAAAAGACAATACTGTAGGTTTATGCAGACTAGTGCACCTCAATAGTCACTTCTTCAATTGGCTCAAGCTTAGTACCTTTCTCTACTTTGTACCTAAACATACAGACATTGCAAATGCAATATTAGCAGTTTATCACAAAGGTTACTGGTGAACAATAGATACTGATGGCACAGATATCATTAGGTCATTCAAGACACAAAAAAAATTACTGTCTTAGATGATGCTATACATGTCTTGTCAACCATAGATATGTAAATATGTGCATATACTGGAATATGCGAGTAGACGTGTATGTCTAGTTCTGGTAAGCTTTAATCAAAAGACCATTCCATGATAGGAAATAATTCTGTGGTCCTGTATGCTCTGTATCTCCTGAATTATTGAGTAATCATAACAACATTTACCAATTTCACAAGTTAACAGTACAGAGTAAGAGTATGCAGGCATATCAACATGTGATTCCTAGCAAACCAGTCTAGAATAAGGACAAAGGAGCTCACATGACTTTAGGTGGGGAGACAGAGAGCTCAAATCCTTCACGTCTCATGTTCTCAATTAAGATACCTATTATGAACAGGAAAAACAGAGAGGAAGAGTTAGGTGGTTTGTAAAATTCAAGCGAGAGATTTCAGTGGACTGCTTGATCCGGTTTAATTTTGTCCCTTATGAACATATGAGACAAGCACAAATACTGACAACATTGTTGTAGGTTGTTACACCACACAACTCACCTAATTGAAGTTCACCTCTACCCTGCACTTCATATGATTCTGACGTACTGGGGAGAACATTTATGGCAAGATTCATTTCTGATTCAGCTAGCAGCCGGTCACCAATTTTCCCTCCGGTCAACTATAAAAAGTACAGAACATTTTAGACAGTCACCAGAAGAAAGAACCAGTAGTTTCAGCATTCACATTTGCCCGGGCAGTTAAAAAAAATAAGGACTCATGCTTTCTGAATTTTTTTGGAAGTCCGAATGGACTCATCTCTCTTCTTCTTTCCGGCCAAAACTAATCTCTGCTCAAAACTTCAATAATGTGTTGATACAATGGACCACCCTATCCTATAGATCTTCATTATCCATTCCCAATTATATGCTTCATGTTTTCCAGAAACGTTTTTAAAACTGTAGAACAATAACCCTTCAATAACAATAACTACAGTCTATTTCAGTTTATGCTACAGGAAGTAAGGAAGAAATAATAGGCAGTCTTTGTTATAGTAAAGCATACAATTACGGCAAGTTCTAAGAGAAATCAATGAACCAGTGCTGGCAAATGGGTGGGTTGGATCAGATATGGACAGGTTGAAAACAGTTTAGACAAAATGGATAAATTATGCAACCATCCATAACTACGACAGATAAAAAAATGGATTAATATGAGTATCTATATTAACCATTGCTTGGTGTAGACTGTAGAAGACCTGAAAAGTCAGCAAAACTTCAAAAACAAAGAAACGATATACATATGATAGATATCTTCACCACCACCCCCTATTCTCCTCCACGGATATTATAATATTAACAGCTTATATCTTGACGTATCGCATTTTGGAACTGGAACCAGCTGCCCGATTTTGCGGCTGATTCTTGGCTTATGAAATAGAAGTTAAAACTCAGTGACTTACTGTCTCACTTTTTTCATGCTCTATATGACACAAGTGTTGTTCATGTTTTGTTGAGAAAGGTCTTCAGCTATAATGTTTAAGTTAAAGAACAGTTCAAGAGGACTGACGATGAAGTAAAAGTTTTCCACCTTTCAGGCAGCTAGATTCTTCACATTCAAAGTGAGTTGCATTATCGATATCTATATATTATGGTTGGTTACATGGATATGATCCAGTTTACACAAATCATTTATCCAACCCGTATTTAACAGGGGATACCTGCATTTGTAATCCATTTTCCAGAACTACTTTTGCTACTGCCAAATTACAGAGGCTGTCAATTATCATAGTATCCCCAAAAATCAACATCCTAGCTTCAGTTATTCTTCCTATGGACTGATTCATCTGCCAACAACTCTATCATAAGTTTGTCTCAAACTACCATTTGATCTATTTCTTTAAGATAGAGACCTCACCTCCATGTCCTTGCTCAAAATTCAAAACTATAGATTATCAACCTCAATCAAAAGAAATGATCAAATTAAATAATTAAAAAAAAAGGAAAAGATATTCTAATTAAGATCAAAATTTACAAAGAACATTAGATGCTTTGACACAAAAATAATGCATGAGTTGGGTGTCACTTTCGGATACATTCTCACAGAATTACAGGGGGAAAAGACCTCAACTATGACCCTCCACAGAACATGCAGCTGGAAAGCAGAAGCAACTAAACACAAAGATCTCACAAATAGGAAATAAGCGGGGAAAATTATATACTTACATGAATACCATCAGAACCAGCTAAGGGAGAATCATTGACACCGAAAGTCATGGAGATGGTAGGGGGGTCAAGCACAACTGTGGGCAGCGCTGTCATAACCTATCAAGTTTCAGAGAAGTTCCAGAAAAGGTTAAGACATTTAGCTCACAAAGAATTCAGTGCCAGAGACATGTTACAAGATCAAGAACCACATACCACGTGGACATAAAAAAAGGAAACACGATCAGGAAAATATTATTGAACAAGTAACAAGTGCTAAAATGTATCATCTAATGAAGTTAATAAAGACTAGTCAAATTTAGGAGAAGGAAGTAAAACAGTGGTAACCATAACAACTTAGATATCAACTATTCCTTGGTCTTAATTCTGAATCAATTGACCAAAATGTATATTAAATTAAACAGTCGGTAGTAGCTGATTAGACTTCCACAATCGAGGATATCTCTGTATATTGATTTCAATTTTAAGCATGTACGACTTAAGGAATGAAAGATGACACCTAGCCCATTTAACAATTATTACTTAAACCATCATATTGCACTTAACCGACTTCCTATTGTAATTAATTTACCTACAGCAAAAAAATTAGAACAGCCCCAATAGTATCACTTTAGACAGTGTAAGTTGGTCTGTAGGCATGAAAAGGTTGGTTTCCACATTCAAAACACAATGCTCTCGATGTTTATCTAGGAGAAGTCATGACTTTCTTCAGGGGTCATAGGGTTTCATGTTAGGAACGCTTGTGTATGCTACTGAAGTGCCTTTTCCTATTGTGCACAGCATTTTCCTTCTTTGATGTCAAACTTATCTTATATAAAATAATGCAAGCAGAATTTCCACCCACACAATGACGAGATTCCCAGATCAAAAAGAGCAGTAGAACAAATAACACGACTTAGAAACAAATAGAATTGCGTTGGATCGTTAAATGATGAAGAAGTCACATACCTCTGCATTCGCAACTGTGTGTCCAATTGTTGGACTTGACAAACCTGCCATGGACACTATGTCACCTGCACCAGCACTATCAACTGGATCTGCTCTCATACCCTTCTTTTTCATCAGCTTTACAACCTATGAAAGTTTAGACCAGTAAACAAGAAAGGAACAGAAATGAAAATTAGATGACATTTTCAAAGCATGGCACTAGCCTCAGGGCTTAGAATTCCAATAATAAGTAAATAAATAACTAAATAATAGATCCTAAATATAGTCCTAAACATTCAAGCTTGAAATAAGTCGTTTTGAGTGCTAAAATACCTTCATCCGAATCTACATGAGCTATCAATAACCATAGCTTTCCTCTAAAAAAATGACTTACTGACACATAATAAAGTTGCCTGTGACAGCCATGGAAGTTATAATTGACACCTCGTAAAATAGATTATTTAAGTTATTAATCTCCTCTGTTAATCAAAGTACCACAGAAACATATCACATGATTAAAATTCTGTTACACCTAATTCTCTGATGCATGGTTTTGACTATTTGACACCATAGTTACCCGTGTTGTGGAGTTCAATTTAGTTTGATTACCTCAAATTTTGCCAAAATTCAAAAAATTATTTGATGACTATTACACAACAATTTGCTAGATTATCAAATATCCCTCTAGCATCTTAAAACATACTTAAGTTACAAAAATGGTACAGAGAAGATTTCCCCTTAGTTCTGGAGACAACAGACCTTCCCTTCTTCAATTTTTACAGTTCCATTGTCTGTGTTCTTCAGCCCTTGTACTTTATCACCAACACGAACAACTCCACAAGTTACACGACCCGTCAAAACACGACCAAGATAAGGATCTTTCTCCATCATGGAAACCTGAAAGCAACTATTAAGCATAGCATCTTCTCAAGGCACATAAAAAACAGAAGTACAAAGATTCTGAAAGGATCAAGAATAAAAAATCATCAAACAAATGGGAACCCCAAGAAAATAAAGAAAGTTATCCAATATGAACAATAAGCGGTCCTTCAATGGAACAGTACATCTAATTAGGGCCCAAGACGTAAAAAGTTGATCCAATGAGTCAAACAAAGATGGAGGACCTTATTTCTTAAATTGCAAATTACCTTTCAAAGAGGACAACCTATACTAGGCAAGGTCTAAAATCACCTCCTCTGTTGTATTTGATAAAAAGTGGTCAGAGTAATCTTTGACTAGATTCTTCGAAAGGAACCGTATGGATAAGATAAGTGGTCAGAGGAATCTTTCAGCTCTTTTGTACAAATCCTAAATCTTGAGCACCTTCTCCCCCTCTTCATCTGTTTGAAATGACTTCTCACCTATTGGTAAATTGACTAAATTCTTTCTTTCCTGTCTTTATTGTAACACCCCGAAAATTTCCAAGTTAAGACCTGAAACATTCTTCATTTGTGTATTATAAGGTCTATCGAGTGATTCTTAAATTGTTCTTAGGTGTCCATTATTTAAAGCGGGATGGATTTGGATTAAAGTCACTAGAATAGCCTAGCATAAAGTTGAGTTGGAAGTTCCCATATCGATTGAGTTTTGATATAAGATTCTACTTTGCTCAACTTCAAATGATCATATCTTTTAGAATATGAAGAGTTACGTGCCCCGTAACCTATCAAATTAAAGGTATTTATGTCTTCTTTCCTACGCCATCAAGTTTGCATCATTTGAAATAGAGAGATACAATCATTTTTAACTGATTTGAGCATTCAGTGACGTTTTAACCAACGGGAAAACACTAAAAAGGGTTGTTTTGTCCCTAAGAAGACTGTAAACGAATTTAATGACTAATAAGAGGCCGAAAACAATCAGATTTTGATCTCTTGAATCTCACATTCTCTTCTCTATCAAGTCCTAACTAAAATCAAAGCATAAGACTTCCAAGCAAGATTCTTTCAAATCTTTTTCAAGGTAAGTCCTTCTCCTAGAATTTCATTAATTTCAACTCAAATTCCTTCCTACAATTATGAATCATTAATGAAAATCTTAATTTTTGGCCATAGAGTTTTCAAGTAAATAATTCAAAATCTCAAAAAAGATTTTCTTCATCATTCTCATTAAAGCTAGGATTTCAAGTCTTTCAATCAAGTTATTTTTTGAACTTATTCATGAACTTAATTCTTCTAGGTATGTAAGGCTATTCATAGTGTTGGACTAGTTCGTACTTACGCCCTACATCTAAATTTAGCCGACAAAAGTTATATTGTTGACTAAGCATAACTATTGTTGACTGAATTTAGATGAAAGGCATGAGGACGAACAAGTCCAACACTATGAATAGTCTTACATAAAAGAACAAAGTTCTTGAAGAAGTTAGAAAAAGGAACGTGATTGGAAGACTTGAAATCGTAGGAGAACAATCACGAAAACTTTTGTTGAGATACTTGAATTAGTTTCTTGAAAACCCTATGGCCAAGAATTAAGATTTTCATTAATGATTCATAACCGTATGAAGTAATTAGAGTTGGAACTTGGAAATAATGAAATTTTTGAAGAGGACTTACCTTGGAGATAAATATTGAAAAAGATTTGGAAGAATCTTGTTTGGAAGTCCTATGCTTTGATTTTCGTTAGGGTTTAGCCTTGGGGTTTGAGAGAGAAGAAATTGGAGGATTAAGAGATGAAAATCTGATTATTTTGGGCCTTTTATTGGTTAAGAAATTTGTTTAGGTTTATCTTAGTGGTACAAAGACAAAAATGACCCCTTTTAGTGTTTTTAGGCTGGCCAAAGTGTCACTGCATGCATCAAATTACTAAAATGATTATAGCTCTATACTCCATTGCATGTCATCAGACTAGTAAATGATTATAACTCTCTACTCCAAACTTCGAATGAGCAAATTTGATAGTGTTGGAAGGAAGACTCAAATACTTTTAATTTGATAGATTATGTGTCACCTAACTCGTCATATTCTAAAAGATATGATCTTTTGAAGTTAACCTAAGTAGAATCTTATATCAAAACTCAATCGACAAGGAAGCCTTCAATCAAACTTTGTGCTAGAGAAATTCTAATAACCTTAATTCCTTTTTTTTGGTAACTAGCATATTCCTAGTAACCTTAATTCATAACCAAATTCATTCACACACTGAATAATTGACATTAACCCCCAAGAATAATTTACGAATCACACGATACGACCTTATACACAAATGAAGAATGGTTCGAACCTTAGTTTAGAAACTTTTGGGATGTAATATATCCCCTTGGAATCCTACGTCCTCGAATGATTGTTGAACAGAGCATGGGAAGGAAAGGATTTACTCTTATTATCATATGGGAAATCTCATCCAAAGAATACTACTCCTTATCACCTATTCAATAAACTTCAAGTTCTACTCAACAAGTACCTAATGCATCATTCATTTATCCACGTGTTATCAACGCCACATCCAAGCCTAGAACTATAACCACTCTGTGGAATCTACTAGCCAATCCTTCTAAGAATTCCTCGTTCTCTCATCACCTCTACCAACTAAAATTTCACTTGTTACTACCCAGAAACAGCCTAATTACTCTCATCTAACTATTACTCATCCTAAAACCTCATCCCCTTCCTCCACATTTGTAACCTTTAAATGGAATAAGCGCATAATCCGTCACAATAAGAAACATCAACCCATTGTTATCTATCATCACACAACTACTATCAACATCACTCTCAAAACTAAAAAAGATCACTAAAAGAGCTTTAGGGTGAAAGATCATAAGCACGACTCATTTGAGAATTTTGATATAAGAATATGAATGACGCAACATTACGTTGTTGAGCCAACTAACATTCGCTTGTAACCAAGTGGGGCATTAAAGGGGTTGGATGTTGGATAAATGGCCCAATAATATGTAGAGTCTAATGGACCTCTCGAGAGGCCCTGATGCTATGAGAACTAACTAGTGGTCCCAATGGAATCAGAGTCACTCATATGTCAACCTTGTCAATGTGTGTCAAAGTTCAACTGATTTTACGCAAAAATCCAAGTAAAGCAAGACAAAACTCAGGGTTGAGTCTAAGCAAATTCCATACAGTGGGGCAAACCTCAACTAGGAGGTTGAGTCCATAGAGGGGTTTATGTGATGCCCTAGCTTAAGATAAGAGATCCCACATCGATAAAATACAAGAGATATGTTAGGTATATGAGTAAGCAGACCTTACCAACTAGTGATACATTTTAAAGTCGTGCGGGCCTAGGCCCAAGGCAGAAAATATCATTACCAGGCTAGGCGTTTAGATTTATAACGCTGCCTGACTTTATCCTCACATAGGCTTCGTTGATTGATTGTTTAAGCAAAGTGTCTCCACTCATAAAGGTATGTTCATCAACTCTTCTTACAACATTATATCCATTATAAATTTATCTAGGTTAGTTCTGGTCTCAGCACAACACTACTTCTTAACCTGCCTCCAACGATTTCTTTCTCAAAATCAATACGTAAGCTGAAACATATGAGAATTATTACCAGCTTTGGCACTTGCTACATTTAATTTTGCGAAGTTGCATAAATGGCTATTCACCTAAATCATTTATCTCAATACAACATATGAACTAAGAAATGCAAATGCAATACTAACCAACATCTGAAAAGGGGCATCTAGGCTGGCACTCGGTGGAGGAACATGCCCAACAATAGCATTGAGCAATTGTGACATATCCTTCACATCAGGAGGACTTTTTGTATATGTGGAAGATGCCCATCCTTCTTTAGCTGAAGCGTAAAGAACAGGAAAATCTAGTTGTTCCTCTGGAATAGAATAAAACAAGTTCGATCAGAAAGGTTGACTTAAATTTCAAATGCATAGAAGCTATTAAATATGTAGTTATGTATGGAGGGAGGAAGAGGTCCAAGCAAACTGACTAGAAGAAAGGAACTTGGAAATTTTTATGGAAGTAATTTTCTAGAACCTGAAGCACCAAGGTTTGCGAAAAGATCAAATACAAGGCTCTCAACTTCATTACATCTCTCTTCAGTCACTGCATATGTATAATTGAAGAGTTAATATAAACAATTAAAAGAACTTGTGATGAGAATAACCTCAGAAATGTAATACCTGCAGGTTTGTCTACTTTATTGAGAAGAAGAATGGGGCGTAAACCATATTTAAGGGCCTTGGCAAGAACAAATTTTGTTTGTGCAAGTGGACCTTCACCAGCATCAACAACAAGGACTGCTCCCTCAACCATGCCAACAACCCTCTCAACCTGTAAGAAAATGAAAAGTGAAAAGCTTACAATTTTCTTCATGTCAACCTAACAACACAAGGCAACACTTGGAATAAAAATCAATAAAACACCACATGACTAAGTCAGATTGATGGCGCACTTGACACAAACTCCACCTTTTTTTAACATAAAAATAACACATAAACAATAAACAAAAGCTATTGCACTTCAACAGGGTAAAATTGAATTCACTCTCATCCAAAGGAAACATCAGATATGTGCAAAAGGGCTGACAACGAAAACAGTAGCGGATTGTCTAAGAAAATTTTATCAAGCTAGTGAAAGAAAATTTTGTTTAGGAGACTTTTTCAAATATTTTTAAAGAAGTGTTGGTAAGGTACTTCTCATTCAAAAGCGCTTCTTCCACACACATAAGACTCATACATCTTCAAACAAAGAAAAAAATACAACTATCAACTTCCACAAAGTTCTTATTCAATATTTTTTGCAAAAAAAACTTTCCCAAGTATTGTCGAGACAGTTCCTCATAACAACCTTTGCCACAGAGAATACCTTTTACAACAATCTTACTTTAAAGGATGTAACTAAGGAGAAGATGGAATAACAGTGTTATGAATCTTTAGGGAAGGATCGCTTCACCCGGACGATATATAAATTCACCTTGTTGAAGAGAGGCTGAAACCTTTTTATTTAAAGAGAGACTCTGATCCCTTCAACTCTTCAAAGGGAGACTAAAACTTTAGAGTTCAATGGAAAAGAAAACTCTAATCTCTCTCTTGCTTTTTCCTGGAATATGACTATTTATTCGTCAAAAGCCCCTTTAAATAGGAGCCTTACTACATCAATAGGAAGTCTAATTCCTATGAAACTGGAGACTTAAATCCTATTCCAAACTAATAGCTTAACCTAATCCTTATGAAACTATAAAACATAAACCCCAGTCTAGAATAATAAATAAAGTTACTATAAATAAATAATAAACAAATAAATCTACTTTAAAATATAATTAAATACTTAAATTAATTGACTTCCTCGCATTCACAACAAACAGCTTCCCCTAGAGCTAACAGTAGCTTGATCAATCATTTTTCCTCTTCACTAAGCCTAAATGACTTCCCAAAATCTTGAAATAATTATGATTCTTATTAACACAATACCAAGAGATCCATTTGTTGATTTTAGAGACAATCTGACACCTGGAAATACTTCTTGCTTTTGGAGAAATCAATTACAATGGTCATCCTAATACAAAGAATATCAACTTTTTTCTATTTTATCAACCCCCCCCCCTCAAAATCTAAATAATTCATCACTTTCAAACACTGAAACACTTAAAACCCAAGGTAATAGTATAATTACTAATTCTTGTAGTAACTTCTATGTGATTTATATATCTGACATTGACTGATTGTACACTAAGGAAAGAAACACAAAATGAAGAAGATAATAAAAACACTTAACCACCAAAAATCTTCATAAAATGAATACTTACTTCACCACCAAAATCTGCGTGTCCGGGAGTATCCACCATGTTTAGCTCTTTGTCCTTCCACGAGATGGATGTAACCTTAAAAGTGTTAAAAGCAGTGTTAAAAGCATATCAGAGCTCACCCAAAATTTGGTCCAAACAACATAATTAATGGAGGGTTACTTAAATAGATATCAGAAGTGTAAGCAACCATGTTTGAACTTAAATTGTGACCCATTTTGTATTCAGAAAAATATATAAGCAAAAAAGCAAGGCCCAAAAAACACAACAATATCCTCTTCTTCAAAAAGTGAAATAGCATCTACAATTCGGCCTGTTAGTTTAAAACTTCACTCATCCCAAATTTATGAACTCAAATTATTCAAAAGTCAAATAACTTCTTCTTCAGTGTTATGTTAAACTACGGCTATTTCTTTTTATTGTTTTAAAACCCATAAATTATCAACCAAGGCATCACAAATCATCCCAAATTCTAGAAGTTCTATATGACATGTTAATTTATGCCTATATGCTTTCAAGTATGAGATTGTCATTCAAAAGTACTTCTCATCCATAAAGAACTTGGATAATCCCTCCACAAGGAAAAAAACACAAATAAATCTCTGAGAAAACTTCTTATCAGAGCATAGGGGAAAGAACAAAAAGTAAAAAGGAATTGGACGCTTAATTTCTGCTTCTAACTCTATGTTCACTATGATTCTATGACTACCTTTGTTTCTTTTTATATGATGATATTACCTTTGTAGGGGGTGTCTGGAATTGCTTTTTTTAAGTGGCTTATTATACTATAAGCTAAACTCCATATGTTGAGAACACCCAACTTTTGGATTTTGGCTCTTTTTTTGTACTTTTTGAGCCTAAAACAGAGCTTAAAAGCAGTTCTTATGTTTCACAGACACTTCGAAAACTAAAAAAAAAAGCGCTTAAAAGCCAAAAGCTGCTTAAAATAAGTCAATCCGAACACCCACTTAGTTTACCACAAAAAGCATTTACAATTTACGATTTAGGGAAACTACATTTTCTCTAACTGATTTTTACCCTCTTAAATAACATCATAATGCATTTGAAGTGTTCTATGACTTGTAAGTCCAAGATGGTGTAACCATAAGACGGAGAGGAGCAAAATTTGCTATAAAATTGTTAAAATATAACACAAGCAAAAAATCTTAAGAGTATCACTTCAAGTTACCTCAAATTTGATGTCAGTAAATGTGAAAATACTTTTGATGTGTTAAACTCTTCAAGTGTAAGCACAGTGTAAAGTTTTAGGCATTCATAAAACCTCTCAGTTAAAAAATAATCAACAAACGCTGAAGATAAGGGTGAAGGAAACCAACTATGGACTAAGGCTGAAAATAAGGGTGAAAAAACCCAACTATCAACTAAAACTATCAAGATTAAGTATCATCCATATCTGGCTCAGGAAATATACCTTGTTGTAACTTTCAACACTCTACTACCAACCCCATGTACCAGCCTTAAGTCCGGCCTTTCTTTCATATTGCCGGTGGAAGTTGTAGCTTGCTTTCACATGGTGACAAGATTTAGGTTTTTAAAAATCACCATTACCATGAGTATTTAAAAACCAACATACATCTTCAAAATCAAAAACAGGTTCCTAATACCAGAACATTAAGCTAAAGAACCTAAAAGCACCATTACCATATATATTTTAAAACCAAACATACATCTTCAAAATCACAGAGGTTCCTAATACCAGAATGCTAAGCCAAAGAATCAAATTTGATCAACCATTAACGAGTAATCTAACGTAGGCGGATTTGGTCAGGGAGATGCAGAAATAGTACTTCAAGATCCATTAAGCATACTAGTCACTAGTGGCAATCACAAATCATCTTAATCTTACAAGAAAAATTTAAATCCATATAAAGATTAAGTACCACCAGGCAAAAAATTCAACGAAGAAAACCAACTCGTCGACTAAAAATCAACATCATCCATATCTGGCTCAGCAAATATACCTAGCTGTAACTTTCATCACTCTACTACCAACAACACGGTAGCAGCTGTAAGTCCGGCCTTTTTTTCATCATTGCCAGTGGAAGCAGTGATTCATACGACTCAAAGTGACAACCCTTACAATTCTGATAACCTATATCATCACAAGTATTTAGAAACCAACATGCATCACAGAGTAATCCTGAATACCACTAACGGTAAGTTGTTCGTCAAACTCACATAGCATCTTCAAAAACAACGAGCAATTCATGGTAATCTTAAGAATCATACAGCTGGTCCTGACAAAACCTCTCACTCTTAGAAGGAAAATAATCAAATTAGTACACAGATTAAGAACCAGGCAAAAGATTGGGAGAAGAAAACCAGCCCATTGGTTAAAACTTTCTAAGATCAACATCATCCATATCTGGCTCAGCAAATATACCTAGCTGTAACTTTCATCACTCTACTACAAACAACATAGTAGCAGCTGTAAGTCCGGCCTTTTTTTCATCATTGCCAATGGAAGCAGTAACATAGCATCAACCCTTAAAATTCTGATATTCTACATCATCACATGTATTTGAAAAACCAACAAGCATGTTCAAAATCACAAAGCAATCCTGAATACCACTACAGTGAGTAGTGAGTCAAACTCACATCATCTTCAAAATCCAAGAGCAGTTCAAGGTATGCTAAAGAATCATACTGGTGGTCCTAGTGAAACCTCTTAGTCTTAGAAGGAAAAAAATCAACTTATACACAGATCAAGTACCAGGCAAAAGATTTGGAGATGAGAACCAACTCATTGGTTAAAACTTTCTAAGATCAACATCATCCATATCTGACTCAGCAAATATACCTAGCTGTAACTTTCATCACTATACTACCAACCACATGGTAGCAGCAGTAAGTCCGGCCTTTTTGTCATCATTGCCAATGGATGCAGTAGTTCGGAGGACACATAGTAACAAACCTTACAATTGTGGTATCCTACATCATCACATGTAATTAAAGGTCAACATGCAACTTCAAGACTACAGAGCAATTCTGAATACCACGAGTGAGTACTGTAGTGAGTCAAACTCACAAGTCACCGCATCTTCAGAATCACAGAGTAATTCATGGTCTAATGATTGTAACAATTCCATCTGAATTCTAGCAACTATGGTTTTTATCTTAAGATAATAAGGTGCAGGAGGGTGGACCTTTTTTGGTAGATTTACCACATGATTATGCATTTTTTATTCCGAAAACTCTATCCACCTATAATTCAATTGGTATAAAAGCTATGGACCAAGTGAACCCGACTTAATATATACAGTTGAATCCAGCTCCAGTCATAACATGTACGTTACAAAAAAATGAACTTTGTCATAGAAAAGCTTCAACAATATCCGCATAGCCAGTGGCAAATAAGGGATTTCAATTAAATACCTTAGAAGCAATAGTGATGCCGCGCTCTCGTTCGAGGTCAATAGAGTCCAAGGCACGCTCGTGAGGTATATCAGCGCCGCACTGACGAAGCAGCCTATCCATGAGAGTAGTCTTTCCATGATCGACGTGAGCTATAACCGCGACATTCCTGAGCCGGCCAGGATCCAGAGCGCCGCCGGGTGCTGTGGCGGCGGAGCCAACGGGGGCGGTAGCTGTGGCGGTGGAGAAAGCTCGAGCATAGGATAAAGGTTTGATATGAGAATAATGAGAGGAGGAGAAGGATCTCCTAGTGGTAGACCAGAGAGATCGAAGCAATGGACCGACCATTTCGAACTCCAAAGAGAGAAATGGCTCTTCTGCTTCTCTGCTAAATCTTAGTCCTCTTGTGTATTTAGGGGTTTAGGGTTTAAGGAAAATGAGTCCAAATTATAAAATAACATTTATTTTATTGGTCTTACAAAAAATATCGTCTCTCTATCAAAAAAATAAAAAATGAAAAATGGTCTAAACTATTCTTAAATTATAAATTATTATCAGATATTTTGGTAAAAATATATAAGAGAGATTTAAAATTGAATATCAAAGTAATATATTGTGTATGTATGAGTTTTAATTTGGTTCCATTAGTTTTTCATTTTTTTAATAAAAATCAAATCCGAATAAAATTGGTATGATTAATTTTTTGATTTGGATCATTTTTATCCAAATCGTGAACAACTCTAGCTTAAGGTAAAGAAAAAATACTAGAATCTCAGCTTTTGTTATTATAAATATATATAATGAATATCAAAATCAGGTGTATCAGTTTTTTCAATTGTAATTTAGGGATAAAAACATCTTCTTTCTTCTTTATTCCCCTTCTTGCATTTTTGTCCCTTAGTGACTTGAATTTATAGTCTAAAAATTGAAAGCGAGGGTGCTTATCATTCGACACTCCCTCTTAATGCGTGGATAAAATACAATTTAAGGAAGTGAACCTAGTTCAAGAACATAAGTGGAGAAATTAGTAAGAATCAAGGATTATGTAATACTTACATGTTCGCCTGTTACAAAATCAGAAGGAGTTGAACTCCTTTAGTGGAAAATTACATTGTTTATGTATATATAATACATATTGAACCCCTTCCAACTTTTTTTGTGTATTTATTTTTTCAAATGTTGACCCCCCCCCCCCCCTCCCCTCAAATTATAAAATATCAATGACTGTGGTATCAAAGGTTTCAATCTCCAACAAGTAATTTGTATCTATAATTATTGACTAGTTTTATAATACATCTTGTCTATTTCGCGTGCCCAACTCTTGCATGGAAAAGGAAATCAATCGACCTATTTTGCCTTGTGACCTTACATCAAGTTTAATCATTCCTTCTTAATCAGAGAGAGTCTTAAATTCTTTCTTTTGAGATACCAATTCCTTCGAAATCAACCATTAATACAAAGAAGAGTTGGATTACTTGTTGGTCATAGTATATACATAATCAATTTTGATTCTTAATTAGAAATTTCGAATAACATTTTACAACAATCTAATTAATCACAATTATTCAAATCTTTTATTATGATGACTTATTTATGCACATATTGTGACTTATTTATACATCCTCCATAAGAGGGTAACTAGCTTGCATAGCAATACCACACATTCCTCCATTATCACTTGACCCCCTCTTAATTTTCATATAACCACTTTCACCCCACATAGTACCCCATGAATTTTTTACTATCCAATATTTCTCACCATTATTTTCTTCCACATCATAGCCAATTAATGTCACAGCATGATTTAACATATTTCCACAATAGCCAGAAAATACCCCTCTAGAGTATAATTGAAAATTATAGCCACTTGCATCAATAGCCACTGATATTGGTTGTTTGTTAATTGCAACTTGAAGTGATTCCTCATTTGGTGGTACTTTTTCATAATTACTTATTCTAACTTCATGTTGTTTTGCTTTTTTTGTGTTACATTTTTGTTCTTTTCCTATGTATGGATAATTTTTTGAAGTTGTAATTCCACCATTTTCCATTATGTAATCAAATGCACTTTCCATAAATCCTCCATTACATCCTTGATTGTCTGAGTAAACATCGCAATCCATTAGTTGTTGTTCTGATAGTGACACAAGTTTTCCTGTTTTGATCTTGTTGATGCCCTCTATTGCTGCTACTGCTGAAAATGCCCAACAACTTCCTGCATTGTAACAGAGCTCAATGGCGGAGCTAGAATTTTTAATAAGGGAGTTTAAAATTTGAAGGAGTAAACATATGAACTAGTCGAAGGGGGTTCAACATCTATTATATACATCTAAAGAATAATTTTGACCATGTGTATATAGTAATATTTTCTGCGAAAGGGGGTTCGGATGAACCCCCAAAAGACATGTTGGCTCTGCCCCTGATAGAGCTCGGCCCGTTTGGATTAGCTGATCGAGAATAGGTGATAATCTATTATTATAAAGGAAATAAGTAATTATTCTATCTGTCTACTTTTACTTGTCATGATTTCTTTTTTAGAGTCAAAACGATAAGAACTTTGATTAATAGTTTACGATGTATTTTTTTATCATATTAATATAAAAAAATTGTAATTTGAAGTACTTTTCGTATAGTTTTTGAATATTTAAATATAAAATTAATGTAATCTAATTTAACTTTAAAAATTAATTAAATTAACTTTCGAAAAGCATAATATGACAACTAAAAATAGATGGACGAAGGAGTATATGTTTGGATGGATATTTTGAAACTAAATATAATTATTAGTTGGTATTGAATGGTGTAACAATAAAAGCTATTATTTTTGCACATATTTTGATTGAATCGATCTGAAAGGGAAAAAAATAACAATTATTTCATATGGAAAAATTAGGGAGTTTCACACTTTTTCAGTGAATTTTTTTTTCCTATCTTGTATTCTTTTAGTAATCTGATTCGATGAAAAATGAGTGAAAAAGTCATTTGATACGAAGAAAATACCCCTCAACTTATAAGTTTACCCAAAGACGCTCTCATAATATAATTTTTATGTTGGTTGATACGTACCACAACTTTTTTGATCCTTGATTGGTGTAACAACCCCATCCTTCCTCCAATCGATACCAATCGGTAATGTGGATATATCATACGACGTAACATTATTAGTGTCTTCTTGTTTCTGCATTGGTTTTTCGTAACCTAAATAAATAGAATTAAATTCTCGATTTGTCATGTCTGCAAAAGCATTGTCAGTAAGGCTATAAGAAAGGTTTAGTGAATTGAAGAAATCAATGAATTGAACATTTGATTGATAAATTCCAAATCTCATATTCCATTCAGCTTCATTTTGGTATTTTCTTCTGTATTTTTTGACCCAATTTTGGTACCTATTGAGAATTATTGGATCATCTTGACTTGCATTTGTGACATAACATAAGGTTAAAAAAATTAATAGCATAAAGTTTGAAAAAGTAATATAAGATGGCTTCATAATTGCTATAGATTGAGTATTGGTTGTTTAATTATTATGAGATTAATTTGTACATTAAATAACATTATGTTGACGAGATGATTGTTAATCGTATACGTAATTATTTGATAAGTTTTTTTTTTTTGTTCATGTTATTTGCATGGTTTGGTTTATTGTTTAATTTGTTTGTGTTTAGTCTTTTACGTTTACGTCTTGTGTTTATAATAAGGTGGATTTGAATAGTAGACTAATTCTTTCATATTCGATAAATATGAAATGTAAAATGATGTCTTAAATTTTAATTAAAATTTTAAATTTGAATTTAAAAAATAAAATAAAAATCACATTTTTTTTTTGAATCTTACACGATATAAACCTGAATTAACAGATACGTCAAGTGAATAGTACAAACCAAATTGAGGATAATTAGCATGCAAGGACACCAAGAATTTTTCATTTTTTTTACTGTGATTCTTTTACATTTATTTATTTATTTTTCAATTTTATGTTTAGCAGAGATCAAGATCTAGCAACAAATGACAATATTTTATTATTATTATTATTATTATTATTATTATTATTATTATTATTATTATTATTATGAGTATAGTAATAACACAAATGGGCCAAATAATATTCCAAACATATGCTAGAAAATCTTGAGTTCAGGTGAGATGAGGACATAAAGATCCGATCCAATTGGATATTCTGCTTAAGCTGGATCATTAATCTATGTTGCTCGACTTTTTATAAATGACAATATGTATGTATAAATTTTTGAAAAATATTGTATTTGTAAAAAATTCGATACAGATATATATGGTATATGAAGAGTCTGAGCACATAGTCATTAATCATATTGACTCACTAATCCCTAATTAGATACCCTATCTTTTTATTTATTTTTATTTATTTTTCACATCATAACAAACTACAAAAAATACTGAATATAACTAGCAGAATGTTGTAAAAAGTTTATGTTGTTCATGAATTACAGGGGATTGTTAATTTTAATGTGATCCATAAATTGCGGGGGGTTCCCAACTCCTAGACTCACAAATTGTTGGGGTTTTGATTCCCAGAATATCAAGTACATGTTTATTAATATCAATTTGGGAGATTCAAAACCCTCGCGAATAACCTCTTGCTACTAGTGTAACAGGGGTTGGTGAAAAAATCCCTGCGACTTAATTGTGGCAGACCTAACAGCAGAGGTTTTTGCAACTGTCGTAACAGCAAATTGCGGAGATTACTGACTACCGCAATATGTAATTTTAAACCCGTAATTTGAACCTTTTTTTTAGTGACATAAGAGGAAAAAAGATCAAATTGGACATTACTAATAGTCAAGAATTTATTGTGATTTGAACCGTAACAATATGATTTGGTAACTATACTGGAAATTGCTCTAATATTGTATTAGATTTTGCTAAATTATTATGTTGCGAGCATATTAGAACAGATGCAGAGTTTGAACATCGCACAATATGGCATTTAAGTCAATTCGTTAGATAATTTTATATATTATTTTAAAATTAATCGTCAATTTTAAAATGAAATGAAATCAAATATAACGAATCTGAAGCGATCACATAATCAAAAGAATAAGTTTGTGAAGAAGCAAATCATGATTCGAATTAAAGGATCATGACTATTAAACTATCTTAACATATGCAATTTAAGAAAGGAAAAACTTTAATCATTAATTAGCAGTTGCTTAAAGTTGAAGTGTTGGCGACCCAAATTGTTATTAAAAATTCAATGTCGGTTTAAGTACAAAACTTAAACAACTTTTTTATTAATCATAATGATTGGTGAACCCCTCACATTATTAAATGAAAAAGTTCAAATTGGAGATGGAAAAATTGCATATGCCTTTCATCCCAATTTATATAATTTACTTTCATTTTCAATCGGTCCTAATAAAATGATACATAATTTAATTTTAAAATGACCATTTCACTCTTAATGAACTGATATATAGCTATAGAATTATCAATAACTTATTTTACACCACATGTTTCAAAAGTCTTTTTTTCTTTCTTTCTCCTTAACCTCGTTTCGTATCAAACTACATTAGCTAAATGAAAACAATTAGATTACTATATGCAAATTTTTATTTTTTAGTTTCTCATCTGGCGTAATATAATGCACACATTAAAGCTCGACTATTTCAAATTCACGCTATATAGGGCCTCATTTAGGAGAAACCACTTCCTATCAAGAATTTTTTTCGTATATTCAAATCCATAATCTTTAATTCAGAATGTAAATAACTTTATACAATGCAACATATCCTTCGATCGTAATTTTTTTTTTTTTATATATATATATAGTGGGGAGATAAAGGTGAGATGTCCTACATGTGAAGTTAGTTTGGAGACAAAGTAATAGAAAGAATTAAGGGCGTGCACAAACCATTCACATGCCTTTCCCTTTTCTCCCACAGCTCATCTTCCACATTCTAACTTCCCTCTATTCCCATGCACCTATCCATCTTCCTCATCATACTCATTTTGTCAAGTCTCACCACTCACCACATTGATTGATAGAATGAGATGTTCTTTTCTTGTATCATTTTTTGATAGTGTTTACGCATGTGCTCTATGTTTGTTTTCTTTGTGTGATAATTCATGAGTTGGTTTAGTGTTTGGAGGGAGTTATATGTGTGAATCTAGCTGAATTGAGTTAAAATTGATTCGATTAATAAATAAGTGGGTCGAGGTTATTTGGAGGGTAACTTCCACATATAGCAAACAAAAAAATTATATTTGTATGCTATAGCAAAGTTTGCATAATTGCGTTCCATAGCAAACATATAACTGTATAATTCGCTTTACATATACAATTATATAATTCGCTGACCTAAATTGTATAGTTCGCTGGCCTTGCTATACATATACAATTATATGATTCGCTGGCCTAAATTGTATAATTCGCTGGCCTATTTTGCTGTAATTGTATGATTCGCTGGCCTAAATTGTATAATTTCCTGGCCTATTTCGCTGCAATTATATAATTCGCTGGCCTATTTCACTGCAATTGTATAATTCGCTGGCCTATTTTGCTATAGTTGTATGATTCGCTGGCCTAAATTGTATAATTCGCTGGCCTATTTCGCTGCAATTATATAATTCGCTGGCCTATTTCACTGCAATTGTATAATTCGCTGGCCTATTTCACTGCAATTGTATAATGCGCAATTGTATAATCCGCTGGCCTATTTCGCTACAATATGTGTATAAAATTTGTTTTGCATACAATTGAATTGAAGTAAAATGTTTGTATATTGTATAATTATAAGTGTATAGGAAGAAGATATATGTTTTTCTCTCGCTTTATACAAAAACCAAAATCACAATTTATACACTTTTGTTGTATAAAGCGAAAGAAAATTGTATTTCACTGCAATTGTATAATTCGCAGGCCTTTTTCGCTGCAATATTTGTATAAAATTTGCATTTGTATACAATTGAATCGAAGTAAAATGTTTGTAAATTGTGTAATTAAGTGTAGAGCACGAAGATATATGTTTTTGCATGTGTATATAAAAAATTTTCAAGCTTTATACAAAACAGAAACACAATTCATACACTTCTGTTGTATAAAGCGAGAGAGGCGAGCAGAGGGAGAGTGGCGAGCGAGAATGGAAGAGTGGCGAGCGAGAGTTTTGGGAGAGAGGCGACTGACAAACTTTGACAAACGTTTGCTATGGGACACAATTAAATTAAACAATAGCTACTCCATTTATTTTAGGTTATTAGTTTGGTATTATGTACAATGATCCCTTATTTGGAGGTGACATGCATATATATTTGAGATTGGTGTCACTATTTAAGTTATGTCGTATAAATTCCTGTACATTTATTCTTGTTTATACTTTTCAACGTGAATCTGAATTTAGTCAGACTCTAATGTAGGTATCGAACACCGGGTGAGAAACCAAAAAAGATTTTTTTGATTTATAATAACTTTAGATAGGCACCGTCTTGTATTAATTTGGCAAAGTCTAACTTTAAATATATAACTAAAATTCAGGCATTTTTATTTGAAGTACAAAAAATTTTAGACACATAGATTGCAGTTCAACCTTGTTTGCCTAAACTTTAGTCGTTTTTGTCCGATTTTAGTCAGTTTTGCGTCAAGTTCATAGGCATATAGCTAAAGTTCAATTAAACGAATTAGTCATACAAACTAAATAACTGAGTCACAACTCAATTCGTTTAATTTTTATTAAGTTTTCATTTTTTAAAAACAAAAAAAAACTTAAACATTATTTTCTCTTTTAAACATTTATATGGGCTCAACTGAATAATTAGTGGATTGTTTACTCAAACTTAATAGGCCGGACGAGTAATATTTCATGAGCTAATTTTATTAACGTGATCTAAATATTTCTGATTTATTCAATTTTCGATCTCATATAATATTATTCGTGCTCAAATATATATTCAATATTGAATGTATTAAACTTGTACGTCATAAGTTAATTTCTTAGGTTGAATTAGACTTGAACATATTATATCTTAAGCGTCCCCTGAGAAAATAAAGCTCTTCTTCTATTTGTATGATCTTAAAACAATTATCATCGTATTATTAATTAATTAATATTGTAATGTTTTATTAAAAGAATCGAATTCCACTCAAACCCAACAAGGTTGAGCATGGCCTCTTAGAAATAATATACAATTGTGAGTATGCTTGTGTTTTCAGTTTTATTTTATTTTATTTTACATGTTTTATAAGCAAAGAGTCCTCTTATTAATAGAAAAAAATTATATCATGTCTTTTCACTATTGGCCATTCCTTTTAAAGAAAAATTCCCCTGCAATATATATAATACCGGTATCTAATAAACAAAAATATTTTTTGCATTTTGTATGAACACAATTTAATCTGTTCTGTAAAATAATACTTTTTGGATCATTTCATGTTAATCGATCATTTTTCATTTTATATGCTACTATGAAAATTCTGAATAAGCTGGTCAGTTTTATTGGTTTATCTATTTATCAGTATTAATAAACATCAAGATAGTTTATGAAAAATATGCTTTATAGCATAAGACTTTTGAATAAATAGTATTGGAATATATACGAGGGAAAAGACTCAAATATGTCATCGAATTTTTAGAAAGGCTTATTTATATTACCAGTTAAAAGTTTGGCTCATTTTTGTCATTACCATTAAAGAAAAGGCTAATTCATGCCATTATTTTTTAACAATGATTTTGCAAAACCATTTTTTGATAAGTGGTCAATTATAATTCGGCCACGTCATCAATCTTTTTAATAAAAAAAATAATAATTCTGAAAAAAAATGAATTAATTTTTTTGATTTTTTATTAAATAAATTGATGATGTGGCCGAATTATAATTGGCTACGTCATCAATTTTTTCAATTAAAAAAAATCAAAGTTTTGAATAAAAATTAAATTATTTTTTTTATTAAAAAAATTAATGACGTAATTTATAATTGGCCACGTGTCAAAAATGGTTTTGCAAAAATCACCATTAAAAAATAATGGCATGAGTGAGCCTTTTTATTAACGGTAATGACATAAATGAATCAAACTTTTAACTAATGGCATAAACAATTTTTTTTTAAAGTTCAGTGGCATATTTGAGCCTTTTCCCTATATATAAAGTAGTTAATAAACTTTTCGAAGGAAAAAAAGTATTTTGAATTTTTTAAATTGTGTAGGCTTCCGAAGATTATTAATTATCGGGGTAAAATGATATTCTTTTAAAAATAATTTTATATTGATTTAGTAAGTGAACAAGTAACTAATAAAGAATACTCAATGGCTTGTCTAATTGTATATTTGAACACTTGATAAAATATTTTTATTTCGGTTCAAATTTTAGAAAATTCTTTGTGCAATGTGAAATTTCTTATCTCTTTTTATTAATGTGAAATTTCTTTATCTCTTTTTATTTATACACAAATGGAACAGTGCCTGAGATTTCATAGCTTATTAAAACAAACGCATATAGTTAAAGAAGTTGAGATAATTTAAATAAATTAACTTATCTAAGTTATTGACATTTAAAAACATGCTCAAAAGTTTTTCCACAAGTGAATCGTAATATTTATCATGTATTTAAGTGCTTAATTAGAACAAATCATAATTTAATTGTCCTTTTTGTTTTACCTCTTCCTCGGAGCTTTCACCTTCTTTAATTTTCCTCCCCTTAGTAATCAAAATTCACAATCTCAAAGATAAAGCATATACTATTCAAATAATTTTCTTTTGTTCATAATTTGAGTATGTAAATAAAATTTACGATACTGATAATATATTATGTTCAATTTATTTAAGACAAATTGAAAATAATAACATGTTCTGAGAAAGTATAGTACAAAGGTACTGTACAATTCTAAAGGGACATGATGATTTTCACCTGGTGAATATTGATTGATTTTTTTTGATTAATATCATACCCCTAAAGTTCATGCAACTCTCTGATTGACCATCCAACTCAATCAGACGGTGTTCAATAGCACGTGTATCATCAAAGGCGAAAATACGATTTTATGTTAGTGGATCTTAAATTTTTAAAAATAATAACGATATAAATTTTTTTTTTTTTATTTAGCAATTATTTTTATTTTTTTTAATAAATCGAGCTATAACGTATTTAGATTTTTTTGTTTATTATTTTTATATAAAAAACACATTTTGCAAGTACAAATAACTTCGTTGGGTGCACAATGACCACTAGGTCAAATGTTTCAATGTTGTTATACTTCGCAGAAACTATATATATATATATATATATATGTTCTATTTCATAATTTAACACAAATATAAAATTTAGGAAAAAAATAGTGGATTTGGTCGAACCCCCTTCGACTATTGTAACTCTGTTCCCATGTATAACACTTTATTTATATGTACTAACACTACAGTCGAATGTTAAAAAATGTATCAAATCAACAAAAATTAAATAATACAAAATGAGAGATAGTAATACTTAACTTTGTAATATTACTGAAAAAAATTTGTTCATTTCATTAACCAACCGAAATATCCTTAATTTCATCTGTCTAATCCTTAAACATACAAAATTATTATAGATCTTATGGGTCCTATGCAACAATAGCTTGTAACAATAAAGAGACTTTATTCAAGTTATTAAAAAAGAGAGGATAATGTTAAAGCCTATACTGATATAGTTTAACGACAATAACAAATTCAATATAATTTACGATTTTCTAATTCGATCAATTTTAAAAAAATAGAGAAATTAATTTTGATTTTTTTTTTTTAAAGGCATGGTCACAAGGGCACGTGGTCTCTGATTCCTCTACATTAAACTACTGCTACTTTCCAGTTATACCATTGAGACTCAACCTCTCTAACCAGCTGTAGATAGCTGTCCCAATCTTCCCATGTGCCCCACACCCCCACCCCCCCCCCCCAAAAAAACCATAGGTTAAAAATAAAAAATATGTATATCATAATGTTGATAATCATCACCACCATGTCCTTGTGCTAGTTTTTATGTTCTTTTTTTTCTCTATTCCCTTCACTATATATAAATCACACATCCAATTCACATTTCTAGTTTTGAGTATTTTTGTCTTTCAATTTCAAAAACCAAAATGGCACATTTACCTCCTAGAGCACCAAACATGACTCAAAATTGGCCTGATTTTTCACCACATCAAAAAATCGAAATCACTACTGTCAGTCATCATCATCATCAGAACAACCCGTCATGGGTAGATGAATTCCTCGATTTCTCATCATCAAAACGAGGGTCTCATCGAAGATCCATTAGCGATTCCATCGCGTTTCTCGAAGCACCTATGGTTGAAGAATGCCGAATTATTAGGCTATCGAGTTCTGGTACTCGCACGGAATTTGATCGATTCGACGATGACCAACTTATGTCGATGTTTAATGATGAAGACATTGCAAATAATAACGAACACAACTCCATTCCTTCGTCACCATCGGATCATAACAGTATTAATTACGAAGAAAAGAAACTGATATTACATGTAGAGGAGCAACAACAACAACTTAAGATTGAACCTGAAGAAGTTGAAAGTTCATGCAAATCTGATAATGAACAAAATCATGATGATCATGTTGATAATTCTAGCGAAAAAATCGTCGATCCGAAGAGAATTAAAAGGTAAAATTATTCCTTCACGTAGTTAATAGTTGATTTTTCATATAGTCACTCGACTATAGCAATAGTAAGAATTAGTCTATACAATTATGATAGTACAAGTATTAACTTTGTTGCTTTTACATAAATCTTACTCTCTCTGTCCCAATTTATATGACATATTTTTTATATTGTGAGAGTCAAACAGTTAAAGTTTGATTCAAAATTTGTGCATGGAATCTTTAATTTTTTTTAAATGAAATTTATATATTTGTAAACTACGTAAAATGAACTATGAGTTACCATAATTGAAAATCCAAAATGCTTATAAGATCAATGAAAAGTTTACGGTCAAAGGTAGACTTATTTGATTCCTGAAATCTGAAAGGTGACATATAAAATGAAACGGAGATAATAGCTCATTAATACAACACCAACATTATTTGATTCCAAAATTCAGAGCAAGTGCACATTACATGAAATTAAATTTCTTATCTTAATATAGTATAATAGTAAAACTATACTACAATGCATAAGAAAATTGTAGAATTTTATAATTATTTGGTAATAATAATGATATTTTTGTTTTGAATTATTGATTTTAATATAGGATTTTGGCAAATAGACAATCAGCACAAAGGTCAAGGGTGAGAAAATTACAGTACATATCAGAGCTAGAACGTAGCGTTACTACACTTCAAGTAAGCAAAATAAAATTTTATTTTCTATAGTAAATGATGAGATTAAAAGTTGTTTAATTTTGAGTATTTATATTAATTAATTAAATTATTTTGGTTTTATGAAGGCTGAAGTTTCAGTATTATCACCAAGAGTTGCATTTTTGGACCATCAACGTTTGGTTCTAAATGTTGATAATAGTGTTCTTAAGCAAAGAATTGCAGCTCTTGCCCAAGATAAAATATTTAAAGATGGTAAAAATTATACTTCTTTTTCACTCAATTATATATTATAATATATACATGTAGCTTCTTTTGTACTCTTCATTAATTATTTTAATACCTCCTAGCTAGCTACATCAATTAGTCCTAATTCTACATGTATATATTTTAAAAAGTAGTGGTAGTAGTTTTCAATTCGTATGGACAGTATAATTTTTCGGTGAAAGATGTTTAACTGATAGTCATTATACTTGATTGTTGAATATAACGTTACGTTTTTCATTACTAGAAAACATGAAATTAATTAGCTAAAATTTATTGGTAATCTCCCGCTAAATAGCTTGTAGCTAATTGAATTTTCGTATAATTCGAAATTAACATGTGATTTTTATTGTTAGTTCAGTTACGAAATTTTATTCGTCGCTAATTTTTTTATATCTTTTGTGTGTGGGAATATAGCTCATCAAGAAGCATTGAAGAGAGAAATAGAGAGGTTAAGGGAAATATATTACCAACAGAACTTAAAGAAGATGGAAAATGATGATGATGATGATCATTCAATAAAGACACAACAAGATGTTAATGGCTCTGAGAAGAAAGAACAGCTTGTCAAATGATCATTTTTCAGCTATAGGTACACTTTTGTTGTTATTTCGTGTTATCGTTAATGGCGGAGTTAGAAAATTTATCAAAAGGTGCTAGCTAATAATTATTTAACCTCTACGATAATAACAATAATGACATATTCTATAAAATTTGGATCGGAGATGATAGAATATATTCAAACCTTATCTCTGTAGAAAGATTGTTTCAACAATTAACCTATATATGTATACTACATAATTTTCTGACGGAGAATGTGCACTCACCACCCTTCGCCTAAGATAGACTTTTATCCATGGTTACCATCAACGGTCCAATGTGATAGATGAGTTTGTTGTCGCTCTTAATTAGCTAATGATCTCGAGTTTAAGCTCTCTAGAAATTAAAAATAATTATCATAGGTGATATAAATTTAAAGTAATCAAATCAGCGTGTAAAAACTTACTTACCATATTGTTGAGAATAGCAATAAATAGTAGGGGTGGGAGGGTGGGGGGAGGGGACCAAAATTGGTACCAACAAATAGTAATGTCATAATTAATAGTATATAATAGTAATAAAGATACCAATGATGGTCAATCCTAATCTATGAAATAATTGTAGATGACTCTACCTTATGAAAAACAATAATTTCCATGAAAAGAAAGATTTTTATATTTTATTTTAATATTTTCTTCGTTCGGTATTATTTGCTATATTTTGTATTTTTAAAGTCAAATTATAAAAATTTTAATTAACATTTTAAGATGTATTTTTTTGTCATATTAATATTCAAAAAAATTGCAATTTATAGTACTTTTCATATAATTTTAGAATATCTAATTTTTTTATTTAAGATATCAAATTTAATACGATCTAATTTAACTTTGAAAATTAATCAAATTGACTTTTAAAAAACGTAACATGACAAATAATATCAGACGGAAGGAGTACTTAACTAATGCATAAGAAGAGAAGTAGTAGAATAATAATAAAGTCATCTACCATATGTCATAAGTTTGAGTCATAAAATCAATTGTATTACGATAAATTGTCTGTATTACATTTTTGAAGATGCGATTCTTTCCCAAACCCTGATGCGATCCTTTTCCGAACCCTAATTGCCCCATTATTTGTATACAGGATAAAAAGAATGTAGCTTGAGGAGAAGCACTAAGCAGATTCATGTGGTATTTGGACCTACCAAGAAAGTTTCTTATTATGGAGGGGACAAAGATAAGGTCACTTGATTTCTTGCATTGATCACTCAATTTCTAGGGGTCCATAAAAACAATTAAATTTTTTTTTCTTAGGGATGAGTGTCTTATTATTTTTATTTTTATTTTTCAATTATTAATTTCTCTAAAAAAAATTTAATTAAAAAAAAATTCTATGAACTACTTTCAAAAAATTTTATTGTTGGAAGGGGGCATGTGGAGTTCTTTGTATTGAAGATTGTGACTTGTCAGTTAGCTGTTTGATGTCAGGGTTATGGCACTTTTTTTTTTAATCAGTGTCTTTTCTTGTGAGTGGTGGTTATTTTATTTTTTTACTTGTATTATCTTGGTAAATGTAAATATTTCTTTCATTTTATTGTATTTGAAATCAGAATTTCGAATTAGTTGAAATCGATTGTATGAATTTTTACTATTCATTGTAATGTTACATAACAATTTTCTATCTAATACTTGTTATGTTGAGATTTTTCTGTAAAAGTACATCGAGTGTATTATTATTGAGGACAGGAAGGTTCTTGATAAATATATGAAACCCTAGGGGGTGTTTTTCGGAGTGGAACTCTAGAAAACATATTTGGTCATAATAAATCAACTTCAAGTGGAATTTCGAATTTAAAACACAAAAAGATTCTTTTCCCTCTAAATTATTCACAAAAATTTGAATATATAACTCCAGTTTGTATTCATAGTCAAAAACTACTCAAATTTTCAAATATCGTTTATCACTTAATTTTTTTTTTTTGGCTGCACGGGAACTATGCGTCAATCCAATATATGCATGTCATGTGTTTAAATTTATAGTTTATTTTACTTAACCATCATTAATTAATATATGTTTTACTTTATTAAATCACATAATAATGAAAATTACATTAGTTTGATGTAAATTTTCGATGTGAATAAATATTTTTCTTATTTTTTGCTTTTATTATGATCCACTCTGAGTATGCAATTAAATACTCTCTCAGTTTCATTTTAGTTATTGTTTTAACTTTTTCTACGCTTATAAAAGAAAAGTGATAATACAAGATATAGTTTAAAGTGACGATTAAAATGAGACTAAAGGATTATGATATTTAATATAACATTTTTATTAACCTCCATGAATATTAAATTCTAAATTTATAATTAAAAATTTAGTGAGTTAAATATTATATAGTGATAATTTCTATGTTTGTGGTCAGTCATCAATTTGCCTTTTGACTGTCAGTGAATAGTAACTGGGGCCAATAATATAAATATAGAAACAAAATAAAAGTTAAAAAAGTTGAAAAAAAAAAGGATAAAATTCTTTAAAGCCAAAAATGTACAAAATAAAGTTTTTCATAAAGTTGAGTAAGCACATGCACATTAAATTATGCATATAATTCAGCTGAAATTTATAGTTTGAGCTAAAAATTCGAAGTACTCCATTTAATACAACAAATAATAATAGTTCAACTTTCAGATTTGTCATTCCATGAAAAGCACATGCTATGTTTTGAATTTCCATCACAATTATTAAAAAATCAATACGTCGAGATTACTTTATCCTTAATTGAGTTTCGAGTTAGAGAATTGAAAATAAAAAACCTTTCGATAATAAATGCTCTAACCATCTTAGTAGTCCACCCAATGCGACACTAAAAAAGTTGTACCAATAATATTCGGATACGAGATAATGACAACAATAACATACCTGGTATAATCTCAAAAGTAACAGTCTGAAAATCTAAAGTGGCCCAAAAGTGTATTTTCAAACGTAACTCGTAAACATATCTTACCCCTACAGAGATAAAGTAGAGAGATTGTTTCCGATAGACAATATCTGAAGTATATTGTAAAAATAACCAGATATCATGTCCAAAGAAAAATGGACCAAGCTTGAAGAGTTGGGGAATAAGTCAATACCATTACATGGTATATATACTATTGTAAAATCCAAAAACTAACACATAAAATAAAGTCACATCCCTATGCAATAATCACATTAGAGCTAACATCCATCAATACCTAATGGAATTTTAAGTACTTGAAACTTCTAAAGCATATTACAAAGAAGGCCACAAAGCAAAAACATAGATAAACCAGCCTGAGCTATAGTAAGCCTTCTCCAAAAATGCTTGCATAACACCACCTTCCGGCGAGTAATATAAGAAGCACCATGTCGAATGTAAGTTAAACATCTGCAAAAATCCTGCATTGTCATAAGAAAAATATATTAGATATATAGATAAGCAGGTTATGCAGATGATAACAAGCTTTAGGGAACATCAAAACAGGTCTACTCGGAAGTATGCAGACAATGCTTAAGGTCGATGATCTTTCTTGTGGAAAAGCTAAGTCGGTAACTTTCTTATTTTTTGTAATGTATCCCCAAACAATAAGAGAACACTTCTACTAAAAATGTTGCTGTACATATCCATCGTGGTATACATCAGTTCTAGTTTGAGCTATAAGCATTAGCAGGCATAACTACGGTTTCGAGATATGCAAATTTGCATTATTACTAAGGACTGCAGTATAAAGTATAATTTCGAATATTTCATTGATAATATACACACACTTCATAGAAATTTTATCACTGAATCACCGAGAGGAAAAGTGACAGACTAGATGTATTCTATCTTCCTTTTCTTTGTTGGAGGTGATACAGAAATAAGACATTATGGTCACAACTAAGACGTTCTCTTTCAAAATCTATTTGGCAATAAGTGACGGCTGTTATGTTGTTGATTCTCTTATTATCCTAAACATTTTTCATCATGTAGAAGGTTAAGATCTCAAATGAAAGACAGCTCCACGACGAGAAAGCAAAATCATACAGCAGAAAACCAATTTTCAATTTAGCAAAGAGAATTGACCAATACAATACAGTTCATTCCCGTACTATAGATACAGAATGCAGGACAAGTCATACCCCTATTTGAAAATCTTGAAGATATCTTTTTGGTGCTTTATATATCCTATATCAGAATCTCCAAAAGATAAGAGAGTTCCCCAATGATAATGCAAAATCAGATAGCAAGCATCAACAATAGAAGAACTGAAAATTAAAATACAAATAAAAGGAGAGAAACAAAAGGACGTTAAAATTGATGCATACAACTTAAAAACTTTGCATTGACAATGTGCACATTTCACCCTAAATAAAGAGCAAAGTACAGGTCCGAGATTGTAAAGATAGTAGGCATGGCTTAGTTGAATGAAGGGAGACTGGGTTGAAATAGTAACTGAGCCTAGATCCACTCGAATGTAGTCACTTGAAGGATGAGGTAAACAAGGAAATGGTAGAGCAAAAGCCCAACAAATAAGTTGTCTCATGCAGAACCTCAGAAAAACTACATCTGTAGCAAGCAATATCTGTCCACAATGACCTTTCCATTTTAGCTAGTCCAAAAACAATGAGACACATAAACTTAATTGGAATTATCTCCTACTCTAACCATAAAAATTTGCTTTCTATTAGTTTAATATTCAATTTAATCCACGTTCAACTATGCATTCTTCCATTTTAGATCTTGAAGTGACGTTTTAACACTTGTATCTTAAATAACAATACCATACTCTATTCAACTTTCTCCTCGACATCTCTATGCAAGTCAGAGTAGGCCATGTATCCTAGATAATTAAATATGTTCCAATATTCCAATAATTTATTTTGAAATATCTGATTTCCAAGTCTTTACTGTTCCTTCTCTTTATATACTCAATTTTAAAGTGTCCAACATCCGTAGTGACTAAATATTTTACCCTAATTGAAATAATCATGCAAACTGTAATATAAAAGTGTGAAAGAAAATGATGAAAAAAATAGACCAACATATAATAGGAAAGGGGAACAATGCAACAAAAGAAGACCTTCAGCGATTGAATATATTGAAATAAGGCATCATTGCAAAGCAGAGGATGGGGACATGGAGATAATCATACATGACAATGTAGAAGACAACATAAAGCACCATAAGTTTGCATTTACCTGCATTTTTTCAACCATGGAACTGAAGATTTGGCAAAGCAAATCATTCATCTGCAGGGCAGTCGGGAGTTTCTGAAATTTTATCCTCACTTTCTGGAACTTTACTTTTTGGACTCATGTTTCTGAGGTCCTTCACTACATCCTCAAGGCCTATCAACCTCTTATCCAGCATCTGAACCTTACCCATAAAATTCTCAAACTGACCAGCATATTCTTCCTCTGCTTCTTTTGCTTTTTGTTCCAAGATCAAGCAATTGGATCGAAATTCTTCCTCTTGCTTGAGGCGTAGCTTTTCCATTTCAGCAGAGCTCAACATTAGACCTCCAGGACCAGCATCTTTGTAGTATGGTTCTTCAGGCAGCTGGAATTTCTTCCTATACTCAGAGAACTGTTTCTGGGTTTCCTTCAATGCCTTCCTGTAACCATCCAATATATTTCCCATCATAAAAAGCTCCCGTTCAAGACGACAAATATCTGCATCCCTTTTTTGTATTTCCTCACATTTAGACTTATGCAAGTGATCAATTACGCTGTCCCTTTTATGCACTTCACTAAGAAATATTTGCTGGTTTATGTTTAATTGATCCTCATTTTGTTCCTTTGCTTCATACATCATCCTAGCCTTCATCATTAGGTGCTGCATCTGCTCCATGCATGATCCAAAATCTAATGGCTTCTCGTCCCATTCCCCCTCAATCCTCAACCTCTTGCTGCTGCCATGGAGAGAATGATGAGCCACATCAGGTTCAATCTCCATCTCTCTCTTACTTCCACTGCCAAAAAAGTGGCCACCTGTATGCATCTCATCTCTAGAAGCAAGAAGCTCTGAAGACTGATCATGAAGTTGCCCCTGTGAAGTAAATCCAATCTGTGTACTTTCCATCGTTTGTAGTAAATTTCCTGTCATCCCATCCCCAACAAGAGTACCATTACTAGGAATAACATCAAATTCATCTTCAACCTCATGCCTCTCTGCTCCTTCATCCTCTTCCTCAACATCATCATTCACATTATCATTGTCATTGTCATTGTCATTGTCATTGTCATTGTCATTGTCATTGTTAGTGTCGTTGTCATTGTCATTCTCATTCTCATCTGCCAACTCATGGTTTTCTTTCTTTTCCTCATCGTTATCCAAAGACACTGCTTCCTGCATCTTACATCTCTGTAACAAAGGCTCGTTAGCATCTTTTCTTTCATCAAAAAGCCACTGTTTCTCTTCCTCTTCCACCACCTCCTTCTCTTCCTTGTGTTCCTCAACATCCATCATCTCCACATCCTTCACCTCTTGCTTCTGGCCAAGATCCTGACCCAACGTCAACTCAATTCTCAGTTCCTCCCCTAAAGCTCCATCCAATTCTTGAGCTTCGATTGACCCACCGACTCTTGCATTGTCCTCAATACCACAATCCTCCTCCTCCTTCACATCAGCTTCAGACTCCACCTTTTCTGGTTCTTCACTATACAACACCTGCTCACGCTGTGACTTTATCAAGTATTGCAAATGTGCAGCATAATAACAGTCCACTAATTGGTCCCCTTGTGTCAGTTCCTTCTCCACCATGAACCAGAACAATCCAGCCCAATCCACTTTCTCAGGGTGCCCATCTTTTATAGCCTTAGTCCAACTTAACACCTCATTAGGCATTATCCACGCGTCCTCATGCAAAAGCACCCAAATTGACACAAAGTTCTCAAGAAAGCTTATCGACTCCTCAGTCAATGGATCAGCATCCACTTCCATACCATCAACCACAGCAACACTCCCTTTGTCCTTCTTCAAAGGCAGCTTAAGCGCCCGCCCTAAATCAGCCCTATTAACTGCAATTCTAAAATCATTAACATAACTAGCCCTCAACTTAGAATCATAAGTAGCAATCAACTGTGCAATCAAATCCACCCTTATATCTCTATCAAACTCTATATGTACAAAATCCCACAACCCCAAACGCCTCAGTAACTTCTCATGCCTATCAAAATCAAGAATCTTTGAAGGGAAAAAAGGAACAGGCTTTAGGTTCTCCTTGAGCATTTGCAATTTTTTCTCAATAGCTTGTAACTTCTTTGTGTGGCATTTACCCTTCTTCCGCTTAGTACGCTTGTTCGTATTACTAGGCGACATCATTCGAAGGTCAGTAACACTTACCTCTGTATCTGCAATTGGTAGATCCACAGTTAAACCAAAATCAGCATTTACATCAGCCGTAACAACTTGAGGGTTTTCTTTTTCTAGGTCTTTTTCTTCAAGAATCACATCTGGGGTCTCTTGATTTCGCAAACTGGAGATGGGATTCTCTTCTTTTTGAGGACTTAGGGGTTCTAAGATTTGGGGTTGCGATTGAAGCTCTGAATTTGGGTTTTCTTTGTCTGGTTCTTCAGCGTTGTTAGAGTCGTCGATTGATGGTTCTTGAATTGGGGAATTTGACATATCTATACAGAGGAACAGTTTTTCTTTGGGAATGAGCAAGAAATCGAGGTTTTTGAAGGATCAAATTCAGACGATTTTGAATTTTTTTCGAGAAGAACAGTAGCAGGGTTTTTCTTAAATTTTGTTCAGTGCTTTTATTTCTTATTCATTGTGCTTCTCCTTCCAAAAATTACAAATGGGCTTGGATCAACATTCAAACAATGTCCTAATTTTGTAACATTTTATTCTTTTTAGTAATATTCCAAAATATTTGTTTTTTATGTGAATTTTGTTAAAAAAGGATATGTTAATTCAAGTTTTATAATTCATATGATTGTATCAAACTAGTAGCAACAAGAATAGAAATATAGATATACAAGATAAGGTGAGATTGGTTTTAGCGGTAGACAACATGTGGAAACTGAGGCTGAGATGATTCAGATATGTAAAGAGAAAAAACACGAATGTCCTAGTAAAGAAGGGTTAGAGATTGACTTTGATAGGTCCAATGAGAGGTAGATGTAAATGGAGAAAATTACATATAGGTGATTAGAAATGGCGTAACATATCTTAAACTCACTAAAGACATCAGTCGAGGGCATGAAAATTGAGGATTACGATATAGATGATTAATCGGTACTCGTATAAAATCACTTTTTCTTATGAGGGAGCATGAAAAATGATGTTTTTTGTTATTGTAATACGTTAGTTAGGAAACTTACAGATTTTCTCTTTGTAGAAGTTCATCGCCTGCAACAGTCACAGCTTGAATTACTGAAGGTCGAGAAACTCCAGCTCCGCCTTCACCCTAGTCGTTTTCTAGACAATTTAGAATTCATTTTCAATATTCATAATGATCTTAATATAGACAATATTAGGGCGTAAGGTTAGATTAACTAATGGGCCGACTGACTTAGTTAGCACCCTTTATGAGTGTACTAGGCCCAAAAGATATTTTACTAACACTTTTACTTGGATTATGTTTATAATTACATAGGCACAATCTATCAGCTGATACCTAAAGTTGAGATCAATTTTCACTTAAACACCTACAATATGTCTTATTTATTTTAAACACTTATAAAAGACCTTTGCTATTTTATTTGACATTTTTTACTAACATGACATATCAAGTGTATTATCCACACATAAAAAAATTTATTTAACCAAAAAAAAAATCTTCCTTCCCATTTTCAGCCATCATCTCTTAAAACTTAAAAGTCGAAAAAATAGAGATCTGATAGTTCTATGGAGAAAGGAACAGATTTCAATTGCAAAGATTTTCCCTTGTTTAAACACATCACTTCAAATTACATTTGTCTTCTTAATTCCTTTTGCCTATTTTAAATCCAGCTCCAATCTTTTCTAAATTACTTCAAATTTATTTTTTTAACTCATTTTGATGTGTTCAATCAATTGAAACAACAAACTATCTGAAAAACCTAAATAATTCAAAATATTCAATTTGCAAATTCTAAGCTTTGAATGACCTTCAATGGTGGTGAAGAAAAAAAGTAAACGCATAATAAAGCAACCCTTGAGGGGTGCTTGATGTAGCTGGTTAGAGTTATACATATATTAATAGGAAATTGTTGTATATAATTTTATGTAAGGATTAATTATGCAGAATTTAATTATATATGTGTTATTGATTCATGTATTAGTTATTCCGTTTTATCATGCACAATATATATATATATATATATATATCCTCACACTACATGAAAAATGATCTATGACGGCAATTAATTAATGGCATTAGCTCAATAACCGTTAAATATGTATTTTAGCGGCAATTGTCATTTTTTATATATGTTCTTAAAGCCTTTAGCGATATTGAATCTAATGATACTAAATTAAAGTCGGTAAAGACTTTAGCATCATCTTTAATTAATGTGCCTATTTGTTACCGCTTTATAATAGTATCATAACTTTATATATATATATATATATATGTAATACAGTTTTCTAAATTACAAATCAAACACCATATTAATTTTACCATAATCATAATCAACTACTCATTAAACAAGAGTCCAGAGCCTAAAGGGTACAAAATATTAACAAAAATTTCAAAAAGCTATATAAAATTTTATATTAACCAAAATGGCAAAATCGCTGGAACAACAGCGATTTACTCCACCGGAAAAAAGCAAAATCGCTGCCACTGCAACGATTTTGCAAAATGTGAATTTTTTTTTTTTAAAAAAATTGAAATCGCTACCTAGGCAGCGATTTTCAATTTTTTGTAAAAAATAAGGAAATCGCTGCCTAGGCAGCGATTTTCAAAAAAAATTAAATAGCTGCCTAGGTAGCGATTTTATAAATATTTTTTTTAAAAAAAAAAGGAAATCGCTGCCTCTCCCAAAAATTTATAAAAAAAAAGTTTTTTCTTAAATATGGAAATCGCTGCCTGGGCAGCGATTTAAAAAAAAAATAAAAAATTTAAATCGCTGCCTAGGCAGCGATTTTATTAATTTTTTTTTTGAAAAGCCATATTTAAAACAAAAAATATATAAAAAAATGAAAATCGCTGCCTAGGTAGCGATTTCAATTTTTTTTTTTAAAAAAAAATTCACATTTGCAAAATCGCTGCAGTGGCAGCGATTTTGCTTTTTTCCGGTGGAGTAAATCACTGTTGTTCCAGCGATTTTGCCGTTTTGGGTAATAAAAATTTTTATTTACCGTTTTAAATTTTTTGTTAATATTTTGTACGTTTTACGCTCCGGACTCCACTAAACAACCCCTTGTGGTTTAATACATACACCAAAAAAAAAAAGATTTAGGGTGAAGTTAGTGCCTCCATCTCTTCTAAAAGAATCACCTTTTTTTTTTGGCATAATACATAAACATGTCTCTTTACTTAACTTTAGTTGACAACTATGACCTCCAATTTTGAGTGTGCACAAGTAAACACTTAAATTTGTATAAAATTAATAAGTGTCTACATGTGTCCTACATTACATAATTACATCAAATGTCACGCAGGACACAAAACTACTTGTATAACGAATGTGTCTATTTGTTCAATTTTATACAAAATTAAGTGTCTACTTGTGCACACCCAAAGTTAAAGGTCATAGTTGTCGGTCGACGCCAAGTTAATGATCATGTTTATGTATTTTCTTTGCAAACATGAAAAATAATGACATAATACATAAATACTTTTAACTTGACCTCATTTAACATTGATGCCTTCCAACAATGGGTGTGCAAGTAAACACTTAAACTTTTATAAAAGTAAACAAGTAGATACATGATTTCAATGTGATATAATACGTCTAAGTAACCACGTAGGACATTATCATGTAGGATGTCATGTAGGTCATGAGTGTCTATTTGTTCAATTTTATACAATTTAAGTGTCTACTTGTGCACGTCCAAAGTTGGAGGGCATGAATGTGAAAATGAAATCAAATTAAAGGGTATATTTATATATTATAAATAATTGAAGATCTTTATACACTATTAAATTTTGTGAATCACCTATTGTATATCATTGTATTATTTGACATTCCTATTAAAGACCTGTTTGGCCATAGAGGGACATGACAAATAGTGTTTGTCTATATAATTTGTCATCTGATAAATAACCCAATTTCCAAATACTACAAAAAAAACTAGAATTTGGGTCAAATTTTATTATTTGGGATCTTTTAAAAATTCAAGTTTTACGTCAAACTCTTATTTTTTACAAAGATCGTCCTCTATAGTAATTGTTAGCGTTGTATTACATAATTTTTTACGTAAACACCAAAATAGTGATGAAATACTTAGTGAATATTAAAGTGATGATATGGTTGTTGATTAAAATAACGAATAATCGGTCAGAGTAATAAAGTCATGTGTTTTGTTTACTTCACGAGTTTGAAATGATGCTTGTTGCACTCACTCCGAACTACCACATTGCTTCAACATCATGAACATTACTTGTAATTTGATGCAACGAAGATCCAATTGACTTATTATGGAGGTTATGAATCTAGTTACGTCGACGTTTCTATCTTGTTATGTAATACAAACCTATGGTTAGTTTTGATGGTTTTTAAAAGTTAATGTATAAACTATATTTAAAAAGTGAAATATATTTTTCAAATATTATGGCAAACACAAGATGAAATTTCACCTAAATAGTATTTGCCAAAAATAATTGAGAATCTATGACTTAACGCTAGCTAAACGTAGTTATTTCAATTGATGAAGTTAAGAAAGTCTCCAAAAATATTTGTGAATATTAAATAACTATATAAAGTAGGACAACAATCAAATTTAAAATTTCAAAATATCATTAATAAGGCCAGTTTAGAAAAATACACCTCTAATTAATGTTTTTTTAAAATATGTCAGGTCAATAAAGATCAAATAATATAGTTAGTAAAATACACCTCTAATTAAAGTTTTTCTTAAAAATATGTCAGATCAACAAAGATCAAATAATATGAAAATGTCAAAATAATGAGCCAAAATACATTAATTCTAAATAAAATTTGGGACATCCACCATTTTCTGTTTAATGAAGGTGCTCTTAGCTCGACATTATTGATTCTGTTTCTCTAGAACCCCTCGTTTTGATTGGAAATGAGCATCTAAGGAGACATGTAAATATTTACTTGTCGTTTACACAAACATATAGTAATTTTATCTTAATAACGTACTATATTTAAAGTAAGAATACATATTACTTAATCAGGTTAACATATGAATATGCATATGAAGACACATATCTAACATTAATTATTTTACATAAATACTCGATAAGATCAATTTTTATCAAAGAAAAAATAATCAATTAACATAAGTACTCCAATCCCATCGACTAGCTATTAGAGTGAGAACTAACATAATTTAGCCACAAAAGACCATGTTAACATATAATATTTGTATTATGAAACAATATCACAATTTAATTATAGATTTAAATTTAAATTAATCGAGCTCAAATTAGATACAAAAATACTAGTAAGTAGGAGTGTACGCACATAGGCCAAGTTGATTATGCCTTTTCAATTACCAAAACAATTAATAGATTCAAATAGGTAATTCAAACGCTATAATTGCATACATTTTGTTATTAAATTGAAGTAATTCTTAGCATTTATAAAAAATCATTTGGTAGAGTGTATAAGTAAAAATAATGTATGCATTAGATTTATATATTAGTAGTATTTTGTTTGACACGTATTTTATATTATGTGTTAGTAATGCACCAAGATATAATGCATACATTAGCATAGTTAATTGATTTTATATATTTTTTCTATTGTAATTGTGAATAATATTTTATAAATAAATATTCTTATACAATGCATGCTATTTTTGTTACAAAGTATCAAAAATAAGTAAGAAATAATTTATGTTTAAATAATGCAAACATTACAAATTTTCCTCTGTTCCTATTTATATGTCATTATTTAGATATCATATCCCTTGAGAAATTACGTAAGTTTAATATTGTACACTTATTTAAGTTCTCTTAAAGTCAAGTTTTGAATAAATAAACATAAATTAATTTATTTTGATTAATAAAATTGGGCAATAAACATGAATTAGAGTCTATTTGAATTGACCTTAAAAAGTAATTTTTAAGTCAAAAGTAAAAAAAGAAGGAGACCTATTTTTCATTTTTATTTATTTTAAGCCATTTTACACTTATTTTAAATTATTTTTAACCTTGCAAACACTTCCTAATTTATTTAAATTATTTTTGACTTATTTTTAAGTTTTTTTTTATCCATCAAATACTTTCAGAAGTCAAAACCCGATTTATAAGTACACTTGACCAACTTTAAGACAATCCAAATAACCCTTTAATCATATAAGTTTTCTATACCGGCAACAATGACATTTTCAAGAATAATAACTCCCAAGGATAAAATATGAAAAATAATGTTATTTATGAATTGATTATGTGAAATGACAATTTTTAATGACCATCTGTTTTAAGTAAAACGACATATAAATATAAGGGAAGTGCTATATGACCAGAAATTGCCGAGAATTTGGCTAGAAAATTAAAAATCTAAAATACTTTTTTAATTTAAAATAAATCGATCATCTTTTTAGTTAAAATGTATTAAAATTAAAAGGGAAAAAATATTTTTAAAAATAAAATGACAGAAAAAACATCATTCTAATAAAATTATGACTAAATTTTCTGACCATAAAATTTTTCTAAATATAAATTAAAAAACTATACCTTATTTAACATTATTTTTACGCACTCTGTCGAAACGACCTTAAAGAAAGTGATTGAGCAACCCCACCCCCTAACTAGCATTCACTCACTTTTAAGTTTCCTTCATGAATAAGAATTAAATTGACACAACTTCTACATGAAGAAAAGTTTTTTGCTTTTTTCTTTTGGTGTTAAGTAATTTAATTTGTAACTTACAACTTTTTAATTGCTCTTAATATTGTAACCACTATTGAGAAATTAATTTGATGACTTTTCTTAATCCTACTTATCTTTTAAGAGTGAAACCGAAAATTGGAAGAGAAGTATTTGTTGAAAATGTGCAAATTATTATTTTTTAAATTCAAGAAACGTGCTTATTAATTTTTCTATTTATATTTTATTTTTTGGAGGAGAGGTCATAAATTTAAAAAGAAAAAAAAAAAGTAAAGGGAAAAAGACAACAGAACGCGTTGTGAACATTAACACTAAATTGGTGAAAAGATTAAAAAAAAAAAAAAGGAAGTTAGAAATTGGTTACTTTTTAAGTATATTTTTTAAAAATAATTACAATAATGATTTTTCATATGATTCATTTGAAATTTTTATAACAATGATTATTTATCAAATAAAGGAACTGAAAGTGATTTATTTGTGAATTTTATTCATAAAATTTTTACTACTCATTAATTTTTTTTTTCCTTTTCTATAAGAGTACTTGTCCTTGTCGGTGGGAAAATGCATATTATTCTAATTTCTTCTTTCCATTTTTTAAAAAAATTCTGATGGTGATTTTGAAAAAAGAGAAAATACATTATTTCTATTTTGGTCTCTTTTTTTTTTTTAAAAAAAACTTTAGTCTTTCTCTTTATTTCATTTAAATTTCTTTTTAGTCAGAAGTGGCGTATGTTTGAGTCGTTTTCTATTTTGAAACTCAAAACTTTATGTTTTATAGTACTCCATTTGTTTCAAAAAGAATGATTTTTTTTTTGTAATATTTTAGTTTCAATTTTTCACATGACATATTTAAGGACACAAAATTAAAAGACAATTTAATACATTTGATCTAACTTTAATTTATGACCACAAGATTCAAAAATCTTTTTTATACTCTTAAATTTTGTGCCAAATTAAATCATATCATTCTTCGTAAAACAGAAAGGATACTTATTTTTCTAACAAATTAGGTTAGTAATATTGTCATTTTTTAATTTTTTTTTTGTCACTTTTATAAAAGTTTGTGAGGTCTTATTGGGTTTAAAGAAAAGGGAAAAAGAGAACCCTCGAATCCGACAAGAAGTCACACATGGATTCCAACAAATGAAATTAGATACCAATAATTCACATATACAAATAAAGTTTATTGTGTGATTACAAGGGCACAATGTACTTAATCGATAACACGTCACGGGTTTAAGTGTTAAAAATAATTAAAAAAAGTTTTGTTTTATGATTAAAAATATTTCTCCATTAAATGAGTCGCGTATAATTTAATATAAATACTTTATAAAATTGAATTAGTGAATTTCATGAATTAATTAGTAACAGTTGATAAAATGATGATGAAATTTGTCATAACTGATAAAGATATTATATGATTAAAGTTACCGAAAATTTTAATATATCTAACTTTACTGAATCGAACATAATTTCACTATTATGCATATCGAAGGTTAAACCTACTCATTCTATAATCTATATCATATTTTATGATGAGATGATTAAAATTTCTTCCTACTGAATTTTGGAAATAGAAAAAATTAAATTGATCAAAAGATTTATGACTTTAAGTTTCACGGGTATGTAATCTTTCTTTGTTAGGAGCGTCCTACCACCAATATTGGACTTTCTTATGCGAATTCAAATTTATTCAAAGTATAATTAAGAGCCTGTTTGGCTCAGCTTAAAAGCTGGTCAAACTGACTTAAAAGCTGGTTTTTGACTTATTTAACTGTTTGGCAATACTCAAAATAACTTATTTTAAGTTAAAAAAACTTATTTTAAGCCAAAAGTTAAAAGCTGGGGTAGGGGTGCTTTTTTTTTTTTTTAGCTTATAAGCTATTTTAAGTTGAACACATTTATATCTTTTTACCCTTAATATTTTTATACAATTTACCCATGTAACCCTAACATCTCTTTCTTCCGTTTTTCCCTTTTCACGTTTGACATAGCAACTTCAACACTTTTATCCAAACGCATAACTGCTTATTTCAAAAATACTTTTTTAAAGCTGCTTTTATTAAATCCATCCAAACGGGCCTAAGTTTGGGAACAATCATTAGTCTTCTTCAGATCTCTCTTACAAAAACACCAACGGTCATATTTTCAGTATATTTTTCTCCTCACTCTGTTTCTAATTACAATAACTTCCAATTCTTCTTCATATATATAACTGTTACCTCTCACAATTCCACTAACTGAAGAGAAAAAAATGTCTCTAAAATTCTCATTTTCTCTCCTTCTATTTTCCCTAATCTCCACTCTCTCTACCGCCCAATTCGGCGGTACTGGCTCTGCTCCCGGCGGCACTGGCACTACTCCCGTCGGCACTGGCAGTACTCCCAGCGGCACTGTCACTTCTCCAAGCGGCGTTGGCCCTGCTCCAGGTGGAACCACCGCTGCTCCAGCCGGAGGTACTGCTACCGGCGGGGGTGGAGGGGCGACGGTTGAATTGTGGTGCGTGGCGAAGAACAACGCAGAGGATACTGCTCTTCAATCGGCGCTTGATTGGGCTTGTGGGCCTGGAGGTGCTAATTGCGGGCCAATTCAGCCCGGTGGGCCCTGTTATGACCCTAAAGATATACAGAAAACGGCGTCGTACGTGTTCAATGATTACTTTATTAAGCATGGTATGACTGAAGATGCTTGTAATTTTGAGGACAATGCTGCTCTCATTTCTATAAATCCAAGTGAGTAAATTTTCATCTGCTTATTTAGTTATAATAATTTGGTAACTTGAATTGTGATTTATATTGTTATTATCTTTTTTCAGGTCATAATGGTTGTAAATTTCCATCGAGGTAACTGTTATCCTTGTGCTAAAAGATCTGATTTTTTTAAATTTTTTGTCTTAAATGATTCATGACAATAATAGATATTTGGTTGTTAAATTGATCATTGAGCAAAAAGAAACTAAGGAGGAAATAACTTGTATGATTTAGTTTGTGCAGAGGTTATGTGCTAATAGAAATTGGTAATATTCCTTTAGTTTCAATTGTTTGTCTTGTTTTGACTATACAAAATTTAAGAAGAGTAGAAGACTTTCTATTTTATATGGTCTTAAATTAGAGATTAAAGATACAGAGAGTGTACCAAAATACTCATTAACATTGTGGTCGTAAACATGTCATATCAGGTCTCCAAGTCCCATGTCTTGGGAAATAAGTTGGGTTTGGATCTCGCTCAGGTGGGGGTCAGGGATGGATCTTGGGTCTCGGGAGAGGGTCGTGGTTGGGCCCCAATCGGGTTCAGGGTCTCGAGTATCAAGTCTCGAATAAGGGTCTCCGATCAGGGTCGAATCTTGAGTACATGATTGGGGTTTAGGTTAGAGTCGGAGTCCTGAGTATCAGGTTTCGTATCAGGGTTGGAGTCCTGAGTATCAAGTTTGGTCTGGGGTAAAATAAAAAGTTGGGGTCGGATCTCCGGTCTCAACCAGGGTCCCAATCAAGGTCAAGGTCTCGAGTATCGGGTCCCAAATAATGGTCTTCGATCCGGGTCGAATCTCAAGTACAGGATCGGGGTTCATGTTAGTGACGGGGTCCTGAATATCAGGTTTCGAATCAGGGTTGGAATTGGGTCTTAGTCGAATCCCATGTTTGAGTTTGGGGTTGAGGTTGGTCTCAGGTCCAGGATTAGATTCGCGTGATCAGAGTCGTGGTCGAGTCTTAAATGAGGTTCGGGTCTTGAGTCTGTGTCCCAGGTCTTAGGTTGAGTCTGGATCGAGGTTCGATCTCGGTTCTTGTTACAGGCCTCAATCGAGGTTGGGTCTTGGGTCCTGAGTCTTGATCTCGGGTAAGAGTAGATGTCAAGGTGGGATCCCTAGTCATGATGGTTTGGAAGGGTTGGGTTTGGGTCCCTCGTCGATTTCAGGTCTTAGGTCTTGGGTCCTAGGTCGGCGTTAGATCTTGTGCTTTTAGTTGCATCTTGTGTGTCAAGGTTGGGGTTAACTCTTGATTCTAGACGTTCGGATCGGGGTTGGCTCTCTTCACTCGGAACCTAGGTCTCAAGTCCCGACTTGGGTGTAGAGTCTCTTATTTTTTTGGATTTTCTTTTAGCGGATTTGGTCTCTTTTCCTTTTTAGTATGTCAATATTATTTAGATTAAGTGGGTCATAACCCAACCCAGTTTTTAGCTTAGTTTCGATCAATCCAGTTTAACCCAAAGCAAATCCGGGTTGGACATGACCCAACCTCTGTTTTTGGTACAGTCCATTTTAGTTTAACCTCTTCAATTTTAGTTTAACCTGCCCATTTGACACCCCTACCTCAATCCGTAGCTTAGATAGGTTGGCTATGTGAATTCAATATCATTGTTTTTTTATTTCAGATGTTTATAATTGTGTTATGATCAAAGGTTGCACTTAAACCCTAAAGCAAGATATAAAACATGTTGAGGCATGTCAATGAGCGTACATCTGAAGAATCGATACTAATCAATTGATATTTCACTTTATTTATAGCATTTCAATTTTCTTATACATACATTTGCTATTCATACTTGTATTTGTCTTGGCTAAACATGCATATTGCCTTTCTTCATCAAAGCCCCAACAGACATTGGAGCTTGTCAGTGCATAAATCTATCATATTATTGAATCTAATGAGTCAAACTTTAGCGGCTGTAGAGTTTTTGTGTGGTAACTAATCACTTTAAAATGGAAAATGGTATAGAATAAGAAATTATCTAAACAGAAAGTGCTAGGGCCTTAGCAATTGGCAATTATGTGATGACAGAGAGTAACATGAGCGTCTTGTTTGGTTGGTTTTGTTGTATAGCATAACACACTACGTAACAAGATTGCCTCGATTGATTACTTTTAATGGAAAATGGAATATAATACGAAATAATCAAGCCATAAATTATTTTGAGTTTCATGTTCAAGGATTTCCTCTGAAGTTAATGAAAAAAGCTTGAAAAGATTTGCAATAGGCTTTAAGGTTGTCATTATGGCTCTGCTGTTGATGTATAAATTCGAAATTATGTTAGACATAGTAATTGATTCAACTTGTTTTATGACTGTTGCTTAATTTTGCTAGATAGAATCCAAAAGAATGTATTTATCTTCTTCGATCCTGTTGAATAACATAAGACACTACACATACATCGTGAGTTTTATCCATATGATCTTGGGGTATCCACACTTCTCTTATGCCGAAGCCCCATTGGATTATTTGGTCTTGCATTTTTTTGGGTTTGAGTTAAACCCGAGGTCCATGTTCTTAGCAAAATTATTTCCATGTTATCTGTAGTACTTCAGTTCATTATAGACTTCAGCTTTTGAGACAGTTCTTCGTGCATCATTATGCAGCAAGAACTCAAGTGGAAGTCCTAGTGGGTCGACGAATGGGGGATTAAGTCCATCCTCAGAAGATTTGAGTAGCGGCAGTTCTATTCTCAGGAGGTGGATGTATATCTTGATGGCGATCAATTTGCTGTTTGCAAGTCAGCTTATTTTCTGATGACTCGAGAATTTGAGTCTCGTTTCCACTGTATGTAGTATGTAGCGTAAGTCAATTTTGTTAAGAGCTCTAAAGCTCTAGGTATTTAATGTTGGTTCCACGCCCGCCCTCTCCAACATCGTAGAAGCCATAATCGAAGAAATATCATGACGATACTTCTTCTTGTTTGTTAATCATTCATGTTGGTATGTAATCTAACTTTAGAATGATGCTGAAGTACTGAATTATCATTGTAAATCGAGTGTGCTGATTGTATTACTAGCTATTGTGGTTCTTCTTGGATGCATGGTGACTTGTTATTTCAATTGCAGAGTTAGAGAGAGTCTGCAGGGGTTCATTTGAACTAATTTTGCCATAAAATTGCATTATATATACAAATTCGAAAAATTTATAATTGCAAGTGTGACTCTTTTTTCTTAGCTTTCTTAGATCTCTTCTTTTCGTTGGGGTTTCACAAAATCTAGGTTTGAAACTTTCATATTGGAGAGGTCCCAAAGTTTGGAACCCTTTGCCTTTTGTATCGAGTTCGTCGCACTGGGTTTACGGGGTTATCTCTCCTGTGTTGTTTGTGAGCTGTTGGATAGTAGTAGGGTTTTGACCTATACACATCCAAAGGAAACCTGCGGGTTTCTCTTGTTGTAAAAAAGAAGAAGCTACATTTGTTGTTTTAACTTATTTCATTTCATTTATATTTAAAAAAGAAAACACAATGGATAGTTTACTAAATTACTTCTATTTATTAGATATTTTTAAGAATCGAGTATTATTAAAAAGAAGTAATTCTTTAGTTTAAGGTATAATTAAAAGCAATTACTGTATTTTGTCTTGAATGTTTAAAGCAAATACTTATTTGAGCAAGTAAGTAAATAATAAATAAAATAAGAGTCACCAACCAGAAACTTCAAGGCTTTTGCTTGAAAATTTGATGGAAAAAATTGGTAGGAGAGATAAAAGAAAGTAATAATATGACTTTCTGATGTTTGTGATCGCATTAAAGATTTGATTAAATTTAACGAAAATTTCAAGGCTTTGCTTGAAAATTGGATGAAAAAAATTGGAAGGGGAGATAAAAGAAACTAATAATATGACTTTTTGGTGTTCGTGTTCGTACTAAAGTTTGATTAAATTTAACGGAAACTTCAAGGCTTTGCTTGAAAATCGGATGGAAAAATTTGGAAGGGGAGATAAAAGAAACTAATAATATGACCCTCTGGTATTCGTATCCGCACTAGAGTCTGATTAAATTTAAATTCATGCCAAAAAATCTCACGATTCCCTATCTAAGGGGAACAAATGTGAAATGACTAATGTTCTGTTTTTCTAAATGTCTAGCTTGGAAAATAAAATGAACTGGCCAAGTTTGAACAAACTTTAATCACTTTTTTATGGAATAAAATTTATAGTTATCAGTCAATGGTTGATAAAATACGCAAAGAATGTGCGACCAGTTCATATGTTAAATAATTAATTAAAAATTTAAAAAATGGAACAGCCTTACCTAATTCTTGGATTCTTTTAATTAGTCAATGTGACTAATTATTGACTAATTATCACGTTCATATTTAGGTTACCAAATGTCATAAACATTTCTTGGACTTTAGTACATAATATAGACATCTTAATTAATCTAATATAGACCCTCTACTAATTAACTTCCTTTTAACCTAGTATTTAACTTAATATCTATTGCCGGAATAGTGGCGGAGCCACGTGTAGTGAAGGGGTGTTACCGACATCCCTTCGTTGGAAAATTACAATATGTAGCTAGAATAAAAAAAAATAAAAAAAAAATATATATATATATATATATATATATATATATATATATATATATATATATATATGACACTCTGACTTTTACACGATTTTATTTCTTTAGATTTTGATATCCCTTGGACAAAATTCTAGCACCGCCACTATGCCGGAATATTGGAGTTTTTACACTTATAGTATATCACTTGTTACTAATTTTCACAATGAATTCACGGAAATTTAGAAGTTTGAATCTCGAAACTGTAAGTATGACAAAGAAAGTAACAGATTAAAATACGAGTTCGTAAAAAAATGGTAAAATACTTTGGCTTGGAGTATATTATCTGCTTAATTTTGATCTAGAAAATTCCACGACAAGTTCATGAAATATTCATAAAGGGATCAAAATCTTGAATATCCTATAAACTCTTGGAATTTTGATAAAAAAATTAACCTAAATCGTCCTAATTTGAGAAATACATCACTTAATTAACGGCCTAAAATTTTGGAGATCAAGTCCAAATCATCGTAGTTCGAGAAATATACCACTAAAGCCCTCAAATCATGGAGATCAAACTCAAATCATCCAAATTCGAGAAATACACCACTAATGACCCTCGAATAAAAGTAATCTTAAGAGAGAAGAATTAAGAGAATAAACGGAAATTACTTTATGTGTGTGTACGAACAAGAAAGATATGGGAGAAAAATAAGAAATGATAACACAATAGAGTTTCGAATTTGAACTAATAAACATTGTATAATTCCATACCTAATTATTAATCATTGTCTTTCAATATCATTAATTACACCCTCTTCAACACCACAAAATTGAACTTGTAATCTTCTTGATGATTTTTCCATGCTAATCATCTTCCTAAACGAGCTTAATCTCGAACTTGATCCATTAATTTTAGCATCTTGTGTCAATCCACAATCTTCCACATTTATCGAATCGCCGCCCTCAATTGGTGGCGCTGAGGGCGTGGTAGGACCTACCACGCCCTCAAATGGCCCCGGTTGTAACAACCGGGGCTCAGCCTCAGTCCGACAAATCGGGCACGTTGAGTGTGACCCAAACCACTTGTCAATACACTCAGCATGAAACACATGTTTGCAATTAGGCAAATTTCTAACCCTTTCTCCATCTTCAAGAGCACTCAAACAAACCGTGCACTCAATTGTATTATTTTGATTAATATCATTTTGTTTGAGAATAAATACCGGTAGCGAGGCTATCACGGACGGGTCGAGCCCCGTCTTAGGGGGCTCGACCTGTAGGGCGGAGCTGGTGATGAAGCTGACGCGCTGAAGCTCCGCCCTACGTCTAGCCTGGCGTCTGAGGACGCACCTCGCGTAAATATGGAGGAGAGTAACGAAGAAAATAACTATAGATAATGAAATTATGGCTGTTATCATGATCTTGCTATTAAGATCATATTTGTTTTTTCTATGAAAAAATGGATGATCATCATCATCATCAAAACTCATTGTTGTCGTGATGTTGTGGAGTTTTGTGAGAGTAATATGTTTATTTATTGGGTAATATAAGAGGTATTTAAAGGTAAGGTTGTCTTGGTTTGGTATAACTATGAGAAAAGGAAATAAAACAACTCATATACTAACTATTCTTTTGTTTTTGTTTTTGTTTTTGTTTTTCTTCCATCGTTTTTGTGGGATGAGAGATCTCGAATTATAGTTATGATATATTAACTATCTTTTTTTTTTTTTTCTTCGATCGTTTTTGCAGGATAAAAGATCTCGAATTATAGTTCTTATTAGTATGAAAAAATCTTATTATAAATAATTTTTTACGAATAAATTTTATACCACGTGAATTCAAATTAACTGAACTCTAATGTGAATATCACACAAGAGACTTAGAATGGAAAACGAATAAGTATAAAATATTCTAGTGTAGAAATACGTATTTTCAAAGTGATTGACTTGTTGAATATTGACCTTTATTTTCAATAATAATTTTGAATGTCCTCCGTTTTTACAATTCTTTATGCAAAATATATATATATATATATATATATATATATATATATATATATATATATATATATATATATATATATATATATATATATATATATATATATATATATATATATGTAATAATAGTGTACTATAGTACAAAACCTAATCTATTTATATTTAAAAAAATGATTTCTTACTTCAACTTTAGATTTATCTTCCATAAGACGATATAAAGTAATTATATACAATAACATAATAATAATTTAACAAATTAAGTCAAGTTAAACTTAAATATAATTTTGACTTTTTTTCAATTACAAGTTTTTTCTTGTTAAATCCGTGATAGTTAATAGCCAAGATTTTAGAGGCATAGAGTGATGTAATGTCAATTTGTATTTAATATGTTGAAATAGACATGTAAGACCTTTCCTAATTTTGTTAAAATGAGAAAAAAAATATTTTTTTCTATTTTAGGTGCCCATTAATGTTACCTAGTATAATTTATTTTTTCTTCTCGTCCATAAATACTATAAATACATTTTTACAATTTATAAGAAATTTTAATATAACTCAAATCGATCGACTAACTAACTTTTACCTTATTGATAAAAGTCCAATTTTACATATTGTAGTTATCTTTGATCTTCACACCGACCCTCCTATGGTAATATTAAATGCTTAAGCGATACCATTTATTTATTTTATTATTGGAGAAAAAGTCTTGTTGGTTGACTAAGCCAAATATTTGCTATTAACTACTTTTTGTTGATTTAAATTATTGCATACATAAAGTAATTTAGCCTTGAGAAATTTTTACGAGCTGAAAAGGATAGTGAATATAGGAAGGAGAAAATAATCTATTTGACCAAATTTTTAAAAGGTCAAAAATATTTATTTTTTTCTGGATGATATTTAATTTTAAAAGCGATAATTAAGCTTATAGAAGAAAATAAGTGATTTTCCAAAATAGTAGTAGAAGCTAAAAAGGTAAAAAAATTTGGAAAAATTAGTGATTACACGATTTATATTTATATTTTTTTTATTTTCAGTATTTTTTTTATTTCTAAAAACTTCTAAAATTTCTTATTTCTCTCCTAATGTATTTAATGTATTCGAGCTACATATTAATGTATTCGAGCCAATTTTTAATGTATTCGAGTTACATGTATCTGGGTTTTTTTTTATAATGTATCTAAGCTAGTTTTTAATGTAGCCGAGTTGCATATTATTTATCTGAGCTAGTATTTAATATATCCGAGCTACATATATACGATTTACGTTATAATGTATCCGAAATACTCTTAAATTTATTCGGAAGGTACAAAATTTAAGAAATTATTGTGATTAGAAAAAAAAATAGAAATAAAATGTAACTTACTCTTTACACTATGGGATTTATATAAATTATAAGTACGATTTTTTCCCGAAGTATGTTTGAGTAAATACGTTTAGAATCACTTTTTAATTCTTAGATAGAAAAGAAAATTAATTCCATTATATTTTTAAAAATAACAAGTATTTTGGACCTAATATTTAAAATTGTATATCATAACAAGTACTAAATTAGATGACAGTGATTATGAATTTACTCAATTATTGTCCATTTGCACATATTTTTAGTTATAAATATAATTCACATGTTACGTACCAAATCTAATTTCCCTTTTTAAAGGAAAAAAAAAGCCACAATTTTCAAGTTTGACCTAAAGGGTCAGATTTAATTTCTTGTAAGTAGGTGAGTAAATATATTATTAATGTTTAATATGTTTTATCATCCAAAAATGAGTATTTTCTTAATTATAATATTTAATTTTTCTTTTTAGTTTATACTATTGATATAATAGACAAAAGACAGATCAAGAATTTGAAGTTTATGAATTTCTATAAAGACCTTAAGTTTATTGATAGTAACTGTTCTTACCGTCAAATATTAGTACATTCTTAATATGTATACAAGATCTGATAAAAAACTATTGAACTTACGTGAATTTGTTTATTATATTATGAATTCGTGTCCGTTGATTTTTTCTTGATTTCCATATAAACTTCCTTACTTTGCATAAAATGTCAAAATCACAACAACTATCGTCTAAATTCAACTTTGCTTAAAATGACCAAGTAAGAAAAAATTGTCTTACATGACGTATACTATAAGATATTTTCTCATGTCAACAAGAAGACCTAATTATTAGCAAAATATATAAATATGTAGTGTTATTTCAATATGTTAAATCGTTTTTTTCAAATAAAGATTTTCAATTATAACAAGAATATATATATAGCGTAACAAATTGGCAATTTATTAAAGAAATTTCCCTATTTTGAAATCATTTCTCAATTTGACTATTAAAAAAATTATAAGGTTTCTTCTTCACATTATGAACTTGCATTTCACGTTGGCAGCAATATTTGGTTGTTACTAATTGACTACAAAATCATAGCACTTGACTTTTCAACAAATATGAACCAAAAATTTCAATAACTTTATAATAAAAATTTTTCTTTATTTATCCACCACAAACTTCTCAAATTCGAGTAATGTGAGACTCTCGATAATAGTCAAGCTTCAATGCAGTCGACAAATATTAAATACCATTGAAAGAAAAAAAAAGCTCCCACAAACGTCTTTGGTGGATATAAATTAAAATCATTTTTGTTTGAGAGCACTTTGTTTTTACTATGAAACTTTGTTATATTAGTCGAGTCTCAATATAGATATCGAATAATGTATGTTTTGACTAATTTTACTGAAGCATGCATTTCAAGAATTTTGATTTTTGAATACAAATTAATTAGCTTTTGCTTATATGTATTGTATATTATTTTATAAAAATAATTAAATACTTAAAAATATATGTTTTAAACCATGCTATTAAATTGTACTAAATTTAGATTGTTGTAAAAGTACACATACTCTCAATTCTGAATTAAATTATATGCTTATGGAAAAAAGTTTGGACTTGTAGAATTAGCGAAAGATATGGAGTAATTAAGTAAATACATTTATATTTTTAACGAAAGATTTAGTTAGATTTTTATATTGCTACAAAATATAAAGAATCTTTATTATAATTTGCATAATATATGTTGTCCCAATATTAAATGGAAAAACATGATCAGCGAGAATTTAATGCAGACACATAATTATGATAGGCATAATTCATATATTGAATCTTAAACTTAGTTTCAAATTTTAACTTTGACCTCAAACTTTCATAGTGCACAAATAGACACTTTAACTATCATATCTTTTAATAAATAAACACACGATTTTTGGAGCCAAAGTGCGTGAAATGCAAAAGCCGCCATGTGTATTAGTGAGTCAATCAGTGTCTGCCAACTAATTAAACATTTTACACGTCTTCTTTTTTTTAAAAATCTTACACATCATTTTGAAACTAAAAAACACTAAAATTTTAATTTTAATTAATATAAAAGAGATTCATTAAGGGTAGAATCATTTCAGCATATTTTTTTCGTCGTGGGCCTCGAAAATTACCCCTTACTCAAGCAGAATGAGTGTATTTCACGCATTTCGCTAGGTAGAAATTGCATGTTTATTTATTGAAAGATAGGATAGTTAAAGTGTCTATTTGTGCATTATTAAAATTTAAGATCAAAATTAAAATTTAAAACTAATTTTAGGATCCAATATATGTATTATGCCATTATTATAATTTTACATTAGGTATTGGTGTAGCTGCATAGAGTGATAAGTTATCATTGATTGTCATTCAACGGTTTATTTAGACAATTCGCGAAAGATAAGGTACAATTGACTATAAATTAAAAAATCTATATTTTAGTAAAAATTTAACTAAAATTTTATGCTCGTATTCAATATAGAACTTTTGTTATAATTTACATAGTATATGTTGTCCCAATATGCACTTAGATTAAAAAATATGATCAATAAAAATTTATATAACTAATTAATATCAATTTATTCAAGATGTAAGACATGTAATAATTATTCTGTCCTTATTTACTTGTTCATATTTTCTTTTATATTTGTCCTTATTTACTTGTCTATTTTAACAAATCAAAAAAGGATAATAATATTTTTTTTCTAATATGCCTTTTATTTAATTCTAGAAAATTTCTAGTAGTACTAAGTTGTAATGTATATTTTTTGGAACCAGATAATACATTTGTTATACTTGGGGAGTTGCATAATCTTTTAAGTTAAGGGTAAAGTTATATCTAAACTTTGATAATAATTGATACCTTAATATGTGTGTCATTTCTAAAGTGCACAACTAAATAGGAACAGAAAAAGTATTATTTTACGTCATGCCTTGATATAGCTACATAGAGTGATGAGTGATGTAATTATAGATTATCATTAAATACGATCACCTAAAAGCTATGATAGTTAATAAATACTTTTATTTTTAAATAAAGAACTTGAATTACAATCCTTAAAAAATAATCTTCTTTGGTAGAAAATTTTAATTCTCAAATAAGACTTTATGATAGTAACCAAATTTAATTGACCCTAAAAATAAATATCTAAGGATGAGATAAGTGATATTTTCTTTTAAGAAAAATGAAAATATATAGTACAAAGTGACTGTTCTCAAATGAAAATGTATAACCTTATCTGTTAATGTTTTTGTTTTATTCAAAATTATTATTGTTCGAAAACTTTCTATAGTTTAGTTGGTTAACTATCTAAGCTCCCATTTTGTTAGTGAGAGTTTGATTTTCCATATTAATTCCCTTCCCATCTCACCTTCTCCTTAACCCCCCCTCCCCTCCCCCCCTCCTTTCCTCCCCTTTTTTGATTTTTTTTAGAAGAAATTATTTTCAACGGAAAACTCAAAATGAGTAAAAATATCCTTTAACGTATTATCAAATGACTTAAAACACTCGCCTTCAACTTATTGAATAAAAAATGTTCTTAACGTATTAATTAGAAAGAGTGAAGTGACAAAAACAAATTTAAACTATCTTATTTTGTGAATTCTGTACATAAATTAATAGGTGATATTGTATGTATAGAACTCACACTCCTCGCAGTTTAGGTATATAACTCAAAAAAATAAGTCAGTTAAATGTATTTCGATACTTTACTCAATTAGAAATGACTCGAAAAATCTCCTTTCACCAATGGCACCAAATTTGCAATAAGAAACCCATATATTAACTCACCTAATCCAGCCTAATCCTCATTTTATACCTCTAATTACACTTCATGCTTGGCAACAAAGATCTTAGAAGTTTTTAGTTCTTTTACTTTTTAATGGGCTTTTGGGCCTATTTTTCTTCAAGCTGATTATAAACCAAGGATTTTTCGTGGACCTTATGAAATGGGCTCAACTAAATAAGTACCAATGGAAAATTCTGAAGTTTGATATTCTAGTCTCTTCATCCTTCAATTTGGATATAATTCGAATAAAAATATATGTATACTTAGTGTATAATATGCATATATTAACTAACAACTATAAATATGTTTGAACAATCGACTAAATGTATAAGTTATGTGTCCTTTCCGTGGGCTTTACATTTATATCAAGGCATAATACTTTAAAATGGAAAATTATTGAAATCTCAATAGTTTAAGAGTTGATTACTTAGTTGGCATTTGACTATGCGATATCATATCACGATATGAGATGGAATCAACGTTGGGACATGCGATTTCATGCTGATTCCATCTCATGGTTTGGAATCATGAGATGGAATACCATATTCTCCAAAAATCGTGATATGGAATTATATGAGATTTTTATATCATGCTTTGATATTCTTAAAACATAAAAATTAATTCACAAGTTTATATTATGTTAAAATAACCCCACAAACTTTTGGAGCTTGGATTCCAAATACCTAAAACAAGGCATGAACGAACCATTATGATATTGACACACAACTGAAAATAGTCGTAGCTTGTGCAGTGTTACATGATTATTTACGAGAAAGAGTGATGAAATATTTAGGTCTGTGAGCATTAAAATATAGTTGGGGATGATATTGACCAACAAATGGCTCAAAGCAACAATGTTAGTTCGTCATTCGGTCACATGATTGAGAAATGCAAGTTCAACGTGAGGAGATTGTCCATATTATGTGGGAGAATTAAATTAAAGACTAGTTCATCACACTTTATTTTCAAACTTTTTTATTGACTTAAAGTTTGATGAAACAATTATTTGAGTGAGGAACAAATAGTTTTGTAATAATTTATTATGTGATTTTATAAATTTTTGTTTATTTGGTAAAATTGAATAAACAATTGTGGTTATCTTATGTTTATGAGAAAATATATAACACAAAAATTTCATATTGCATGTCCAAACAAAATTTCAATTTCATCTCATGATTTGATATTATGATACCGTATCTTGATTCCTTATCGCATGGTCAAACGGGCCTTTAGATAGACTTTACTTTGTAATATTATGAATCTTATCAGATTTTGGTGCGTTCAAACACGTGCATTTCAGAAAAAATGTGGCAAAAATTTGGTTTAATTTTTTTTTGGAGAAAATAAAGAATTAGACATACTTTACTATTATATATATTGTTACTAACTATAATTTAAAATTATTACATATCTTACCACTAATTAAGAGTTTTCTGCCATACACTAAGGAAAATACTTTTCATGAATTTTTCTACCAGATACACTAAAATAGAGAGAGAGAATGGATTTTTCTAGATACATTGTTTCCAAGTGATTCTCATGTATCTAGGATACATAGACAAGTTTCGCTTGCATCCCTTCAATCTTGCTCGTCATTCTCATATTTTTCTAGTATCCTAGATACATGTGAACCATATCACATACATATAGGCGTATCTAATGTGATTCGGAGGTATCTATGATATGTGACCATCTCACTGTTCTCCGTCCTCATTTCACTTGCCTGATCACCCTATTTTAATGTTTCCAATAGCAAAAATACATGTATATCTTTCTCAATATATGATTTAAAATAAACTAATTAATAAGATACATAATTATTTAAATTAATAAAATTAATGTAATTATTTAAGTAGTAAAATTAATATATATATTACATATATTTGTCTAATAATAAAATAGTTTCTCATACTTATATGCTTCCCTCCAACTAGTCTTGTTTTCTCATCCATACATTTCAACTTTATGGGATTCTCTTACCTCCCCAGAATTGTCTGAAGTGAAGTTATATATATATATATATATCAAATTTTACAAATTAATCATGAATTTACGTGCATCATAATTTTAGTCAAATCCGCCCGTGAACCTAAATATATGAATATCTTGAAAAAGGGGAGCACTTTAATGTTTAATTTTTATCTGTTATGTAAATGGTTGGAAATAAAACACGTATTAAGAAGTAATTAATAAAATACCTAATATTCTCCCTAGTTTGAGGACAATTAAAGATTATTTAAACACTATACAAGTTAGGTTATAGCTAATTCATCCTAACTTTTTTTAGTTGCTACAAAAAATAATTTTATACAAATTATTACTGTATGTGTTAATATTCACAGAAAAAGCAAAAATAAAAAGGAACATCATGTAAAGTAGCAAATTATTAATTCAAATTAAATGTTATAATAATATTTTGATTTAATTGTAATCCGTAGTAAATAATTATCTTTCGGCTCTCTCCCTGAACGTCTCGCTCGTCACTATCTATTTTATCGCTGCTAGTCTATCTCTCGCCTTCTCACTTTATGCAAATCCAAATGTATAAAATGTGTTTGTGTTTTGTATAAAGAGAGAAAATGTACATACAAATACGAGTACATATATTTTTGTCATGTACACTTATAATTATACAAATACAAATCTTTCGTTGCCCAGTTTTCTTTTGTCTTTCTCGCTTTATACAAATGTTTTATTTCGATTCAATTGTATACAAATTCAAATTTTATGCAGATATTCAAACACATAAAATTGAATTGAGAGATTGTCAGTGATTTATACACTTGAGAGACTGCTAGCGATTTATACAAATAAGAGGTTGCCAGCGATTTATACGAATCTGATGCTCCGTAGCAAACATAAAATTTGTTATGAAACACAATTATACAAACTATAGATATAACATATAAATATGATTTTTATGTTTGCTAAACCTAAAATTTACTTTCAAAAAGAAAAAAGTCTTTGTCCATTGTGAATGATGCCAAATTTAGCAAATCCATTTAATTACTAACCGTTTTTAATCCCCTTTTAAGTTAGGTTTTAGATTGATTAGCAAAAATAGGAAGTACTAATAATTAAATCCAACATGTGCTATTAAATAAATATTAACGTACTGATAATTGGTTGCTATATGAAATTAAATTACCAGTACTATTGCCTTTGAAAAATAATATATTGGTAAAATCATGAGTACTAAATGTTACACATTCAATGATAAATTCAAAAATAGGGTCTTATATTGCAAAAGCAACAAACATACATTCATCTTTCGTGGATGATCTGGAATCGATCCTCTTCAATGTTTTCTGAGTCGAGTATATCGTATAAGGCTTGCCTAATACAATTTACTACAATAACGACGTGTGTGGTTTGCTAAGTGTGTATTTTACTGAGTTTTCCTAATATTTTTTGAAGCTCTACTATGTACACCTAGTTGTTCTAAAAGTTTAGTCTAGGATGAATATTTGCACTACTTTTTTTGTTTTAAATCAATTAATTGTATAAAGTTAGGGAGCCTAACTAATTAATTACTTGATGTCAATGAGAGGTTAGACACCCTATCCCCCTATTATCTATGTTTTCTCATATAGGATTTTAATGTACAGTTTGGGGTCAACATATAATTATATTAAGCCCCATCTGAGATAGTGACATTTATATAATTCAAAGAAAAAAATAAATCTTCAAAAGATTTTTGAGATAATTATTTAGTGACAATAATATAATTATTGTTATATTATATTTAGCAGTATTAATAAATGTAAGTATTTATAAATGTTGAACTTTATCAAATTAGAATAGGAGTCTTTATAAGATGGTTTGAAAATTTTGAAAGAAAAAGGAGTACTTGAAGTTGAAAATGAAAAAGGGTATTTCGAAGTTAATTATTGTAGTATCAACTAGCATAATATTAACAACATATTCATACGTGTAATTTCATTAATAGAATTTGAGAAAAATAACGTGTACGCATATTTTATCGTTTGCATAAAATTGTGAAGATACAAAAGAACTCAAGTATCAAATAATATTACTCAACCAATTCAAATAAAATAGGTGAAAGATGTGTCAAATTCAAACAAGGATTTAGCACCATAACATAATAGACAAAATCTTGAAATATTAAGATAAGAAATAAAATTACATCTTTGAAATTACTTTGACCATATTCCAGCTCTATCAAATAAAACACATTTGATCTTCAGAGATGACTACTTAATAAACCTGAAAAATCATAACAAACAAATGAACTCAAGAATATAAATTAAGATGAAAAAATAATGAGACATAATTTAGTTATATATTTTAAAGTATAGTACTCTTTATAATAGTTCAAACTATTTTCTTAGTTACGATTTGACACAATTCAACATGGTATTCGTAAAGGCAAATACAACTATATAATTCGAGACATGGTATTAACAACGGCAAATGCAACTATATAGTTTCATATTTATCAGAACTCAAACTTGCGATGATGAAATATAAACTTAGGTATACGAATTTATTCAAATTAAATTCCAACAAATGACCAAGCAAATAATCTCATTTTTTTGCATAGGCCTGAACTCATAATCACAATTTAGAAAAATACAAATGATTCAATGCTTAAAAACTTAAAAGTTGAATTCAAATAGCTTAAATCCTAGATCGATAACTAGAAAACAAGAAACTATTTTCGTATGTGATATGTATAATTAAGTAATTAAAGTTGCGTTTTCTCTGACGACTAAATTTTTAGATAAGATTATCATAGCACTGTTCTAAATAATTTTAGTTAAGATTGACACATGATTCATCATAGTATTAGCAAAGAGGGCTAATATAACTACTCTATAGTTACTGGTTAATCTGAACTCATACTTACCATTTTGGAATATAAAGTACTTACATATAAAAATTTATTCAAATTAAATTCCAACAAATAACGAAACAAAAACCTCATTCTTTTGCATAGCTAGACACAAACTCATAATTTAGAAATATACAATGGATTCAATACTTAAAAGCTGAATTCATAAAACTTAAATCCTGGATCGATAACTAAAAAACAAGAAACTATTTCCATATATGATATAATTACACAATTAAAGTTATAAGTTCCGTAATAACTAAAATTTTTAGATAAGACAGTTACAGTTCAACAAAATAAAATCACAACTAACCTTTTAATGATGAGCATTAGGAGAAGCAGAGGAATGATGTTCACCATGGATCCTAGCTGGCACTTGAAAATCAGTTGTAAAATGTCTGCTATTATTGCTAATTTCTACCTGATTAGGAATTAATCCATTCACTAATGGCCTTTCTTCCCAATTAGCATGATGATTAATCAAATGTGAAAAATTGGACTGAAGGGGTTCCCTTTGAGTAAATGCATTATTAGCATTTTGATTGAAAAATGTTTGTGGTAATAAATTCCAACTAGCCATTCTTGGATAATTTGCTTCAAAATTTTGATTTGAGAAAAGGGTAGAATGGTCATCATCATGATGATGACTAGAAGTTGAAGCCCTATGAAAAGTTGTGTGAAGAGATAAGCCAAGATCTTCGTTTTGTAACGAAGATCTTGGCATTATCTCATGTGGGTAGTTTTGGAAATTCATAAGCGAAGTTTCCGAATTCATAGGGAAAAATGCTTTCATAGTATCACCTAGTGATTGTTGTTGTACTTCTCCTCCTCCTCCTCCACCGCTACCGCCTTGCATCAGGTAGGAATTAGAAGAATTATTAACCTGACTTTGGTTGTTTTCTTCTAATTCCCTCTGAAGCTGATACTCCGGTTGTTGCTCCAACACCAGAGCATCAGCTTCATTCGTACACCCTGGAATCTGATTCGGATTCCAAGGAGGTAACTCATCTAACTTATCAATAGCATTTTTCGCCTTTTTGATGAGCCAATCCACCGCCTTACTAGGCCGGTCATAACCCAATCGATCTTGAACATCGTAAAATTGAATCGCTGTATGAGCAGCTAACCGGACCCTCCGGTCTCTCGGTCCTTTCGCCGTATAAACTTTACTATGCCGGTCTTTTCTACCGGTAGACCGGAGTATATGACCTCCTTCAACTTGTACTATCTCTCCTCCTCCCGTTGCCCTCTTCATTATAAATCTTTCAACATACTCAGATTAATATTTAGATTCAGACAGAAAAAATAAAACAATTTTTTTTCTATCATAAATAACACAACACACTTTATAATAAAATTAACTCTGCTAGTGCTGCAGCTGATGCTGATCCCGAGGAACACTGACAAGGTACGCTACAAATCCCATAGACCCAATGAAATTTCTTTGTCCCAAATCTCGAATATCAAAAATAATAATAATAACAATAAAGGAAAACCTAATTAAAGTTGAAAATTTTGGAATTGTTTTGGCAATATTGTGAATAATTTAGACTTTAGCTTTAAGCTAGGGTTAACAAAAAGAATTTATTTTTATTTTTTATTTTTGAAGGAAAATGAAATTTTGTTAGAATGAAAATAAAATGAATGGAACAATGGAGTTATAAAGGAGGACTTATCTTTTTTGGCCTTTCATGGTCATTGGAGTAGTACTGATTTAGACAGTTACAGCACGTCAACTTTATATTTTTTTTTTAATTTTACAAGAATATTATTTTTGCGTTATGTTTCCATCAGTATCATTCTATTTCTTTCAAGTTGTGATTGTGTGAAAGAATAATAATAAAAAAAAGTCTGGTTTATTTAGTGTGATTTATACTTTTTACGTGGTTTACAAATTATTATATAGTGATAAATTTACTTAGTGTTAACTCAAATAACAGATGTTGTGACAAAAGTTATAACAGGTGTGAATGGTTAAAAAAAGTATAGATTTATTTATTTATAATATATGATTTAGACAAATAATAATATTGGAGATGGGGATTGAGAGTGGTGGCGGTGAGTGTTATGAGGGTGGGGTATGTTGGATAGTGGGGAGGAGTAAATAATTGTAGAATGATATTTATGAAACTTGTTTTCTTTGGTATCGAGCACGCCCTAAAGTGTGTAGATTTTTTTAGAATATGGCAATCACCCGTACGTGTTAAAGGGAAGAATATGAGCTAGTATTGCGTTCGGTTAAGGGCGGAGCTATCGTATTAGATATAGCTAAAATAATGGGTAAGATTTATTCGCATCAAGTCTTTAGACTAATTCAATATATGTATGTCATGTGTTTAAATTTATAGTTAATTTATTTTATTTAATTTAATTAATTAACATGTGTTTACTTCATTAAATTACAAAATAATAAAAATTGAATTAATTTGGTGTAAACACCCAAAGCTGATAACTTTTTTTCCTAAAACAATCTATAGGCTTGATGCATGGGATTCGAGGGAGTTGAAGAGGTGCAAGGGGTTTATTCAAGCTATATAGTAAATGTTAAATTTATTTAACTTTTCGGGGAAAAGGTATAAGTATCCCTAAATTATGATCGAAATTTTAGAGACATATTTTAACTAAACTAAGGTTCTATCACCTTCTTGAATTCTTTTTCTTTTGTAATTTTGTGCACCTTTTTGACTTACGAGACATCCAAATATCTCCCACGCACCTTAACTGCGTGGAGTCGCGGAGTGTACCACGTAAGACAAAAAGTTTACAAAATTACAAAAAAAAATGTTCAGGAGATAATAGAACCTTCATTTAATTAAGGTGTGATTTTAAAATTTTAATCATAGTCTAGAGAGATATTTGTACCTTATCATTCTTTTTTTTATGCTTACTTTTTATAGTTTGAAGGGAAAAGGGACAAATTTACACCTCAATTTTGATTTAGATCGAATATATTCCTCAGCTTTAGAATTATTTTTTTTAAGTCGGTAAATATAAACATATTTATGAAAATGAAAAATATATTTATTAGACGAAAAAAATATAAATACACAATTTATTTAAACCAAGCATATATTCACTTAAATCGCAAAATTGAAGCATATAGTTGCTCCTTTTTCTTACTTTGAATTCCATTATTTAACTTAGACATTAATTTAATGATAAATTCAAAATCATTAAATTTTGGCTTCTTTTTACTACTTATGACCTTATCTAAATGAATAGTACTAGTTAATATTAATTAAAAAAAATAGATTACTATTCATCATGCATCTATTATATAGTGGTGGTGCTATGCTATGCTATGATAAAATTTTAATGCAGCCTGAAAATAGTATTCAAAATTGATATATGATAAAAAAAAATTATGATACATATATAGTATTTATGATTAGCTTCATCTTTTTGTAAACCTATTCATATAAACTTTTTTCACTAAAAAAAATTATTTTAAGGGTATTATAAACTTTAAAAGAGTGATGAGTAAATGCAACTTTTCATGGGTCCCAATACAGCAATATATATAAATTTAGATCCACCCTCATTGAAACATGATAGTGATTTCTAACTGCTTTTTCCTTTATAATTTTTCTTTTTTTAGGGTTTTTATCGTTATTTGATATCCAGTAAAATTCAAACTCGAAAGCTCTCATAAAAAGTAAGATTAACTACTACTAAAACAAGTCGAAAATCGACTGATGCCTATGATTATTTTTCCACTAAGACCGTGGATATGATAACACCACTAGACAACGCATACTCTATGTTAAAATATTTTTCGTTATTTTTATTTATACTCTTCACCCGCAGTTTTGCATTTCAAGTACCAACAAGCGTCCTTCGATTTTCGTAAAAATAAAAGAAAATTATTTTTTTGTAATTTGCTTACATTCTTCACACCGGAAAATGACAGGTGGACATCTCTAATTTTCTTAAAGTCGTTCGGTATTCTTTATTAAATATTCGTTAAGAAAACATTAGAAATTCGATTATACTTACCATTTCATCACAATTCTTGTTGGTAACTTTATATATATTATTTCGAATTATATATTAATAACTTATTATGATTTAATTAATTTTAACTAACTAAATTTAAGGCATCTAGCTAATTGCCATCAATTTAATCAATGAATGTGATTGTTCTCTTTTAAGAGTAAACATGTATTGTTTCTATGTTTAATTTTATAGAGCTAACTCCCTTTTACATTATTTTATATTTTATTACTAGGTTTTATATTTATGGTTTCAACCTTTTTGTCTTGGACAAGACGAAGACAGTTTAACTTTACGAAACCTTAAAAGAAGGAAAAAGAATTAAAAAAATTCAGTAATTTATTGCCTTATTTAATCGTTTCAAATGAAAAATTATGATTTGTACAGACTTAGCTTAAATAATTTGTAAGCTGTCATGTCATAATAATATCTAAAAGTGGCTAGAAACTTTAAATAAATCATCACTGCATAATAACATTGAATGATTTATCTTATCTCGTATACATCTTTTTAACGAAGATAAAAAAAAAAGTATCACATCATATGATGTTATAATTTAAAAAAAAAAACATTCTACTTATTATAATAAATAAAAAATAATTTGATCATATAAAAAACATTTAAACTAATTATATCGTTACATAATTTACTTGGCTAGCAATTTACTTCATTAATAGCAAAAGTGATTATCTTTTTCAATTTTCTATAAAAGGAAGTGGTATACATTCGTTCATCCACTAGTTGTAAAAAAATTAAAGAAGAGTAAAAGAAGGAAAAAAAAGAAAATGAGAAAATGTATGGTCTATATTTATTTATGAAATATAAAAATAAAATTATTATAAAAAAATAGAAAAGGGATACTATAAAATCAAGAAGAAAAAATGTAAACCTTAACTCGTGGAAAAGATCTAGTATTAAAAAGATATTCTTAAAATGATTTTTTTTCTTTTCTCTTTTGATTTTCTTGATATTCTAAAGTGATAAGTAAAAAATAAAAATATTCAATATACTGAATAAGTAAAATTAAAACACAAATCACATATAATAAATATATTCATCTAAAAATTTAACTTAATTTTATCAAATTAAACAGTAATATACTAATTCAATTTATTAAATTCGACTTAACCTGTTAATTCGACGCTATTATTATTCTTTCCCCAAAAATTCAAATGTTGAAGGAATACAATAGGAAAAAGCATTTGTCAATTGGACCTCCCAATAAAGATGATCAACTCTCTTGCTCCCTTTATTCCAATTTGATAAAGACTTGCTTTCATTTTATTTGAATTATTTGCATTACATTTCACACCTATATTTTACTTTTTTATCATCATAGTCACACATGACCATCATCCTTCAATTCCTCTTTATACAAATCAAATTAATAATTTATATGTAATACAAGTCAATCGCTTTCTTTCGCTTTCTATCTTTGATCTTAAAATTTTAACTTTAAATTCTGAAATAGCGAAAAATGTGAGTGTTTCTATGCTAAAGAAAATGTGAAGTAACATTTAGTTCAAGAAAATAATAATACAAAAATAAGAATTTGTCATTGATGTTTATATAATATAATATAATAATTCTACTTATGGAAATTGTGGTAATTTAATTTGTCTTTCATTATGGATAGATGAGTGACATTCAAAAAGGATAAGAATATATTTATTGATGATATATATGGATAGGAACAATACATGGGATAGATGAGTCATAATTAAAATGTGTTCAAGATGCAACAAGGCTAGGAAACATTTGTTTATATACATATATATACACAATAAAATAATCCATATCAATCATTTCATTGGTGTTTTCTTCGATATGTATTTTTAGATTTGAAAGTAAAGTTAACTAAACATAAAATGTCACTCATCTATCAGAGCAGATAAACATCGTAGAATTAACTTTTAATATCATTTATTATAAAAGGTAAATTATCACGTGTTTGATCCATAAAAAAAAGAAAATCAAACTCGCTCATAAGAAGACGTATTGAGAATATAATTAATTAAATAACAAAAATATAATTTCTCTAACAACTTAAACTGTTAGATTGAATAATCGCAAATTTCTAACCTATTATACACCTATCTCATATCATTTAGAAACAATTTTTTCCTACTTAATTACCAATTGTCAATAATGTAATAAGAAAATCACTTATTTTTCACGAAAACATTATCCTTAATTAGATTAGTACTAATATATATACATAGGAATAGGACATAGGAGAAATAATGTGAAAGCAATCCTATAGTGAAAGCAACATAACAATGAAATGGAAGTGTCAGTATGGTGTGTGATCCAAGAATTAGAAAACAAAGTCCATATTATAGGTAGGTACTGCATGCTTCCTTGTGATAATAATAAAATCAAATAAATGTCTTCACTGATCAGCATATATATATATATATATATATATATATATAATATTATATATATATTCTGAAAGACAAATGAAAGAGACAACACAACATACATATAGCCATAGGATCAGCATCACATATGCCTTAATTGCTTACAATTTATGACTACTCCTACCCAACAAAATGACAATATGTCATTTTCTTTTACTTCAGACAACTTGCAACCATTCATATACATATACTTCCTCCGTTCCATTTTCCATTTTATATGAGGTAGTTTGATTCAACGCAAAGTTCAAGAAAAAAGGGAAGACTTTTAAAACTTGTGATTCAAAATGAATGATAGAATTTTGTGTGACTGTAAACAATTTCTTTAGGTGATTCTTCCTATATGTTCTTATCAAACTGATCAACAATGGTGATTTACACCAAAACAGAAAGGAACCATAACAATCGATCTAGGGAGGAAAAGAAGAAGAAGAAGAAGAAGCCATCGTTTGTGTTGAATTGTAGAAGATGAAAACTGTCTTCTTCCTGTATTAATTCTCATATATATATACAAGAGAATATATCCAACAAATACAAAAGATATGAAATACAAAATGTGTGACTAACTAATTTTCAAAATATCTAACTAACTTGATGTGACATCTAACTAACACTCTAACTAACATAACTAACACGACTAACAAACTAATCATAATTATGTTGTTAATACCCCTCCTCAAGTTGGCAGTGATGATCTTACAGCCAACTTGTTGAGTAATGCTGAATGTTTAACTCCAGTGAGAGCCTTTGTGAGTATATCTGCCAGTTGCTCAGTGGTAGAAATGTGATGCAGTGAAATGAGCCCCTCCTGAAGTTTGCTGCGTACAAAGTGACAATCGACTTCAATATGTTTGGTTCTCTCGTGGAAAACAGGATTGTGAGCTATGTGGATGGCAGACTGACTATCACAAAAGACAGGAATAGGTGAAGAATCAGATATAGTTAACTCCTTTGTCAACCTGTGAAGCCAAACCAGCTCACCTACTACCTTCCTGATGGATCTATATTCTACTTCTGCAGAGGACAATGAGATGGTTTCTTGTTTCTTTGATTTCCAGCTGATCGGGCTGTTCCCAAGTAGAACCAAGTATCCACTAACTGATCTTCTTGAGTCTGGACAAGATGCCCAGTCTGAATCACAATATGCTCTGATTGAACAATCAGAATCTTTGGAAAGGTGAAGGCCTAAAGTTGGATCCTGTTTCAAGTACCTAAGAAGATGAAATGCTGCCTGTAGATGTGAAGTTCTGGGATCTTGCATAAATTGGCTCAAGTGTTGAACACTGAATGCTATATCCAGTCTAGTGTTAGTAAGAAAGTTCAATTTTCCTACCAGTTTTCTGTAGTATGTAGGATCAGGTAATGGAGTTCCTTCTTTGGCCCTTAGTTTGATGTTTGGATCAAGAGGAGATGTAAGTGAACTCTGACTATAACAATCATACTCTTTTAGTAGTTCCAATACAAATTTTCTTTGGGAGACAAGTACCCCTCCTGGTATGTCAAGTATCTCCATCCCTAGAAAGTAATGCAATCGACCAAGATCTTTAATCTTAAAAGTATCATCCAAGTAGGCCTTTAGCTGTGTAATTTCAGCAGTGTCTGTTCCTGTGAGGATAATATCATCAACATAGACTGCAACAAAGACAACTAAGGCACCAACCTTTCTATGGAAAAGTGAGTAATCATGATGAGAATGTACATATCCTCTGAGTGATAGAGCTTCAGTTAACTTGGCATACCATTGTCGACTAGCCTGTTTTAAGCCATAAAGAGACTTGTTTAGTTTGCACACTAAGTTCAAGTCATCCACAGCAAGCCCTTGTGGTAGTTTCATGTATACTTCTTCATGGAGATCACCATGAAGGAAAGCATTGTTCACATCAAGCTGAGACATCTCCCAACCCCTTTTAACAGCACAAGCAATTAAGGTTCTCACAGTGGTCATCTTAACCACTGGAGAGTATGTCTCTGTATAATCCACACCAGCCTGTTGAGTGTAGCCCTTAACTACTAGTCTAGCTTTAAACCTTTCAATGCTGCCATCAGACTTGTGCTTTACTTTATACACCCATCTACATCCAACTGCCTGTTTTCCTGCAGGTAATTTTACAAGATTCCAAGTATTGTTTGCATAAAGTGCATCAAACTCTTGCACCATGGCATTTTGCCATGCAGGATTTAAGGCTGCTTCTTCATAAGATAAAGGCTCACTATCATTGCAAATGTTTTGAACCATTGCTTGACTATTAGATGCAATATCATTGGGAGCAATGTGATGGTGTTTATTGAACATGACATTCAAAGAGAAGTTTTTATTAATGGGAGTGGACTGTGTGGTAGAAATATGATTCTTTAAGGTAGGAATTGAGTAGATGTAATCTTTCAAATGTGAAGGAATCTTGCTTTCTCTTTGTGATCTTCTGTGTGGTAATGTAGGGGGAGAAGGTGATTGATTTCTGTTATGAGATGGGGAACTAGGTGATAATGTTGGAGAAGTAGGAAGTACATCTGTATTTTGATTTACCAAAGTGCTATCAAATATTGAATCAATACAATCATCAAAAATATCTAAAGAAGCAGTTCTGTTATTTGTAGAGTTTGTACTAGGAATAGAAGGAAAAACACATTTATCTGAAGTTAATGCAAAAGGGAATAGATGTTCATGGAATACTACATCCCTAGACACATGTATCCTTTTTGTGGCAAGACTCATTACTTTGTATCCTTTTGTTCTAAAGGGGTAACCTACAAACACATGAGGAGTGGTTCTAGGTTGTAGTTTATCCCTCTGAACTTTGGGTAATGTTGGGTAGCACAAACAGCCAAAAGATCTAAGTTTGCTGTAATCTGGTTTTGTTTTGTATAAGATCTCATAAGGACATTTGTTCTTCAAATAGACTGAAGGAAGTCTGTTTATAAGATGTGTTGCTGTAAGTATACATTCCCCCCAGTATCTTATGGGAAGTTTTGATTGAAATAGAAGGGCTCTTGCTGTCTCTAACAAATACTTATGTTTCCTTTCTACTATGCTGTTTTGTTGAGGTGTATATGGGCAGCTCTTTTGATGAATTATACCTTTGGATTGAAAGAAGGATTTGGTTTCATTGTTATTAAACTCAAGTCCATTATCTGATCTAACAATTTTGACTGTGGTTTGGAATTGATTTTCTATCATATTTACAAAGTTTTTAAGAACTTGTAAGGCATTGCTCTTGGTGCTTAACAGATGAGTCCAAGTTGATCTACTGAAGTCATCTACTATGGTGATGAAATATCTGTAATTATCATGTGTAAGTGTATGGTAAGGACCCCATATATCAATATGAATAAGCTCAAAAATGGAACTAGAATGTGTAACACTTTGGCTAAAAGGCAATCTTTCTTGTCTTGCCATAGGACAGATTGTACACATAAAGGGTTGCTTGTTTGAGAAACTGGCTGGAATGGTAGATATTTTTCTCATTTTCACAAAAGGCACATGGCCAAGTCTATTATGCCACAATAGGTCTACACTATGTTTAGTAGATACAGCATTAGAAGTAGAAGAACAGACAGTATGACTATTACATTTGTTGTTATCATGTAAAGTTTTGTCTGTGGCTTGACCATTATTGTTAGTCAAAGAAGAGTTGTGATTGTTGTGAGATATGCAGCAGCATGTGGTGAAGTTAGCAGGATTCTTCAGACACCTTGAACAAAGAAAATAGAGTCCTTCTCTGCTACTACCAAGCACCTGAGGCCTCTTCACTGAAGGGGCCTGCAGTAAACAAGAGACACTAGTGAACAAGATAACACTTCTCATTGAAAGAGCCAATGAGTGAACTGACACCAGATTGTATTTAAAAGAAGGCACATATAGCACATTGTGTAGAACAATTCCAGATGTGATCACTACATCTCCAAATTCTATCACCTTAACTTTGTATCCATTGGGTAAAGAGACAAGCATAGGGTAAGACATGGTTTGAACATTGGTAAGGGAGGATTTGTTAAAGGTTATATGGTTTGATGCTCCCGAATCAATGATCCATAGGTCAGCACTTGATTTAAAACATTCACATGAAGGATTGCCAAAATCAATAGATGAAGAGCATATTATAGTACCTGCAAAGTTCACAGAACCAGCTTCCATGTTTGAGTTGTTCAAATCAGTTCCTTCAACTCGAAAATTCTGCAAAAGCTTCATCATGTTATCATATTGATCTTTAGTGAATGTAACCATTTGATTCTGATTATTCTGCATGCATTCTTCTCTTTGTGCAGATACTACATTATCAGATGATCCATGAACATTGGCTACAACTCTCCTTCCTCTATATTCATTATTATTGTTCTGCCTTGCATGAGATCCATTGTTCCTATTAGTTTGGCTAGGATATCCAATCAACTTATAACATTTCTCCCTGATATGCCCTGTCTTTTTGCAATAACTACAAACCATAGCACTTCTATTGTTACTGTTAGCTGAAGAATAGTTGGATCCTCCATAATTGTTGTTATTTGAAGTGGTGCTAGAGCAGTTCTCATTAGAGAATGATGTTTTGTAGTTTCTTCCTGCTGATCCCTTTCCATTATTATTGGAAGAGTTCACATTCAAGGAAATCGATTCCATAGGAGTTTGATTAGCAGGTTTAAACTCCCTTTGTTTCTCCTCTTGAATCATCAAGGAAAAAGCTTGTGCCATTGTTGGAAGGGGATTCATCATAAGAATGTTGCCTCTTATCACAGTATACACCTCATTCATCCCCATTAAGAATTGTATCAAACGTCTGTCTTGTTCTGCTTTGTATAATCCATCCTTGGCTCCATAACTACAAGCACAAGAACACTGATTCTTTACATTCAAAGTGTTCAATTCTTCCCAAAGCTTTTTCATCCTGGTGTAGTAGACTGTTATATCCAAATTTCCCTGTGTGAGATCATTAATCTCCTTTTGAATTTGATATAGCTTTGCTCCATTTGTTTGATCATACCTATCTTCAAGTTCCTTCCAAAGTTCCACTGAATCACTAACATACTCTACACTCTCTGCAATTTCCTTAGTAAGAGAGTTTAAAATCCAGGAAGTCACCATGTCATCGCATCTCTGCCATTGATGCAACTGATTTGAGCTTGCAGTTGGTCTAACACAACTGCCATCAATGAATCCAAGCTTGTTCTTCACAGACAAAGCTCGCATAACTCCCCTTCTCCAGGATCTGTATCCTGTTCCATCGAATTGAGTTGGAACCAACACCATACCTGGACTATCCGAAGGATGTATGTAGAGAGTGTTGTGTGTATCACCATTAACAGAAGTTCCTTGTGCTGAAGGAGCATTTTCAGGTTCTGTCATGATGGAGGATCGATTGGCTTACAGGAAAAACAACTAAACAAGAAGAAACCAGCAGCAGATTCGAATCAACAACAAGAACAACCTTGCTCTGATACCATATCAAACTGATCAACAATGGTGATTTACACCAAAACAGAAAGGAACCATAACAATCGATCTAGGGAGGAAAAGAAGAAGAAGAAGAAGAAGCCATCGTTTGTGTTGAATTGTAGAAGATGAAAACTGTCTTCTTCCTGTATTAATTCTCATATATATATACAAGAGAATATATCCAACAAATACAAAAGATATGAAATACAAAATGTGTGACTAACTAATTTTCAAAATATCTAACTAACTTGATGTGACATCTAACTAACACTCTAACTAACATAACTAACACAACTAACAAACTAATCATAATTATGTTGTTAATAGTTCTAGTCTTGGTGGATAGACACACAGAGTTACCTGCTATCTATTGCTGGTGAGGAATGACAAAATCACGTTAAGAATTGGCCTAGATACTACTGTCATAAAAACAAATGGAGTTTGTTGATAGTCTAGATCCATCTAATTTGTCGTAAATTTTCTTATAATCCCTCACTCACTCTACCGTTATCTATAGTTAAATAATGGTATGATTCAATTACGAAATTTTGTCTATCGTTATTTTCTTATTTTCTAATAATGATATGAGTATTGATCATCACTAAATGCCAATGTTTTATATATGTTTCGATAGATATGTATTAATTATTGTGTGCTTTTGGGGATATGTAATTTGTTGGATGCACATGTCAAATAAGTCCTCAACTTGGAGGGAGGGTGTCCACTTACGTACCGGGTAGGAAACTATATAAAATAATTTTAAAAATGAGTGATCTTGAATTATTTAACTTTGGTTTCCTTCGTGGAAAGTAAAACTTCACTAAATCTATAGTTTTGTATGCCCTTAGTGCAAGGATAATCAAAAGTTTAAAGATATAGATTACTAGTCGATAAGATCAGTTCATATAAGCGATTCATGACCTAAAGTCAATATCCAACAGGTCTCATTATCAATGTTGGGACTCCAACACATTTGACACATACAATACATTATAGCCATATATTTAGTATATATATAAATTAATATTGTATATACGATGGAATTCGAATGAACCCTTATGTACGTGTCTAAAAAAGTTTCAAATGAGGAAATACCACAAATACTTCTCACATGTCCAAACTAGTTTTCTATTTCTATTTGGATCACAAATTCAAAGCCCAACTTCCTGGCAATTGGAATTGTATAAAGACAGTTTTAGTAGTTGGGCCTGGAGATATATTTGAAAAAATAGGAATGTTTTTGGGTGAAAATTTCTTCGGAAACTTTTACACAAATAGCCGGACATATTCATTGATTAATTATCTGAGCTGATATACATATATTATATACTGATTATACACTTTTATTTGGATAATGTTGTTACACAATGTTGTATGTCTTGATGCGTAGAGTTCCTTATACTTGTGTCTAGTGAAATATAACTAATAAAAGGACAGTTCAATATATAAAGTATCTCGTATTAGATTGGTTCGGAGTAGGGTTACATTCCGAGTGATTTGATATGGACAACCTATGTGGAAGTATTAGTGGTAATTTTAAAAAGGGCAACTTTCACATATAGCAAATAAAAAATTCATATTTGTATACATAATTGCGCTCAATAGCAAACATAGAAACTGTATAATTCGCTATACATATACAGTTGAAGCAAATTGCATAAAACGAAGTGTATAAAATAAGAAAGAAAAAGACACTTGGGCAGAGAACTGTATAAAAACGAAGTGTATAAAACGAATTGTATTATTATAAGTGTATAAAGCGATTATATACAATTTGAATTTGTATAAAATGAGAAAGAGAGAAAGACAAAAGAGACTTGACAAGGAATATATAATTGAATATAATTGTATAAAACGAGAAAAAAGAGAAATTAGATACAATTTGAAAATTGTATAAAATGAGAAAGAGAGAAAGGCAAAAGAAACTGGGCATGGGAGTATTTTTATTGTATAATTATAAGTGTATAGGATGAAAATATATGTACTTGCATGTGTATATACAATTTTCTTACGCTTTATACAAACAAAAACGCAATTTATACATTTCGCTTCTGTTTGTATAAGGGAGAAAAGCGAGGGTGGCGAGCGAGATTTGGGAGAGTGACGAGCAAGATCTGAAGAGGGGAGAGAGGGGAATAAAAATATATGTATTTATACAATTTTCTTTGCTTTATACAATTAGAAACAATTTTTATACACTTGTATTTGTATAAAAAGTGAGGAAGCGAGCGAGAGATTGGAGGAGAGTGGCAAGCGAGATACTTGGGAGAGAGGCGCCTGATAATTTTTTACAAACGTTTGCTATGGAGCACAATTAAATCAAACCCTAGCTACTCTATTTATTTTAGGTTATTAATTTGTTACTATATACAATTTTGTCTTTTAAAAAAATTGATAAATGATAAGAGTAAATTAGACCAAATAGTATAACCGTAAGGATAAATATAGTTGGATACTATAATAGGAGGATAAATTTAGCCATATAGTATAACAATAGTAAATATATACAATATTCACATCAAAAAACGTAGCTTAAATGATAAAAAGGAAAATTACTCTTTTTATTCATTTATATTTGTCTGCTTGAAATTTACACGTCTTAGAAAATAGTGATCAAATACAAATATAATTTATCACAATATCAATACTAATTGTTGTATAATTTTAATTAGATCTTCAGAAAAATGATTTAGGAAAAAATTAATTAATGTTGAGGTATAGTATAAAAAAATAATTATAATTTTTTATTAATTTAAAAGTTACGAGTAAAAGTGAGCGTAAGAAATATTCATGAAATTGAAAATTTATCAAGTTGAAAAATGAAAACTATAAAAAATGAAATATGTTAACAGCAGGGGTGAGCGTTCAATATTTGGTTTGAGATCATCAAACTTCAGGTTTGGTAACTCGATAAATGGTAGTTAAAAGTAGATATCAAATATCAAAATTTTAAACTTTGATTTGGTGATTCGATCATCAGTAAATTAAATTTTGATTTGGTATGGTATTCAAATACCGTATTAAAGTTGTAACCAATTGTATTAAAAAGTTAATAAATATTTCTCCAATCATTTATATTTTTTAATGCGGAGGCATAATATAATAAAAGATCAATCAGTAAGAAGACATCAAGAAAAAAATAAATTGATACAACTAAAAGACATATATTTGGGTTGTTTATGTTATTCTTTAATATTTTTTTTGACTTGTACTAATGAATAATGAACATGATGATATATCACCTTCACTAAGTAGATAATTCGATATTTGAAAAATATCAAATATCAAATACTCCCTCCATTTTTTTTAAAAGACCTAGTTTGACTTGGAACGAAGTTCGAAAAGAAAAAAGACTTTTTAATTTTGTGGTTCTAAATTAAAATTACGTCAAATGTACCAAAATATTCTTTAATCTTGTGGTTTTAAACATGCCATGTGGAAAGTTAAAGTTAAACTTTTGACAAAAAAGAAAAAAAAATCATTCTTTTTTAAACAAACTAAAAAGGAAATAGAATCATTCTTTTTAAAACGGAGGAAGTATCAAATATCAACTAATATCTCATATCAAACCAAAATTCAAACACGATACTTCTAAAACTTTACTTCCAATACTACACCACATATCAAATAACAAAAATATTTAATCTTATTGAGTAATTCGATTTTCGATATTTCACGTCCGATCATATTTCAAAACATCAAATTTAAATTCCCTCTCATTTGACATACAAATATTTCTTTTTTGGCTTAAAACTTTAGTGGGTCCCATCTACATTTCTACAAATTTCAAAATCTCCCTCGTTGTTCATAGATTCTCTTACCAAAAATAATCATTAAAAATTCAAAAACAAAATAGAACTCCAATTCTCCCTCCTATGGCCCAAAAAATTAAACAGCCACCTGAAAATTTACAAACAAAAAATTAATTTCAAATCCTTCCCTCCAAACATTTTCAGTACTTACACCTATAAATATTTCATACAAATCTCATTAGATCTATCCATTAATTTCACATAAATTCAATTTTTCAAATGGAGGTTTCAGATATTTCTTTAAACGAAAATGAATCGAATAAAGAAAATATCGCGCCATGTGAAAAATTATCCATTGATTGTTCGAAGGTGAAACGTAGCACAAAAAAATATAAGAGAAAATTCAAAAGGGCTCCATTGAGGGATATTACTCACCTATTCGATTCGCCGCTTCAATTTCAGCAATCTGTTTCGAGTAATGTCATTGTTTGTGGAAAAAGGAAAAAAATGGTTGATGAAGATGTTGATTTGTTGCAGAAGAATAAATCGAAGATACTTAGAAGAGATTTCAGATAGTTTAGTTGTGTTTTCGACTTTTCGCTCAGTGTTAAGATATTACTAATTTGTATTTGTGCAATATAGAATCAATTTCTAATAGTTACGCTCCCAACAGTTTTTTCTACTGCGGATACTAATAAGACTAAGAATTGATTTGATAGAAGAAACAATTCTACTCTCTTTGAACTTTTTTTTTATAAGCACTGTTTTTGTTTAAATTTATTTATTTTATTTTTCTTATTAATCTGTTTTAAAAGAAAATGTTTCTTCCTTTTCTAATAATTTTTTTATTCTAATTTTTTTATGACATGTTTAAGATTAAAGATTAGAGTGCATTTTGGAAATTATAGGTTATACATTTTGTTCAGTATTATTCTTATTCTTAATTAATACTTGCTTACTTTATGAAATTAATGGATAATTTTACACTTAGACGTTGTTTAGTTGGGACAAGTTATTACAAAATAAGTTATCTTTCATACCAAACGACACCCCTCGATTCTTGATTTATCCTAATATTTGATTATAGTCATTATTGATTATATTTTTTAAGATATTATTTTTGTTATATTCAAAAGGTAATATAATGAAATTAATATTTTAATTATAATTTTTTAATAAATATGCAAAATCAGTATTAAACAAGTATTGTGAGACGGGGAGTACTATTTATATACTAACACACCCTATTCATAACTAATTATATTCTAATATACCCATTCATTAAATACAACAGACCAAACATCGACAAATAATAATATTTACATTGCTAATTTTGCATTATTAACACATCTTATTCAGTATTATCTTTGTTTCAATTTGTATGACTTACTTATTTTTTTAGTCGATTTAAAAATAATGACATGTTTTTATATTAAGTAATAATTTAATTTTAACTTTTAATTTTATCCTTAATAAAATAATTTATAGTCACACTAAGATCTATCATTTATTTTAGACAACAAATTTCAAGAAATTCTTTCTCATATAAAATGAGTCGAAGATAATACTTTTTTCCCCGTGTAGACATCATAAATATTGCATTATTATAAATAGTAATATGTCCACATGGACATATATATACCTTAAAAATACACTAAATAGTAAATGAGAGTAAAATATCATTTATAAAATTTGGTATCGTAACAATAATTTTGGCCAAAATTAAAATATTTTTTTCAAATTCTTTTTCCTATAAATAAATTGTACAATCTTCTCTCATAACAAATACATTTTAAATATTTTTCACTTCTATTCTTACTCAGACCCGTTCTACTTTAATTTATAGTACATTTCACTTTTAGGAATTTCTGTTCAATTGATATAATTTACAAAAATAAACATATAAGATAACTATTTAATTAACTCTTTCCTTGCTCTAAGTTAATAGGGCAAAAACTTCTCATTTTTAACTTAGTTGTGTCTTTCACATTAGACTATTTAATGACTAATCTCAAAAAGTGGTAAAAAAAGGACCGTATCACATTCGAACTGATTATCTCTTGATCTGCGGTCAAATATTTTATCACTAAGCTAATGATCCTTGTTATATAATATGAGTAATTTTTAATTTCTTTTGATATAATAATTTACTATCTCTTAATAATTAAAGGCCTAAATAGTCCACTATTTCGAATTTAAGGTCAAAATGATCCTATTACTTTCACATGGGATAAAATAATGTATATTTAGGTCAAGACCTAATCGATCAATTGTATCATTTTCATTGTTTTATATTGCAATAACTAATCATCATACTACTATTACAAGATCAAGATAATTTATCACGAATCCTGATAAAAACGAGATGGTGAAACTATGATTTTAATTTAACAAATTTTTTATTAATTTGGGCTCACTTTTTTTAAAATTTCAAATCCCCCACATTCTTGTGTCTATGTCACATCTTTAGATTCTCTACCCCAAAAAAAAAAAAAAAAGTTCCAAAAATTAAATTAAAAAAAAAACTCTTCCCTCCCTTTTTTTAAAAATTAAGCACCCACCTGAAATTTTTCAGATAATAAAAAAAATAAACAAATTTCAAATCCTTCCCTCCAAAATTTTATTCCTTCTTCAAAATCCCATCATATCTATAAATTACTTCTTCAAATACTCTGTTTTTTTTTCATCTGAAAAAAATGGAGGCCTTTGATAATAAGGAGAATATCTCACCTTTCTCTGTACAAAAATTGATCCCGAATTCTTCGAAGTCTAAATTTCGCAAGAGAAAATTCAGGAGGGCTTTGAAAGATATCACAAATTCAGTTGCGTTTGCGAGATTTCATAGATCTGATTCTGTTTATTCTCAAGAGATTGTTTGTCGAAAGCGAAAAGAAATTGATGAGAATGTTGATTCATTGCAGAGGAAGCATTGTTTGAAGATGCTTAGAAGAGATTTCAGATAGTTTGATTTTTTTTCAAATAAATATATTAATACAATTGTGAAGTAGAAATTGAAAAAAAATAATAGTTTTTTTTCTTTTTGGAGAATTTAGAAGAAACTATGTTAACTCTTTGCCCTATGTTTTCTGTCAATTGCAGCAACTAAATAAATTCCCTCTTGAAAAAGATATACGTAGTTTGTTCACTTTTATTTGTCATGTGTTTTTCGAAAGTCATTGAACTAATTTTTCATGCTAAATTAGATTATATTAATTTGATATTTTAAATAAAAAATTTAGATATTTAAAAACGATATGAAAAGCACTATAAATTGCTTATTTTTATACGATGAAAAAATATATTATAAAAAAATTATGACAATTAAAAGTGGACGGATGTAATATTTGATTTGAAATGTGCGAAGGATATAATCTACTTATATGTATGATAATTAAACTTTTGTGTTTCCTTCTGTGAATATCGATACTGCTTCCTAAATATTTTGTGTATATTACTGAGCAAAGAAATCTTAATCATTCCATCAATTTTACCTAGCATGAAAAGGGACCCACTTAGCTTTTGCTTCTTCATTGACTTCATATTGATTGTTACATTTGCCTATATATTTAGAAGTTAGTGCTAGTGAGTAGTGCATTTGTGACATCCCATTAACCTAATTAATAAGCCTAAAACCATAAATAAACCAAAACAAGAGCAATATACAATCTCTCTTGGCCAGTAAACGAGATCATGCACCTATATTTTGTAAATTGTGTTTGCAACTTTTCAATTTGACTTTATCAAAAGTGTTTAATGAGTTTTATATTTGATTAAAAACAAGTAATTAACTGGATACGTGAATCTTGTTTTGACACATGTATATAACCTAGCTTCTAAAGTATATTGTCTTTAGTGTAGCGTAACTAAAATAATATAAATTATGAGAATGAAACATAAAAAAGAGAGAACATTTTTTTGGTTGGATATTCGAATAAGTGTCAAATCACACTATATTAAAAATATTTTTAAACTGACTTAGCTGAATAATTGATTTTAGAGTCAGATTCGACTAGTCAATTATGAAAATGGTGAAGTGACAGTATGAGATTTGGTTTACTATATACCTTTAGAGTAGCTTGAAGATGGTGCACACACAACAATAGCTCTGAGTTTCGATAGGGCCAGAAATGCTCGTTCATGTAGGTGGAACACAACAATCTCGAAATAAATATGTGGATTGTGGTGATGGGCCATGTTAAACTTAGTGTGAAAAGGAGATTATTAGGTGTGCGAACCTAGTTTTAAATTGATAGTTGAAAAAATTAGAAAACTACTTTTAAGTAACTGTTTGGGTACCCCTAATGTTATGAAAGTGAGCCTTTTTAAAGGAAATCATAGAGGGACTCGGACTAAACAATATCACACTATAACAAGAATATCTAAAGACTGAATTTGTTAGTATTATCTTATTATATACTCATATACAAGAATAGAATGAGCAAGGCTCATAGGTTTACCCTTCACTTTATCACTTCATCTCTTGAGATCAAATCTCACCTTTCAGACATATGAAAATGAATTTCCACGTATTTCACCCATAGAAAATAAAAGCAGAATTGTCACTAACCAAAAAAAGTAGAATTTGACAAATCAATTGATTTTCACATACCACTTGCAAAACTAAAAATATACAATTTTTATGAATGTTAGGACAAATAGAAGTTGACTCTTCGATGCCTCACAAAGGAATGTTAAGACAACAAATTAAAAGTCATATTTCAATCTTTTCCAAATAACAAACTCTGAACAAGTGGCCAAATCTATATATATATATAAAAGAGGATCTTTAGTTCGCTGATGTGGCATGCCTAAATGATCAGGAAATTTATTTATATACTTTCTCAAATTTAGAGGATCTTTAGTTCGCTGATGTGGCATGCCTAAATGATCAGGAAATTTATTTATATACTTTCTCAAATTTTTTCCTAATTTTCCACATTAATGTCTTTTAACTAATTAAAGTTTAAAAATAAAAAAACGTCATTTACTATTTAATTGTATCCCTTTAGCCGTTTCCTCAAATTAAGCCCATAATAATTGCATACGTCGTTTGGCATTCTGAATTCAAAATTAATGCCTCTCAGCCGCCTCTGTAAAGCTATATTTAAGTTAGCAGAAGTCCCATCGCATCATCCTCTTTGCGAGCAAAAACTCCATCTCCAGGTATACCTCAAAACTTATCCTATTTTTGTTTTCCTATTTTCTGGTTGTAATTTCAACCTTTTCTTCCTTCTATAATACTGTAATTTGATCATGAATTATCTAGCATTGGAACAAAAATGATTTGCTGATATTACTCTGCTAACATTATATTCTTTTTCTAAGAAATAGGGCAGAAAATCACAATGTTTTGCCAAGTTCTTTCTATCGGAAGTGTGTCAGTTTTTATGAAATATTTCTGATATTCAAACTGAAGCCCAGTTATATATGGGCTCATACATAATAAGGCTCCATTGGTACGGAAGTACTCTACCAAAGATTTGAACCAAGACCTCTGTTTACAAGGATAGCAACCCCGTCCACCACATCGCATCTTGCTTATAAGTTTTTGCAGTGAGTATATGTAAATATATGTGTATAGTCATTTTTCCTTTTACAAAATACATAGTAATATTTTAGTATAAGGATTGTAGTTTATTACTAAATTGATATTTTAATGTCAAATTTGGAACTAATGAAGCCAAAGTTTGTATCAACTCCGTCCAACAGGGTATCTTTGAGAAGAAAAAGTTAAATCACGTGAAGCAGAAGATTGTTGATGCTGAGCACTAGGAAGAGATAGCTTCTTGATTTGATTGATGATATAGATTTTCTACAAAGAGATTTGAGGTTGAGCATGCTCAGTTGCCCAAGTATGAAATAATGATGCTGCTGGAAGTGGTCAAATATCAGCAATATTATCGCAATGCAACAGGAAAGGAGAAACAGAACGATGACAAGTTTCAAAAGACTACCATTAACCCGTTGAATCTTCACAAGAACATAGTTGGGATGGTGAAAATCATAATTCATAGTCCTCGGGGAAGAAATTTGCTTCACCTGAGAAAGGACAAACAAACGGATTGCAAACAGACACTTTGAACTCTTTTTTAGATGAACTCAATTTTGTTTGTCATAAATTAGATGTTTGCCATTTTATTTTTGGCAGAGAAATAATTTATCATATGGTTACTAGCTTCAAATGTAATCTTTGAGAGTAGTTCCTTTTCATGTTCTAGAGTGGGCGTATTTGTGTATTAATCTATATCTATAACAAAAAAGGTGATGTGGTACTGGGCGTGTTTATCTTATTTATAATAATTTTAAAATTACCTAGATATTAAATGAAAAACTTCAACTCGCGTCTTTTCATGTTTTAATAACCAATGAGAGTGAATCTGCATATAAATTGTGGCAAAGAGTGTTTCAACGTTAAATCACAAAGGAAAAGTAACAAACAATTCAAGATTGTGATATTTAAGGCTCTCTTCTATGCAATTGTATGATTCCAATAATTGAAATATATATATAATACTTTTTGTCCATTTTTATTTGTTATGTTGTGTTTTTCGAAAGTCAAATTAATAAATTTTAAAGTTAAATTAAATTACATTTATTTGATATTTTAAACAAAAAATTCAGATATTAAAAAACTATACGGAAAGTACTATACATAGCAATTGTTTGCATAGCAATATGATGAAAAAATATATTGTAAAATGTTAGTCAAAATTTTTATAGGTTGACTCTAAAAATGATAAGTATGACAAATTTTAATAGTGGACGGAGAGAGTCTATATAGTCAATTTCAAGCTTATGAGTTTCAAATTTTGATTCTTTTATATTATTGGATTTTAATTAAATCAATAATTTGTAGAGTTGATAGATAATTAAGATACATATAAAGTTTCGATTGAAGTTACTCAATTCACTCAAACTTAACTGAAAGTTTAGCTTAGTTCCTGAATACAGCTGAAGAAATTTTACTGGACAGGATTTTTTTTTTTTTTAGTATTTGCTAGCTCTTTTATTGAACTTTATTTACATATTGTATCGACATAGTGCATAGAAACAAATTGATTAGGAGTATATAGGTTTCCGCATAGTGCTTCTGTGAGTAGTCTCTATTGAAAATGTCTATTGATTAGAGTAGCGGTGGCTTCAAGATTTTAAGGTGAAGTTTAATGGGTGCTCGAGCATCTGGAAAAGGTCAACATAGTTTCGTCACTTAATTATATATGGTGCTTTAAAATAGATTATTATTGCAAAATTTATTAAAATTTACTTTTGCATATGATAATAATAATAATAATTATTATTATTTAATAAAAAAAGTGTAACTCAATCTATCGATTTTTGTACAAAAAATTCTACTATTCTTATTCATTTATACATAACACGATTAAATAATAGTTGAAGATGACTATTATTTTTTTAGTGCATTTATCATGTTAATTATTTGCTTCCGTTGCTTTTCCTGACGTTACTTTTTATCATGACTTTTTATATTCATGCCTTAGGAGATAATAGTGATGGTTAGTTAGATAACAGAGAAATTTTGGGATTAATTATAATGATATTAATTTTTATTGACAGTTTTATATGTTATATCAAACGTATTTTGATTTAAATGCCCTACGCTGTGACATTTCAATGGGCATATTTCCAATTCCATAGTATCATCGGACTTTATATTATATATGGGTACTGTTTCGACAATTTACAAGTAGATATTACTAACAGTTTTGGCTTAGAAAGATTAATTAAGAAGGTTCTCAATTAACCTCATGCCACATGCATCTTTGAATTCCAATGTTACGTTTTGCTTGATTTTCACTAGCCAACAAAAATATAGCACAAGATATTTCAATGAAAGACTATACAAAATATTTTATAACTTTTTTACCCGTTCACATGCTTGAGAACAAGAGGCGATACATTTTAAAATTACGCGTGTCATCATGTGATAGAAAATATGATGAAGGAAGAAATTTTCATGGTTCTATGGGTCTCCTTATAACTTATAAGGCTTGACCAATTCTTTCTTTTTTAAAAAAACAAACTATTCTTTAAGTTAAATTTAATTTAATATGATATTATAATCAAATTCCATGTGAGCATCCAGAAAATTAAATTATTGTGAGAGTAAAGATACGATCGATCTATGAATATGATATAAAAAATGAATCAAAGACCTAATTTAATAAAATAAGTATATTTTTATAAGTAGGCGTACAATTAAAAGTTAGAACTATGCAATAAGTTCTAAAGAAAAAGGAAAAACAAGTACATATATACATATGTTAAATAATACACAAAGGAAGACTATGATTTAATCTAGACACGAGTAGATCAATTGTTCTTCGAAATCTATCAACACTTTTCGAGGGATGGAAAGTTATAAGGATAGTAACTACTAATAATAAATTAGATTAAAATATGAAAATTTATTAATTTAAATTTGTAATTAAAATATTATTACTTAAGTCTTCTAAAAGAACTACTTTAACAATAATTATTTCCGCGCAAAGCGCGGTTCAATTCACTAGTATTAATATAAAAGAAAGCCAAATTTTCTCTATATATTTGTACGTTGAAAACTAGGTTACATCTATGTTATGAGTATCTATCATCAATTAGGACAATGTATCTAGGAAAATTTTATGTATTTCTAATAGTTGTGCTTATTATGGTGCAATATTCAAGTATTGCTCGTCTTACGGAGCAGAAAAAGAATTTAACTAAACCATTTCTCATATATTTCGAGAGAAAAAAAGCCCTCAAGGTACATTCTTATGACAGATATAAAAGCAAATTACAAAGTAGATACAAGCCAACGCGACGAAGTCCTGGAGGACCTGACCCCAAACATCATTAATCCATAAATGAATTGTTGTCATTGAAGGGAAAATAAGAACTTTGATATCATATGGTTCTAATACTTGCATTTTCACTTGTTTTCTTAATAAGTAGTACTAAGATTAATATATCAAGAATTAAAAGACCATAGTATGATATTTTCGATAATGCATATGTATTCGTATTCTAAAAATTTTAAATTGATAGTTGAAAAAACTAGAAAACTACTTTTAAATAACTGTTTGGGTACCCCTAATGTTATGAAAGTGAGCCTTTTTAAAGGAAATCATAGACGGACTCTGATTAAACAATATCACACTATATCAAGAATATCTAAAGACTGAATTTGTTAGTATTATCTTATTATATACTCGTATACAAGAATAGAATGAGCAAGGCTCATAGATTTACCCTTCACTTTATCACTTCATCTCTTGAGATCAAATCTCACCTTTCAGACATATGAAAATGAATTTCCACGTATTTCACCCATAGAAAATAAAAGCAGAATCGTCACTAACCAAAAAAAGTAGAATTTGACAAATCAATTGATTTTCACATACCACTTGCAAAACTAAAAATATACAATTTTTATGAATGTTAGGACAAATAGAAGTTGAGTCTTCGATGCCTCACAAAGGAATGTTAAGACAACAAATTAAAAGTCATATTTCAATCTTTTCCAAATAACAAACTCTGAACAAGTGGCCAAATATTAATATAAAAGAAAGCCAAATTTTCTCTATATATATGTACGTTGAAAACTAGGTTACATCTATGTTATGAGTATCTATCATCAATTAGGACAATGTATCTAGGAAAATTTTATGTATTTCTAATAGTTGTGCTTATTATGGTGCAATATTCAAGTATTGCTCGTCTTACGGAGCAGAAAAAGAATTTAACTAAACCATTTCTCATATATTTCGAGAGAAAAAAAACCCTCAAGGTACATTCTTATGACAGATATAAAAGCAAATTACAAAGTAGATACAAGCCAACGCGACGAAGTCCTGGAGGACCTGACCCCAAACATCATTAATCCATAAATGAATTGTTGTCATTGAAGGGAAAATAAGAACTTTGATATCATATGGTTCTAATACTTGCATTTTCACTTGTTTTCTTAATAAGTAGTACTAAGATTAATATATCAAGAATTAAAAGACCATAGTATGATATTCTCGATAATGCATATGTATTCGTATTCTAAAAATTTTAAATTGATAGTTGAAAAAACTAGAAAACTACTTTTAAGTAACTGTTTGGGTACCCCTAATGTTATGAAAGTGAGCCTTTTTAAAGGAAATCATAGACGGACTCTGATTAAACAATATCACACTATATCAAGAATATCTAAAGACTGAATTTGTTAGTATTATCTTATTATATACTCGTATAAAAGAATAGAATGAGCAAGGCTCATAGATTTACCCTTCACTTTATCACTTCATCTCTTGAGATCAAATCTCACCTTTCAGACATATGAAAATGAATTTCCACGTATTTCACCCATAGAAAATAAAAGCAGAATCGTCACTAACCAAAAAAAGTAGAATTTGACAAATCAATTGATTTTCACATACCACTTGCAAAACTAAAAATATACAATTTTTATGAATGTTAGGACAAATAGAAGTTGACTCTTCGATGCCTCACAAAGGAATGTTAAGACAACAAATTAAAAGTCATATTTCAATCTTTTCCAAATAACAAACTCTGAACAAGTGGCCAAATCATATATATTATTATAAGCATGAAGCTCCTAACATCAAAGTTAGATTACTATTTTGCCCTTAAAATAAAATACAATTTAATTAAATATCTAATTATTACTTAAATAGTATATAGTTATCATTGTTTTAAAAACTTTTTCCATTAAAGATTAAATCAAATTCTTTACTGTATCAATTAATTATGTCCAGAATTGAGAGAAGATAGAAAGTTGGAAAAAATAATTTAATATAGACCGAATTCATTGGAATGTATAAATTAAATAATAATAGTTCTTTGGCAATTAAAACGTTACCAAAAATTACTGAATAAATGTTTGCATTTTGAATAGGCACAATATAGAATAAAAATTGAATATGAAGGGTCAATCCCCACTATTACACAGGAATCAGTTTCGAAATTAAAGTTGAATTTTAAAGGTCATTATCTAATACTATTTAAGACCAACTTATTAAGATGGATGGTAATCACATGAGATTGGATGAAAAAAAGGAAATCACATAATTCAACATAGAGAAGAAAAGAGAGTTGAAAGCTGCAAATGAGGGAAACTAAAAAAAATGTTGGAAGCTGCTAATCAAGAGAAGAAACAGAGGTAGCGGAAAAAAAAATAGATTAAATACAGTCTTTACGTTAATATGTTTGACGTTAAGAATAAGAAAGTTACTATTTGTTATTTATTCATCAGAATGTGAAAACTTGTTTTGCAATATATATGCTCTAACTCCTCAAACTTGCTCTTTTTTTTTTTCATTTTTATCAATTCGTTAACTGTAGACTTTAAATTTAGTTATCATCGTGAGCCTTTGGGATAGTAAATATGAATTCAAATTTCTCATTCTTCTTCTTTCCTTGGCTTGCGTATTTTAATGTCATGTGTTTTTTAATATTTTGAACTTCCTTTTAAGTGATTTTTTAAAAATTCTTTTCGAATATTATTTGCCCTTAAATTGCAAAAGATTTGTTTAGAAGATACAAATGTGACTGAACATTTTTGTCAATACAATATTTTGATGAATTGAGTAATAATATTCTCTTTTCTTCTTTTTGAGTAAAGAATGATAATATTCATCTTAATAGGAAAATTTAACAATCTTCTTGAGAACTTGCAAATCATAAATATAAAAAACAGAAGTTTGTATCATAGATGACTTGCTTTATCAATTTTATAATGTGAAAGAGTATTAATTATAGATCAATTCTTTTTTATTATTAAATCTTACTTTTAGTAATTAAAATATATTGATTCCTCTCATATAATAGAAGGTTTATTTTTCATAATACATTAAAAATATCAAATCTAACATAAAATTTTTATGTTATATTTTATGAAGAGATATATCTTATGTCAAACTTGCATACAAAAGAATGTAAACTTTGACCTTAACATTATTTTATGTGTGCTTCACTATGATATATTTACTTATATAAATTAATTTTTAATGTCAATTAGAAGAAAAACGTGCAACGCACGTTCCCAGGACTAGTATTAATATAAAAGAAAGCCAAATTTTCTCTATATATATGTACGTTGAAAACTAGGTTACATCTATGTTATGAGTATCTATCATCAATTAGGACAATGTATCTAGGAAAATTTTATGTATTTCTAATAGTTGTGCTTATTATGGTGCAATATTCAAGTATTGCTCGTCTTACGGAGCAGAAAAAGAATTTAACTGAACCATTTCTCATATATTTCGAGAGAAAAAAAGCCCTCAAGGTACATTCTTATGACAGATATAAAAGCAAATTACAAAGTAGATACAAGCCAACGCGGCGAAGTCCAGGAGGACCTGACCCCAAACATCATTAATCCATAAATGAATTGTTGTCATTGAAGGGAAAATAAGAACTTTGATATCATATGGTTCTAATACTTGCATTTTCACTTGTTTTCTTAATAAGTAGTACTAAGATTAATATATCAAGAATTAAAAGACCATAGTATGATATTTTCGATAATGCATATGTATTCGTATTCTAAAAATTTTAAATTCGCCTCTGTATGTTATACATATATATATATGGTGCTCAAAAGAATGTTCTGTGTTTTTAATAGCTTTACTGTGATTATAATCTGTCTTTTTTTTATAAATCAATTACATTTTTTATTTTTGAATACAAAATTCGTAAACTTAGTAAGTATAATAGACTCTTGTGATTCGTCCCTTTCTCGAATCCAAGTGTATGAGGAACACTAGTTCACTGTCAAGAATTTCAAAGTTTTCTAAATATTTCTCTAATAATGGAGATAATATCAAGCACCAAAGGCTCATTCAGTTACTTCAAGAACCAAATTGGATTCAATCTCTGGATGAAACTAAGGCTCTTCATGCACTCACAATCACAATGGGGGAAGACCCAACTCAACCCTTTTTGGCGAATAACATTATCATGTTCAAGTATTCAACATTCGGTGATATCTGCATTGCACGCAAGGTGTTTGATAATATGTGGAAAAGAAATGTTGCGTCATATAATACAATGATTAGTGGTTATAGTCGGAATGGAAGTTTATTAGAGGCTTGGAAGTTGTTTTCTGAGATGAGGGGTTGTGGATTTGTGCCGACTCAGTTTAGTTTTGGTGGGGTTTTGGGTTGTGAGTGTTTGGATGTTATTCAAGGATTTCAGTTACAAGCGTTGGCTGAAAAATTGGGGCTTTTTTTCGTTGATGCTGTAACAGGGACTGCATTATTGGGTTTATTTGGAAGGAAAGGATGGTTAGATGAAGCTATGCAGGTTTTAGACGAAATGCCTAAAAGGAATTTGGTGACTTTGAATTGTATGATATCGTTGTTTGGGCTGTATGAATGTGTTGAGGAGTCAATGATGGTGTTAAGGAGGTTGTTAAGGAGTGGAATAGCTCCTTCTGAGAGTACTTTCGTGGGCATATTAGTCGGTTTTGTTGGGGAACTTGATTTAATATTAGGGGAACTAGTACATGGGTTGGTAGTGAAAGATGGACTGGATTTTTCTGTTTCAGTGAATAATTCATTGATTAACATGTATGCGAAATGCTCTGACATTCATAAGGCGGAGAAAATGTTTGAGGATGCTCCTGTTAAGGATGTTGTGTCGTGGAATACAATGGTTGGTGCAATGGCGAAGATTGGAAGAGCGGATAGGGCATTGGTTGTTCTTAGGAAGATGTCTGTAAGTGGCGTATTGCCTAATGATACGAGTTATGTGAGTGCACTAAGTTGCTGCACTAGCCAGCAGTTTCTATTGCTTGGGGAGTCCATCCATGCGAAAGTGATGCAGAAAAAGTTTGAATCTGATGTATATGTTGGTAGTGCGTTACTTGACTTTTATGTTAAATGTGATAGATTAGATGATGCTCATGTTTGCTTTGATGAAATATCGGAGAAAAATGTGGTTTCTTGGAATACATTGATGCTGGGTTACTCGAGTAAAGGTTCTTCTTATGCTATTTCGCTGCTTCAACAAATGATCCACTCGGGTTGTCTTCCAACTGAGTTTTCTTTTTCTATTGCTGTGAAATCTTCAGGACTATCGGAGGTACTTCAGCTACATTCCTTATCCATAAAAATGGGTTACATTGATCATGATTATGTCTCTAGCAGTTTCATTTCTTCATATGCAAAATCTAGTTCAGTTGATAATGCCCTAAGGTTTGTCACTACCAATGAAATGCCACTTCCTGCTGTTGCTTCCAATATGATCGCACATATTTATAACAGAAATGGTCAATTCGACAAGACTCAAGAGTTGTTTTCTGACCTTGAAAATCCAGATACTGTATCTTGGAATATTTTGATTGCAGCCTGTTCTCGAAATGGTGATAACGCAGAAGTTTTTGAACTTCTTGGACACATGCGGATGGCTAGATTATCTCCTGATAGATACACATATGTTAGCCTGTTTAGTGTGTGCACCAAGCTTTGTAACCTTGGTCTAGGTAGTTCACTTCATGGCCTCATTGTAAGGACTGATTTTAAGCTTTGTGACACATTTGTCTGCAATATCATGATTGACATGTATGGCAAATGCGGGAGTCTTGCGAGTTCGATCAAGATTTTCAATGAAATGACAGATAAAAATGTCATCACATGGACAACCATTGTTTCAGCCCTTGGACTACACGGTTATGCACACGAGGCATTAGAGAAATTCAGGGAGATGGATATGACCGGGATTAAACCTGATAAGGTTGCTTTCGTAGCTGTACTTTCAGCATGTAGGCACGTTGGATTAGTGAAAGAGGGGATGGAATTGTTTGAACAGATGAAAGGGAAATATGGGGTAGAACCAGAGATGGATCACTATCTTATTGCAGTAGACTTGTTGGCTAGGTATGGCTATCTGACAGAAGCCGAGCAGTTAATCACTGGGATGCCTTTCCCTCCAAATGCTCTAATATGGCGCATTTTTTTGGAAGGCTGCAAGAAAAAGAGAAGCATAGACAATACTGTCGCTCTTGCTTCATAAAATATATGGGTGATCCATACTACGACTTGAATTCTAAGTATTGATCATGTTGCTCGATGGAGCTTATTTATTGTTTTCTCCCAACAACATTTGAACAAACAGGAAACTGGTGTCTCGATAGCATGATGTTGCCTCAACAGGTTACAAGGTCGATTGATTAATCAAGGTATGAGTTAGTTCCTTGATTATTACTGATGCAGAATTCAACATCAAATCGATGTTCTTAAGTGTAATATTGGAAGATCTTTTCATGTACTTACCTTTATACAAATCTGATTTTAGTTTTTTCCTACTGAAGGTTGAATAGCTTACAGAGATCGACTTCTCCGAGCAGGAATGACTAAGAAATCATCAAGTACAAATTGGTCTAAACTAATCACAAACAAAAACAGAGGAAACAGGTGAGATCTAAAGAAGTCTACCATAAGTGAACAATGGAGTGCTGGGCTTTTGACCATTAAGGAATGTGGTGCAATGGATGAGTCTGCTCCCCTTAACCAGAGATCTCGGGTCCGAGCCTTGGATATAGAAAAATCCTTGGTAGGGAGCACTTCCCTCTCAAATGGGGCCCTACGCAGCACGAATCAAATTAGTCAGGCTCTAATGCGAGGACAAAGGAGTCATGGTCTTTTGTAATCCATAGGCCATTACTCCACTTCAATTGTGAATCCGTATCATCAACATAACATGATATTGTTTGATTTTTTTTTTTTGTTGATTCTATTGAGTTCTGGAGAAATATGAGTTAGGGTAAAAGCAGTGGTCAATTTGGTTTATATTCTGATACTTTCTTTATTTGTCATCAATAAGATTTGTATTTGTAATAGATAGAAAAAGGTTAAATAGTACTGTGGTTGACCATACTGCTACTACTACTAATAATAATATTCATAATCCATCATTGCATGATCTACAATTGATAATCCAAAAAAATCAAAAGTTTGAGTGATCAATTCAACTCTATAGACTTTCCACACTGCCTCGTTTATGAAGATGAATTTCTACTGGTTTTAGAGTTCAAGTGATTCACCAAAGCGATTAGACCTTGAAAGCTGCTTTTTCAAGTGATAATAACGGCACATTCTGTCGGTATGAGGAGGTTTTTTTTGTTCTTTGGACAACTTACATTCTCAAAAAAAAAACAAGTTATAGTTCTAATGAATAACCTTCATAGTACTCCAAAGTCTTGCCATGGCAATAGAAGAATACTTCATATGTACATTTTTTATGTACCTTAACTACAAGTATTTTTTTTTTAATGTAAAAGGAAGTCTCCATAATTTACTTTAATATAACCAATTGTAAATAGCAAAAGTCCTCCTATAATGATATTAATTTTCCTATTAATTCACCCCACTTGTTCTTTTGTTTACTAATTAAATATCTTTAGCAAGATAGTTGACTAGTATTACCACCATTAGGATCGAAGGTTAGGTTTATGTCTGCTTTATACTTTTTGTTAATTAAAGTTATTAGCATGTTAAATTAGGAGCCAATGCTAAACCTTTCACTACCATTGAAGATAAAAGCCTGACTCGATACGGACAAGTAAATAAGGACAGAATGAGTATATAAAGGGGATTTGATCCCTCGTCCGCACCCATTCTTAACCAACGCACCACAACATGATATATATTGTGGGTGCTTACAAGCTCCTTATGTCTATTTTCTTAATATTTATGTATATCTATATAAAGGGGATTTGATCCCTCGTCCGCACCCATTCTTAACCAACCCACCACAACATGATATATGTTGTGGGTGCTTGCAAGTTCTTTATATCCACTTTCTTAATATTTATGTATATCTATATACACTTTATGTACAAATCAATGAGTGTTCGAGCATTCACAACCTAATATGTAGGTCTGCTCCTGTCTAGAGAGGTGGTTAAAATGTGAGTCCGAAGCCTAAAGGGTAAAAAATGTTAACAAAAATTCTAAAACGGTATATGAAATTTCTTTTTAATCAAAAGGGCAAAATCGCTCGCGAAGTAGCGATTTTGTCCACTGGAAAAAGCAAAATTTGTTAAATTTGGTTTTTTTTCTTTAAAACAAAATCGCTCCCTCGGGAGCGATTTTCAATTTTCAAATTCTTTTTTATAACTTTTTTAAGTAAGTCGCTGCTTATGCAGCGACATAACCTTAAATTATTATTATTTTTTTACTTTTTGCTTCTTTTATTTTAAAAAAGTTCAAATAAAAAAAATATTTTTTTAAAATTAAATTGCTGCGATTTTTGATTAATTTATTTTTAAAAAAAATTAAATCACTACAAAAAATTTGATTTAAAATCGCTGCCTTGACAGCGATTATTTTTTTTTAAAAAAATAAAAAAATTTAATTATAAATCACTGCCTTGACAGCTATTTGATTTAAAAAAATAAAAAAAAATGATTTAAACTTTTTTTATTAAAAAAGCAAAAAATATTAATTAAAAAAAAATATACATAAGTCGCTGCCTCAGCAGCGACATATAAAAGAAATATTAAAAAAAGATTTTTATTTTGAAAATCGCTCCCGAGGGAGCGACTTTGTTATAATTTTTTTTTAAAAAAAAGCAAATTTAACAAATCGCTGCTATAGCAGCGATTTTGCTTTTTTCAGTGGACAAGATCGCTACCTCGCGAGCGATTTTGCCCTTTTGGTTAAAAAGAAATTTCATATACCATTTTGGAGTTTTTGTTAACTTTTTTTACCCTTTAGCCTCAGGACTCGTTAAAATGTTCATCTGAAACTCTTTAATAAAAAATTACATTATATATAACATAACAATTTTCTTACATATATTTGAATCTCCTAATACATATTTATTTTTCTCAATAAAATTTTTGAATCCGCCACGATCGCTAACCTTTGGTACCAATGAGAGGTCATTATTCAATATTAATAAACAAAGAACTCAATCTAGTCATCATTAGTGTTTTGTTATAATGTCATATGTTGGTCGGTGTTAAACTATAATATAAGGAGACAGACGTTATCATATCTGACATGTTATATTATTCCTTTGATTAGTCAGACAGAAAATAACGACACCTGCATTTAATTATTACTATTAAAATATTAATTAATTAACTAACATTAGGGTTAGCAGACAAAACACACTTTAGTATCTTCTAATTATCCATTAATTTCCCACGTAGAAATCGCACTTTATGACATTGAGGATATTCATGTGGGCCTCATTTTTATTTCCTCTTTTTGTTTCATGAAATATTCATTAATATTTAGAAACTTTAACATTTGAGAAAACAAAAAACAATACTTTTCGAAAGACAAAAATCATATTAACTTCTACCAATATTTAAAGATATAATTCTCACTAAATATCTAAATTGTTATAAGAAAAATTATAAATTATAACATTGTTAGTATAGCTTTTAAGTATTTTAAAAATTGTAGTTTTAAACAAAAACAACACAAGACGATTAATAATATAAGAATGAGGAAATAAAATACGTTATTAAGAAAATTATAAGTTGATACACGAAACAATCTATATTCAGCTCTAAAAAATAATTGCCTCAAGGGTTAAATGATGTAGGTAGGAATTGTCTAACGGAGGCATCTGTAATTCTACAATTCAAATACATGACTTATCGATCATACAAATTAAAACAAATTAAAAGGAAAAGTAAAAAAATGGAACATAATTCAATATTTTATATGACAAGGTTGGATATATATATATATATATATATATATATATATATATATATATATATATATATATATATATATTTGACGTTTGATTTTCCAAAAAACTAAGCATCAATATGTTTGAACCTTTAAATAGTGGAGAACCTAAAAAGAAAAAATGCAAAAAATTGAAGTTGTAAAGAAAAATAATTTTAAAAATTGGAAGAGACTATACAGATATTATAGTATTTGGTTAGTGCCACCAACTACATAAGCTCTGAACATATACAATGTAATACGAAAATGGTTTATGCATGTTTGTATATGTATAATTCACAAGAATATATAAATAATATGTATAATATGTAATTATCTAATCGATATACATATAAAATTCACCTCTCTCTCACTCTCTGCCCTCTCTTGTCGCCTCTCTCCTTCCTCTCCCAATCTCGCTCGCTTCTCTTCTTTCTCTCTCAATCTCACTTGACATATATATATATATATATATATATATATATATATATATATATCTATATATATATATATATATATATATATAACATACAATTATCTAATAAATATACATATACAATTCACCTCTCTCCCGCTCTTTTCCCTTTCTCGCTCGCCTCTCTCCTCTCTCTCTCTCTCCCTTCCAATCTCGTTCACTTCTCTCTTCCCTATAACATGTAACTATGAATTATAATTATATCAAACTATAATTATAAAAATAATTAAACTATTTTTAACTGGCTGCATATGAAAATTCCTCTAAAATAAAAGCATTTTTTAGGCAAATATTGGACAACAAAAAGTGTGAGTTTTGTCATAATAGAAAGCTAATTTGCTCAATTTCATTTAGTACGAGGAGTCTAGGACATAATTGCATCTTTTCCATTTGTAATACTACCTCTGTTTCTAATTACTTGTCCATTTTTTTTATATTTATTCCTAATTATTTATCTATTTTGACAAATCAAGAAAGGGAATTTTTTTTACCTATTATACCTACAATTAAATGACTAATTACTTTGAAAAAAAATATAGAACTTTTCATCCACTTCATAATTAATAGGGGTAAAATGGTAAATTCACTACGTCATTAATTATTTTTTTAAAAGATGTGCTAATTCAAAAGTAGACAAATAAAAAGAGACAGAAGGAGTAGTAGATTTCACACAAATTTCATAGCATTGAATTAATTATATCCTATCTCTATTCTTTTTCAAATAATAAAAATCTCTTAAATTTAATAGAATTCAAATACATCCTAAAACATCTCGATGATTACGTCACTATTTTGAATACATACCTCAACATTTCGAATATATATATCACTCACTGTCTCGATACATCGCGTAACATAAATTATACAATTGATAGATCACATAAAGTGATGTACCTAATTAATATATCGTATAAACTAATGTATCCGATTGATACGCTATGTAAAGTAAGAAATCTTTTTTTGGTATGTATGTTACATTCTTTTAATTTGAAGGGGCAAAAAGGACACTACAATCAATATTTTAGTTTCAAACTTTGACTCTTCAAGCCACTATTCTTCAAACGGAACAAATTAAAGAGGCAACTTTGTGTGATACGACTCGACGCAAGAATAGGATATTTATTTATTTAATCACTCAAACGTCTTAAATTTTTTGTCTAGTTTTATTTTTTGAAAGTTAATTGAAATATTAAAAAAGTTATATACAAAACATCATAACTTGTAAATTATATTAATTTTATGATTAAAACATACATATTCAGATATATTATTATACAATATTTATGTAATTTAGACTCTCAAAAATGAATACGAAAAATATTTTTTTGAGACGGAGAAAGTACTAATTGCTTTATGATCTATTACACCCTTGATGATGTTATCAAAGTCATCCCCAGCTCAGCACCAGCAAATTGAAGTTAATTAATTACTTTAAACCCTAATCTAACTAGGGGCCTTATCACATGCCTAATCCATACTATATTCTGAATCCTCCTACGTTTTAAAAAATATATTTTATTATCTTTTTTAAGCTTAGTTTTAAAAAAATAATTTCTTTATTGATAATATTTTTATTTTAATTTTTTTCATATGATGTATTTAAGGCCATAAAATTAAAGATTGTTTTGATATATTTAACATAATTTTAATTTAGTATCACATAATTAATTTTTTTTTTAATGGATACGTTATACGAGTAATAATAGACATTAAATGACTATTTCAAGGAAAATTTTTTATTTTTAATAAATATTCTTATTCATAATACATGACCTAATCTTTATTTATTTATTTTTCTCATCTGGTATGAGATATTCATTTTAGAATCTAATTAATTTAAATTTATATTAATTAGGAGGTTCATTTTATGCATAAACACGTTCTCTATTAGAAATTAGAAACAATTTTATATTTAAAATTTAAAATTAAAAATTTTCATTAAAAATAAAAAACTACTTAATCACTTCATCACAATCTCTCGAGACGAGACAGAATGAAATGACTTAATCACTTCACCAAAATTCATAAGAATGAAACAAATATTGAATATAAAGAAATTGGTACAACTAACCTTAGAACAAAATCCACATGAAACTGACATGTGAAAGTCGGCGCTCTCATGTTCTACTATTTTTTTCTTGCTAATATATTATCCCATTAGCTTCATCAACCACATATATCTAAATCCTCTTCGGTCGAAAAATTATACTATTTATACGTAATTAAAATAATTTTATATCTGTATATATTAATTTTATTCCTTTTGATTACTTCATATATTTATTTTCACAGATTTTAAATTTTCTTATTGGAAATACTGACTTCAACTTTATAATCAACATTGACATACATATGTTCATGTTACCTTTAAATTTCAATTTCAAATCTATCTGATTATATTATATTTATTACCGTTAAAAATAATTATAAATCGAATCCATTGATAACCGAAAGATGCCAACATGTCATGTGAAACTCACTATCAATAAATCTAAAAGAAGTATCGAGGACGTGGCGCCACGCCTATTTCATTAAAAATAAATAATTTTTTGTTGCACAAATAAAGTTTTAAAATATAAATAAAAATACTAAAAATAAATATATTGGCTAATTGAATGATGGTTGAACATAAAAATAATAAATAATGGCGCCGCCAAGGCATGATAAAATGTCTGTCTTATCATATATTTAGTGTATATAATATAAATTAATTAGCATTTTTCAAGACCATGTGTACAAACTACAAGCAATGTTGGTGCCCATTATGTTTATATTTTTTTAAAAAAAAAGTTCCTTTTTTTTTAATTCTATTTTAGGATAATGCAATAGTGAAGGACAAATAATTAATGTATAAAAAATTAATATAAACTTTAGGAGCAATAGACGGTTAAATTGTCTATTTGCAACTGTTTGTCAAATGAATGTTGGCTAAGCCAACTGCCAATATATACTAAGGGGCCGTCCAACCAATAAAAGATTCTTTTATAGGTTATCCTGGTCGGATACCTGATTAGATACGTTATCAGATAAACGAGGTCAACTGAGTTCAAATTTGAATTGATCAAAACGAATTAAAATTAATAAACGCATAAATGTTGCTTAGATTAAAATGAGCCAAGTACTTTAGAATGGTTGGTAGTTCAACTTGTCGAATAATTAAAGATTGTATATGTCATATCAAACGAACGGAAAAAAAAAGTTATTTTTTAGAAATATTTTGACCTGATGTCTTATGGATTAATTTGAGCTAGATACTTAGCTTGGCCCAAATTAGCCCTTTTATTAGGGTTTTGAAATCGATTGCTAAAATAACTCTGGATAAAAATGTAAATGAATTTAATATATCGTATTTTATGAGCTAATTTCTATTGTATAATTAAAACAGATAATTAAAAGAAATGTTTTAAAAATTTTAATGAGATGATTACAAATTCTATAACATTATTACTGATTTGAAAGATTTAAACACTATCCACCATGGAATTGGATAGAGATAATTATGATTACTATGAGATGAGATTAAATAAAAGTAACATGATCATGTGGGAATTTATTTAGTCAAATGATATAATTGTATTTTCTCAAGAAAAATTTCATATTTTGTTGAAAAGCATAGGAGCTAACTAGAATAGTAGGGTATTTTTGTAGGGCAACAAGTTGATATAACTTTAATTAAAAGTCATTATACATAACAATAAATTTGTTCCTTTAACTATATTATAAAAATTATATATAACTTTAAACTAAGGCAAAAAAGGCTGACTTTGAATTAAAAATCCACAATATCAAACCTTTACGGCTAACATTTGGCTTGTTTTAATTTTAGCCTCTATTTATTCCTCTTTAATTAGCAGCAAAAGAAGAAATGACTCATTTTGTGGTGTCCTAATATTCTTAGAGGGGGAGAATCTTATCTTGATGCTTCAAATGACTCATGCTAAAGCAAACAAATCGCTTAGTCTGTTTTAATTTATGTGATATCTTTTAGTTCGTTTTAAAAAAAAATGAAAAAGTTTGAATTGCAATCGATTGTATACTTCTAATTTAACTCTTGAGTAGTGATTTGTATAACCATAACAATATTATGGTACGTTTGAAGTAACAAATTTCAAAATGTTTATCGTTATACCAGTACAAACATGTTTTAGATCACAAATTTTAAAAATCTTCATTTCTCTTCAAACTTCACGCGGATTCATAATATATCAAATATTAAATTAGAATGGAGGGAATATTTAGTGTTGGTATAAGTTTCCCAAATCTTATAAATATTTGTTACATGGTATACCATATAGCAATGGCGTAGCTACATCGATCTAAGGTGGTCATTTGAACACTCATCGTCCAAAAACTGTTTCTTGCGTAAAGAAAATAATATTATAGGTCAAATACAACTTATATATACAATATATAATATATTTTTGCATATCCTTAACAAAATTTCTAACTTCGCCATTATAATGCTTTTTATTGAAGTAACTCTTTGTTTAGTCAAGACTTCGTTTCCATTCCTTATGGTACATTTTCAACTCCTTAATTTGACTTGATAAATTATATTGCATCTAAAAGAAGAATCATAGTAGTTATAATAATCACACAATTACATTGGTTCTACTAAATTGACAAAGCTTCCATCTATGATCTATCCTAGGTTATATTTTTTTTCTTTTATTTGATGGAGTAGAAGTGGAATTCTACCATTTGAATATATTAGAAAAAATAAAATCATTATAAAGATTTCAATTAAAAAATCTAGTAAAGATTAAAATCTTTTAGATGATATTGGAGAATCCATGCTGGAGATGTTTGTCTGTTTTAGTCCACTTAACTACAAAATTAATTTTGATCATGCATGTTATCTCCATTATCAATATCATCATATAAAATATCCCTTTTTCTTCCTTATAAATAGAATTATCCATCATAATCTCCATGCAACAACAACACTTATACACCCTCTTACAACTCAATTAGCCAAAAACCCTTCATTAATTTTTCTTTGCTTAATTAATTAATCTTCACATATGGCTAATTCATCATCAAAAATGTTACTAATCCTCTTCATGATCATTTTCCTTTTTTGTCACTTTATTTCTTTGGAGGGTCGTACTCTTGATGATCTTCAAGTTGTTCAAAACAAATATGATAGTCATTTTGTTCTTAGTAAGGCTGGATTTACCCTAAGGGAGATTGAGGAGTATACGAGGCGATCTTTAAAAGGCGGTTCAGATAGAGCTGCACCTGGTGGACCTGACCCTCAACATCACTCTTTGGCTCCAACTAACTAGTGTGCGCAATATATGATGCTCGAATCCTCTAAAAACGTCTCTATCATATCTATGTCGAATTTTTCAAAAATGTAATTGGGCCCTACATGATATTTTTGAAGGATCCGAGCATAGCATATATAGCACATGAGAGAAGAAGGTGGGAGTCATTAATTGCTTTTACAAATTTCGTTTTCTCTAATTCCTTTAAAAAGTGTCCCGTTTTTCTTTTTTTTTGTTCTAAAAATATCTCTTATCATATCTTATCGACGCATTTTTGCAAGATCTCATGAAATAATATGAGAAAAAAGCATCATGCATGTATCCATTGTGTAACTTATAAGATGAGAGATGATTTTTGATGAGAATTGTCCTTAATTTGTGAAATGAGCCTTTGTTTCTGATCATAGTGTTAAGAATATAATTAACTAATAGAAATTTGTTTTCTCTAATAGCTTAAGCTTTTAGATGCGATGATCATACACTTTAACATGATATCAGAGTAGTCAAAGGTCCTAGGTCACCCATATCAAAAAAAAAATCCTACTTGCTTGATATGAAAAAGAAACAGACTCGTAAATGTTCTTTCTAACATCTTAAACTTTTAGATGAGATGATCACACACTTCAGCTTCTATACACTCTTGATATATGTTAGTTAAATTCTTATAAAATAAATATTTTTGGTGGATACTAAACTATACGTTTTAGGGGTCGTTTGGTACAAAAATGGATAATGCAAGGATTAGTAATGCAGGGATTAGCAATGCAGGGATTAGTAATGCAGGGATTATTTTATCAATTGTTTGGTTCATTGTTTCTTATCTAATTTTATGTGTGGTTTAAAAGTTAAAAAAAAAATTCCAATTATACCCTAGAGTTATTATGAGATTTTATATTTCATGTAATTGAGTCAAAGTAGATAATTAACGGAGTATATTATTTTTTATAACATTTTTAACTAGTTAGGAGAATAAAATTTTTATTGTCATGTTCACTATTTTCTCACTTAAATTATTTGAGAGTAAGTAATTGTCATCTTAATAAATTAGAGTTAATAACTCAAAAGGTCACACAACTATAATGATTATAAAGAAAATTTATTGAACTTTGTGTTGTATCAATAAATTTTAAAAAACTCTTTATCATAAAATAAAATAAAAATATAAAATAAATATAGAAAAATAAATTAAACTATTTTTATACTCGAGATGTGTGTGTAATATATATATATATATATATATATATATATATATACACACACACACACACACACACACTCTTGTTTTAAACTACTTGTGTAATGTTTAATGAACTTTCATTAAGAGATAATATTTTACTTATGAATTGTTCTTAAATTCATAAATCAACATTAACATATTAGTCGGGTTATAATATTTTATATTAATAATAAATAGATTAAGTAATTCATATTTTATAAATAAAAAATTATATCTAAATAATAAAATTTGTAAGCTAATTTATTTAAATAACTTTATTAGTATAAATTAATATAAAATATAAAATATAAAATCAAAAAAATAAATAAAACATTAAAAAGATTTGAGGGGTATTTTTGTCTTTACCTAGAATAGTCCCATGGTATTAAAGCTAATACCTCTAAATGGAAGGTATTAGTAATACATCCCATAATACCATGTTGGAGGTATAACTAATCCATGGATTAGTTATACATTGGCTCAAATTCCTACCAAACATAGTACTAAATAATACCTTACATAATCCATAGACTATTTCTTCTAATGCAGCCTACCAAACGATCCCTTAAGTGTTCTCACTATTTAGATAACAATTTTACTACATCTTCCTTGGTAATTACCTACGTTACAATTCTTAACTAAATAGTACTAACATTATCCAAACCATGCATATAGTACTTAGCAAGCTTCACTTCTTTTAAAAAAAGAAATCTATTAATTAGCAATCATATGCTTGTTATTTTAATAGCAATCATATGCTTGTTATGGATGCATTGTTAATTATATTTTAGTTTTTATTAATTTCTCAGATTAGATATATATTAAAAAAATTAACTACCATAAACATATATAGCACATTGTACGATAAACTTAATTTGTGGATAAAATAAAGAATGGATACAAAGATCCTATGATAGTGACACCAAATGAAATTAACATATCATTAGGTTTCATTTAATACGTTGCCCTAGTCAATGATAGATTAAAATAATGTTTTTTAACTAATTAAATATTAGGCACCAAAAACCCTAAAAAATATTCCATAATCCTACCTAAAACCCGTGCTAAAAGTATACATCGTCACAGGATTAAAGCAATATTATTTATTTTTCAACTACTTTAATTGTTTTGTCCTTTAGTAACTGCCACACAAAATGACTAATAATGATTACGTGTTAATAACGTGCTTAGTACATGATTTGTCTCTCTACAAATAATAATTAGAAAACCCCTAAATTATTACTTCTTCTGGATTTAAAAAAGTAAATATTTAATTGTAAAAGTTTCATATATTTTAAATATTTTGAATTGTTAAATGTTGTACTTTTATGCTGTTTATAAATATAATAATTTCATTTAAAAATTTTGAAAACTTCATTTATAAAATTTTTGATCATACTTAAATTATTTGAATCTTCAAAAACGAAATGTGAAAGGCATAAAAAGTATTTAGCAAACTCAAGCAGTCAGAGATAACTAATACTCCAAAGTTTCAATTTATTTTTCTTTTTAGTATATACTTTTTAACATTATCTTTTATTTAGTTTTGACAATTCTATAATTTCAACATCTCATATGATCTAATTAAGACCAAAATAATTGAAAGGTATATACGATTTTAATTTATGATCATAAAAGATTAATGGGTGTTTGTATATGAACTCAATTATAACTTATAATTTATAAGATTAACTTATTTAATATTATTTTTGGTTAATGTTACTTTTATTTTATGAATTACTTCAAAAATTATTTAATCCTAAAATACTAATTTTCTTAACTTAAAAGATTAAATGATGTCATTAATCCGATTCTTTTTAGGAACTACCATGATAACGAACTTACAAAATGGATCTATTTATCATAAAAAGATTCATCGTTCCTGACCCTGCTTCACCTTAATTTTATTATTTTGCGTAATTTTCCCTAGATTTAGTCTTCACATTTAAGTTCAAGACCACATAACATATCAAAGAACAATGAATACCCTATCAGTATATACCTAAAACCAAATTAAATTAGAGTTCTACGGTCATTAATAACTAACAAAGGACTTCATAAAAATGAATGAAGCATACGAGTAGTATAAATTTAATACTCCTGTCCTATTTACTTACCTATTTTAAGAAATTAAAAAATAATAATAATTTTTTTTCTAATATGTTCTTATTTAATTTTGAAAAATTTATAATATTAATAAAAAAATTATAGTATGCATGTTTTTTGAAATCTTAATAAAAAAATTATAGTACTGCTAAATTTGTAATGCATATTTTTTGAAATCAAAAAGTACATTTATTATACTTAACAAGTTATATAATTTTTTTAAATTAAAGAGATAAAATTATAACTAACCTACAATAATAATTAATATCTTAATATGCGTGTTATTTTTAAAGTAAATAACTAAATAGAAACAAGAACATTTTTTATTGTAAGATGTTCGTCTACCCGCCGCCGTCGATCAACTCAAACAAGAGGAGGATGGACATTGTTGAAGGCTCATTGAGTGCTTCTACATCGTTAAGGTAATGTGACGTACCAAAAGTACCAAGTCACTATTATTAACACAAAAAACATACCTAGATTACAGTTTCTACACGATTTGCGCTAATTATTATTCAATAGTCCATAGAACTAGAAATCGAAAATCAAACCAAAAACGAAACGACGTATGTCATCTCAAGTTTTCTTCATTGTGGTAGTAGTAGACACTTCCTCAATTCCCTCAACTGGTTCATCTCGAGGGCGACCTGCAACAAGTTCAGTAGTCGTTTTCCCAATCTCAACTATAGTTTCGCCAATGGCTTGCAACACCACCGCTGCACCTTCCACCGGCTTGCTGCTTTCTTTTCCCCCTCCTCCGTGTTCCTCGAAGTAGGATTCTTCGGTTTCCTCTTTGGATTTGAATCCACGCTCTTTTTCATCAATCTTCGATCCTCCTCTGTTTTCTCCCTGTTCAAAATAGATTACAAGATTTGATGAATCATTGATCAAAATGTACCATTAGTCAACACTGATTACTTATAAAAGGAAAAAAAATTAATCCAATTACCGTTTGTTTACCTTGGTGTCTTCTTGTAATTTCTTAGCTTCTAATTCTCTCTCTGCTTCTGCTTTTTTCCTAGCTGCATACTCTGCTGCACTTTCTTCAGCTGAAACTACAAAATCCTTCGCAGCAGCCAACGTATCCTCCGCAAATCCCACTGTTTTCTTTCCAGCATCAACCACCAAATCCTTTGCAGCCACTGTCGTTCCTCCGGCGTACCCTGCAACGGTAGAAGTAACACCAGCTATAGCTTTAGTTGCATCTGCAGCTTTTTCAGCAGTGAAATGTGCAGCTCCCCATCCAGCTACAACCGTTTTGTCCTTCACTGTTTCAGCTACTTTCCCTGCATATCCTACCGCGCTTTTTCCTGTTTCTAATGTAACATCTTTAACTTGTGCTGCCTTTTCGCCTACATAACTCGCAGCACCTTTGCTCTGTTCTTTAATTTCCCCTGTTTTTTCAGCAACATAATCTTTCGCCTCCCCTGTTTTTTGCATTGTGTAATCTTTAGTATCTCCTGTTTTTTGCATAGTATAATCTTTAGCTTGTTGTGCTGATTCTGCTGCAGTTTGTCCGGCACCCGAAAGGGTGTCTTTAGCTTCCCCTGTTTTTTCCATTGTGTAATCTTTAGCTTGTTGTGCTGATTCAGCTGCAGTTTGTCCGGCACCCGAAAGGGTACCTTTAGCTTCCCCTGTTTTTTGCATTGTGTAATCTTTAGCTTCCCCTGTTTTTTGCATAGTGTAATCTTTAGCTTTTTGAGCTGATTCAGCTGCAGTTTGTCCGGCACCCGAAAGGGTATCCTTAGTTACAGCATAAGCTTGTTGGCCTTTTTCTACAGCGACGTCTTTAGCAGCTCCAGCTTTTTCAGCAATATACTGAGTTCCCTTTTGAAGGCCCTGAGTAATGGTGTCTTTAGCTTGTGCACCCTTTTCTGCTGCGTAAGTACCCGCAGCACCCATTCCATGAGTTGTAGATTCTTTAACATTCTGCAATGTCGAACCACCCATTTCCTTCGCCTTCTCATATCGCTCTTCAGCACCCCTTATCGCGTTCATCGAATTCTGCTGTGCCGTTGCTCTGTACTGAGAAATTTCCTCCAACGACGGACCTCCTTTCGTCTCTTCAGCACCACCTTTGCTCTGTTTTCCTCTGTTTATGTCGGATTCTTCGTGTTCTTGGCCATGAACTCCAAATTTAACACCTTCTGGTTTCTCTTGGAAGACCTGTTGCTTACTCCCTTGAGTTTTATCGATTACATCAGATGATCGTCGTTTCTCCGATGGATGTTCTTGATAAGGAACAGTACCAGTAACAGTAGTCTTGACATGAACAACATCAGGAGGAGAAGTTGATGTATCCTCGTGAACTTTATCAGCTAGAGACTCAAAATGACTAGCAATTTTATGAACTTTATCTTTCTCAAGCTGGAGTTTCCTTTCATCAGTAACATTCTCTCTTCTCGCTTGCTCTGAAGCCATTGTCGTTGATAACAAAACAAAAATTACAATAAATTTCTATATAATTGATGATTTGATAATGAGTTTGGTAAACAATAACAAAAAAAAATGAGAGTTTTATACTAGGGAAAATTTGGAGTAGCATTGTGATAAGTATTTGTTGAGAATTGACAAGTGGTTGAATGTTAGCAATTTTGTGATTGCAACGTGGTGAAAAAAGATAGCTGATTTGAGAAACTTCATGACTCAGCAACTACATGCTAACGTGTTGCCTTTGCCGTCGTGTGTATCACTTCTATTTTTATGATGAAGTGTAAATAGCTTTGTCCAAAGGTTATCCTAAGTGGAGTATAACTAGTTCGATGACACCGTTTGATTTGATACAAAAAATTATTCGCCCCTTAATTTGATATAAATGAATAATTATATTCTTTAATTTTGAATACGAATAAATAGATATTTGAATAGTTATATAATTGAATAAATAAATATGATTGTTTTATCTGACATAGTACACTTAAGATGTCAAGTAAAATTTAAAATTATCATGTGTGGTTCCATGAAGAATGTCTTCATTCGCTCAATTTTATACAGATTTAAATATAGACTCATACACATTTAAAAAAATATTATAATTATCAATTAATATTAAATTAAAAATCATATTTTTTGTATTCTGCTTATAATTTAGAAGTATCCTTAGTTATACATGGAGATAATATTTCACGTGATACTTAATTTTGAATAGATTATTTAGAAAATCAAACGCAAAAGTTGGTTAATTTTTTTTTATATGTGATAATTTAACTCATTATAAAATTAAAGATTGAAAGAAAAAATTTAAAATTTATAATCTAAAATGAATAATAAAAAATTATGTAATTTATATTATTTTATTAAAAATAAAATAAACATTTATAATGAATTATTACACAATATAAAATATGTCTTTTTTTAGACCGATCAGAAAGGAAATGGGAGGAATGCGATTTTACGTAAAAAGTCTCGATTATTGATATTTTAATAAATAGTTACCCAATTAATTTAAATAATGTTTTAATTAAATTTTTATTGAGATACAGTTACTGTTTTAAACTACTTTTTTTTTTAAAAAAAAAGTAAGTTGCTCATTTTAATTATATTATTAAATTTCGTTGAATGCATTTTTTGTAATGAACTATTTTATTTTTTTAAATAAAAAGTTAAGATTGCTACTCTGCATTGGCCATTTGGCCTATTGTCGATTTCAACCTTTTTTTATGAACTAAATAATAATCATATTTCACAGCATATATAGTTTCAACAATTGCTAAAAAGGGAATTCTTTTTGTCATTTGCTACTATGAGTTCTTTTTAAAAAATATGTAATTAACAGTGAGAGCGGTATCGATAAGATAATTAAAATAAATATTATATTATGTTTTAAAATATAATTTAAAAATAAGATTTTAATAGAATTTAATTAAAAAGTTATTTAAATTAATTAGATGATTTTTTAGTGAAATATCAATAGTTAAATGAGTTATGAGTTATTAAACAAAGTTAAATCACTTTTTAAGTGAAAAAATTGAAGTAAAGTGACTTTTCAAGTGATTGACCATCTTAGTTAATTATATTATATTTATGTACATTTATTAAGGATAAAAAGTGAGCTTATAAGTTTAAGTTATTTATAACTAGAATATAGTAACATTCTTTTCAAGTCAAACTAAAAAAAAGTGTCAAATAAAATATGAAATAATTATTATATTCATGATTTAAATTTATTTTTGAATTTTAAATATAAAGAAAAATATTATAAGTAAAAGATAATGTGATTTAAACTCACAATCCTACCAATTTTTTTTATTATTAAATAGATTTACTACTATAATATAAAGTCAACTATTTTTTTAATAGTTTGGATATGCAGGTATTAAGAGCCCTTTTACTATCAACCAGAGGACATCATCTGATTGGGTCTTGTCGGTATCAACAACGAACAAGAAACAACCAGAAACATCAACTAACTATGGCTCTTGGCCCAGATAACATCCTAGGAGTAGGAGAGATCGTGTCACGACCCAAAAATGGACGTGATGGCACTCGTCTTATCCCATCAAGACAAGTCAGCCTAAAACTCAACCATTACAATAAAAATGCGGAAAATTTACTATCAACTTACATTATACCCCCAAAACCTGGTAGTCACGTGTACAAGCCTCTAAAGTATTACAATTGATTCAAAAGAAACTCAAGTCTCAAATGAACTTGTTTCTAGAATAGAACAAGATCATAATTATGGAGAAGAAAGTCTGCTGAGATGGAAACAGCTACCTCACAAATCTCCAAGAAGCCTCAGAAAAGAAGAGATGAAAAGTACAACAAAAATCCAGGCTCATAACCTACAAAAAAATTTGTAGTAGCAAGGGGTGAGTATCAAACCACACGGTACTCAGCAAGTAAACCTCTAAACACAAGCTAAGGGGATGAAATACGGGTACTCCTACCACCCCAACCGAACCTCCACAACTACAACCTGCATAAACATCAGCCCAACCTAACAGCTCACAGTTTACATAGAACGTAACTCAACAAAAACATTTAGACAAATTACATATCCTCCACAACAACACTTTAACAAATTACATATCCTCCACAACAACACTTTAACAAATTATATATCCTCAACATCAACACTTAAACAAATTAGATATCCTCAATAGCAACACTTCCAAAAATTTACATATCCTCAATAACACACTTCAACAAATTACATATCCTCAACAACAACACTTCAACAAATTATATATCCTCAATAACAAGCTCAGTATTCAACAATCACAAGTTCCGCAAAAAGGCAATCACTAGATCAGCAAAACACAATATCAAGTTCACTAATGATAAGTATGTGCAATGTAATGGAATGCAATGTCAAGTATAATGATGCATGTCTGACCTAGTGATACACACCCGCTGTCTCTCAGTCCGGGACCCATGGGGGACATATCTGTCCATGCATCTGTCGCGGCGCACGACACGACCCTCGATAATAGTAACCATCGCGGCGCGCGATACGTCCCTCGAAATATAGTATCCATCGCGGCGCGCGATACGTCCCTCGAAATGGTACATCCTCTTTAAGTTCTCATTCTTTCTCAATGCACATAACACTTTTCACAATTATGTCTCAAAATAATGCAAATGACATGTTCATACAAAAATAAAGAGGATATCACTATTTTAATAACATTGCACAATACACAACAACATCAACAATGATTCAACAAGCCTTTCAAACCATTCTCCATTATCAACACATCACACACAACCCATTATTCACATTGTCTTTTATTACCCTTTGTTTTCATCATTAGAATAATCAATGTGGCAAGTCAACCCATCACCAAGTCCATTACTCCTAAACATATACCACAAGGAAATACACGCATTCCATACACTTAACAAGAGTTTAGAAATTCACTTGCCTCAAATAGTCGAACAATGACTCCAAAACTTGAGCCTTCCGCTTTTGGTTGAGATTCCAAATCAATACAATCTATCCAAATATTTAATCACGATAAGATTCTGAAACTAACAACACTCATATTGCTATATGTCTAGCCTAGAAAAAAAACTCATTTAATTTATAATTAAATTCGTAAATCTTGATACCAATTAACATGTCTATTTTTTTTTCAATTTCTTCCAAATTTCAAGCGTAGAGTTATAACTTCTCCAAATATCATAAATTTGACAATATTCATATCAATAATTATAATATAATATTTAATCCCATGTCTTAATACTGAAAAAAACTTATTTTATGATATAATAAGAAAATAATATTTTAAAAAAAATGAAGACGATGACGGTTTATCCCCCTTGCCTCAAAATTATCCAGCAAGCACGCAGTGCACTTATGATACATCATTCTTTCTTTCTCAATTCTAACTATACTAGATAGAGCATGGCCGTGCAAAGCACGGCGCAACATTAAAGGATCATAGGAGTACGATCCAAGGGCTCGAGCCTCGATGGATAATAAGGGGAGGGTGGATCATTCAAAAAAAAAAAGTTGGGTCAAGTTAGACAAGTTATTGCATGATCGATTTTAATTCAAGTAACTTTTGATTTTAATTCAATTTATTTTTATTAATTTAGTCTATTTGAACTTGTCCAATTCCAATCTAATCGGTCCATTTGAAACCTATCTACCTGTTTTGTAAATTGCTAGCTTGACGGCTTGATTAGGCTGCACACTTGAGTTACTTTTAAGTTGTTTATTTATGATATTTGATTACAAGCTTATCTAATACAATATATATATTTAATTAAATGAATAACCACAAATACAATGCAATTTTATAATAAATATAGTATAATAAAAATATATTAAATGAAATATATTACGTTATAGAAATGTACATATCCTAATAATTACTTTAATTTGAGAAATGAATAGATAACTGTTTATAGATTTTTAGAATGCGTGACTCTTTTTGAATCATATTATTGCTAAATATTTCATACATCAGATTATTTTTATTTTAATTAAACTTGAGTTTTGCAGGTTTGATCCATCATCCAACATGTCAAAACCAATGTTCCGATCTACTTTAAAAGCTACACGCCGTCTCTTATGATTCTCAGCAACTTTACGATAAAAAGACATCTGTTCTGGTGTTCGCTTTTCTGTTTCACTGTCACCAAACTGTAACCTATATGATTTACTTGCTTTGTATTTTTCAAAGAACTGGTTATACCATGTTTCAGGTAAATCATCAAGCTTCAACCTCTGAGACATTGTATCAGATTCTGACTCGCTATATCTCGATCCAACACCAAAACTTGACTTAGATTGGACGTGGAAAAAAGCAAGGAATGTGAGTCATGCTAAATATTAACAGAATCAAAAAATGCAACCAAACAAGATCATGGATTTCAGAGCAGTAGCCATCTCCACGGCTTCAACTTATTTTCTCCCACAGCAACCATACAAAATGAAACATTAATCTACACTCCACTATCTAGCGAGTTTTTAAGAGTTAAGAGAAAAGTGATACATGTAACAACAATAGTACCACCCTTTTCCTGTCTCCCTACCTTCATGAGTCAAAAAACTATTGATTGAATGTTCTCCAGTTCCCATTCATACTAACAGTAAGTCATCAATTTCAGAAAAAGTAATCCTGTTCCAGCTGTGGTTTTTCACCCCCAAGTATCGTGCTTTACATAGTTCTTTCAGCATCCAATAAACTAATATGACCACTAACTTCCTATCGTAGTTACTGTTCTGCTACTATTTGTTGTTTTTGTTACTATCTACTCTATTTCATATACTACTTATTCCGGAATGCTTTGGACTATTCTCATCAAGATTGTACATTATCTTTATGTTACATCCTTGCATGCCATTTTCAGTATCTCAACATTTCAATATTGAAATTGCTTATCTATTTGCAGTTTCATTCTTGCATTTGTGCAAGTCCTCTTCTGCAGAATTCTGAGCAAAAAACTACTGTACCTTTTTTCTTGATATCTAGTTGTCATTTTGCATTGGGACTTAATTCAAAATTATGCAGATAAAGTTTGGCTCTGTGAAGTTGGCTAAGGTGTACATGAAGAGGGTAGCTGCGGAGCTTCAGTCCAAAGGACCATTAGATAAAGACACTTCCATGGACTACATGCTACTCCAAGGAGTGAGATTTGCTTTCCGGATTCATCAGGTTTGTCTGATATTAGTAAATGCTGTCTTGTTGTGAATAACAGGATTTTACTACAGATGAAGAATAGATTGGTAATTCACCTGCATCGAATTGTTGTGAATGTCATCTTAGTTTAGTTTTTATCTCTATTGTTACAGTTTGCGGGAGGATTTGATGCAGAAACTATGCAAGCTTTCGAGGAGCTACGAGGCCTAGCACTTTCATTAAACAAGAAATAGAAGATAAAGATTTTTGTGATGAAGTACAATTTTGATAGAGGGCTTACCATCTCAGTAACCATCAATCCAAGTATTGATACATATGTATTAGAGAAAAAATAGGTCTTTGTGGAAATATGGTTGACATCAATGATATTCCTTATCATTGATAATTGGTTCATGTTTTTGTATCCAATTTTTTGCTTTTGGTTTGATGGAAGTAGAAAGATCAGATCTCAAGTTTTCAGTATATTCTATATAAAGAAAGCTTGGTGAAAAAGCTAGAACTTTTATGAACATTACCTACTAAAGTTAATAATTTCACAAGAAAGCAAATATCTTTCACCTTAGATAACACAGTGCTTGTACCAGAGACACCTTCACGCTGTTGAGCCCCATCTTGCGAACAATTGTCAAGTGTAAAATACGCATCATCACCATGTAATTGCAAATCTGCAATTGCAAAACAATTAACCTAAAAAACTAATTAAAACGCACATTGCAATTCAAATGCTTATGAAAGTGCTTACAATTTGGATTGAACTTCGGAATTACGGAAGCAGTGTGAATTGACGACGGCGGTTTATCGGATCGGAGGAAGAGAGAAACAGATGCTTTATCAAACAGGAGAGCACGAACACGAAGCTGTAGGTGAATCTGAACCCTAGTTTTTGCATCGTCTGTTCTCGTGAAAGAATCCCAAGTAGAGGGAGAAGAAAGAAGGTGAATGAAACTGTTATACAGTGAATCGCCGAGCCATGAACGCCAGGGAAAAAGACCAAATTAATTACTGCATATGAGAAAATACAACAAAAATCTGAATCTCAACAATTTTTGACAATCCAAAGTAAAACATGAAAAGCATAATCACTCAACCAAAATTGAAAACACAACTATTGAAATTATTGGTACTTCCAAATAATTCAACATCAATAACAAACCCAATTAAAAAAAAATAAACAAACATTCACACACACCCAGATCAATTTGGAACTTCAACTTTAAAGAAAAGGAAAATAGCACAAAAAAAAAACTCAATTGAAATATGAAAGAACCTTACATGGAGAATGCTGAAGTGAAAGAACAGAACTTGTGCACAGAAGGTGGAGCATGAATGAAGATTACAAACAACATACTGTATACATTGATAACATAGAAGAAAGACACGTGGGGAACTGAAAAGACAAATTGATAGCATGGGAAGAAGACACGTAGTCACAATAGAGAATGAGAAAGACAAAAATACCCTGAGAGCAATGAAACAGGCATGTTGAAACAAGTCATTTCTAATATAAGTAAAATATATACTAATAATATACTATATATTACATCCATTAATCATTCATTCATGGCACAAAATTATGTCCTCACTTAGTTATCCCAAAACTCTACTAACCAATCAACAATAGTTTACACATATATAACTATTCTTGAACTACCTAATTTCATTACATTATTATTATTTTTAGTATAAAATCTATGATATCAATTCATATATATATATATATATATATATATATATATATATATATATATATATATATATATATATATATATATATACCAATCCTATAGGACAAAAGTAATCAAAGTAATCTGTAGTAATAAAAAAATTCTGTAAAATTTTAAATAACTTACACACTGCCAACACTAATAGATGGGCAATAACTTCTACATAATAAAATAATAATTTAGTATATAATGAACTCTATGCATAATCACAACTTCATATATTAACATAAAGTATGCACGATTTTTAATGTAAAATCTACTCCTGATTACATAACAAAATTAATATAAAGGATAAGAATAATACCTTGATGCCTTAAGATGAACATATCAAAATTTTTTTGCTCCTTTTTCATTTTCTTTTTCTCCCTTCCATCTATTTTCGTCTTCTGCTTATTTTTATTTTGTTTCCGTTCATTCTTGTTCTTCAACGTAGCCGCTTGAGGCTTTTAACCTTTTAGGGCACTTTGCCCTTTTATTGTTGTTATTATTATTATTTTATTTATTTATTTAAGTTTCTTTTCTATTTCTTTTTTTTTTCTTTTTTTTTCATTATTATTAGCAACAAAATAATCCTTTATTAAATCTGATAATCATATCAGTCACTCTTATAAGTCATAAATTATTTATCAAAACTATTAAAAAGGTTAATATAAAAATAATAGTTGGAATTTCTAAAACGACTAAGAGGGTCTTTACAGATCGGAGCAACAGAGAACACCTAGACAACATTTTTCTTCCTGGGCTGCAGTAAATAGATCGAGAGGTCATTCCGCCTCTCTATCTTATTAAGTTGCTCTACTTTTTGCTCAACTTATGATCAGCAAAAGAAACTCATTTAACTTGAAAATATGTCCTATTAAATAGAAAAGTTATCCCATTTATTGTTTGACATAGTATCGATAGTTGCATAAACTTTTTGATCATTTCTATAAGAAATGTTCAAGAAGTTTATACAACTATTGATATTGTCAAACAATAAAAGGGAAAGTTGTAAAAATTATTCAAGCAAGTTTTAAAGATTATTTGAGCGATTATTAAGATTTTTTTAAATTTATACATATAACTCATATTTATTCGATGTAAAAAGATAATTATATTTTATTATATATAATAAAAAAGATTCCTTCAACTTAATAAAATGATAGTCATTTGTTCCAATACATTACATTGGTTCCTCCTCTTGAAAATCTTATTGATAAATAATAATTTTTTAGTAGTTCAATTTAAAGTTTTAAAATATTAAATTAAGTTGCTATCGTATAATTAAAAATTTAAATTTTACAATGTTATGACTATAATGTAAAGAACTTTTCTAAACATTAATTATACTTCATATATAATGATATTTTTCTGATGGTTATAAGAAAACTTTTGCTAAAAACAAACTACAATTATTTTCTAGTAATTATAAGAAGATTTTTGATGAAAAAATTTAAATTAATCGTAATTTAATATTGAAACTTAAAACATATTGATAAGGAAAATTTAATGCATTTTTATATATTTCAATATACAAGAAAGTTACACAAAAATTATATTAAAAAGAGTAGGAATGAAATTTGATGCTATATAATTAACCTTTACTATAATTTTAATTTATCATTACCAAAAGATTATTTTTTTAGATTTTAATCTGATTTGTTCGATTAAGTGAGTAAACTAAATTATCACCTTTAAGCTCTCTTCATTTGTTTGAAATGTCCCTTTATTTCCATGCATTGAAATATACTTATCACCTTTCATTTCTCTATTATTTATGACATAATCAATTAAAAAAAAATCATTACTTCATAGCTCTGTATGAATAGTACTATTCATGAATCGAGATTTCATATTAAAAATGTAAGAGAATTACAATTAGTTGTCTATTACAGTCTATCGTTAGTGTTAGTTGGTTGACTTGAGTTTAACTCGTAAAAGTTTTAATTTGTCCTATCCCACCCTGCATAACACTTTTTTTTTTCATTTTCAATTCGCCCGCCTCGCATAGACCCGTTCCACATGAACCCGCTCTGCATAAGTTTTTAAATATAATTTTTTTCTAGTTAAGTTTGATACTAAAAATAAAATTTATATAAATATATTCATTTTTTCATGAAGTTGTATTAATTTAATTGGATAGTGACTTAAAATTTTATTTTTTTAGAGGTCAATTGAAAAACATGTTAGAAATTAAATTACTTTTTATTAAACCATTTTTTTTATTGAACCATTTTCATTTAATATCTTGAATATTTTAGTAGCTTTAAAGAAATTATGTCAATAAATTAATGATCTATCACTCTTATATCATATGAAAAATTAAAATTAAGTTTTAACCTCACATAAAATCACATATTTCCGCAACCCACCCCGCGTAGATCAAAAATGATGAATGGGATTGTGGCACTCCACTCGCCGCCAATGCGGAAGGATGCCGCCGAAAAGAATGGAACACTATTTCGCTCTGTTGGATGCGTCGTTCATCGTTGGATCTCGCCAATACAGCCCCCTATAGTTTTCGTTACGGAGATATTTATGACTTTAAATCTGCCCCATCCCGCATCCTCCACGCCCCATTATTATCCCTATCTATCATATCCATGGTTCTCAAAGAAAGTTCATGCAATATTTAACAATCCAAAATCCCCCTTGCTCTCCGGCCCACCCTTCAAGTGATATTGTACGTTTTAAGCTTGGGGCTTACGATTTTTGAAATGTATGACTAGTTTATAAGATTTCCACTCAATTTGTCTGGCTTTACTGGCATTTGCCTAATTAAACTCAGTTGAACTTTGGCTTGCATCACAAGGTTGACATAGAAGCGATTCTAATACCATTTAAAATGGTCCAGCCTACTAGGGATGTTGTTTATTCTGGGCCTAAGTCCACGCAACTTTAAAATGTTTCCCTAATTTGTAAAGTCTGTTTACTTATATATTCGATATTTCTCATTTATTTGGCGAAATAAACTTCTTATCTTAAAATAGAATATCGCATCTATCTGATATACACGATCCAACTTTTTATTTGTTTACTTATATATCCAAATAAAATTTGCTTTAAGAAAAATCAAGTCAATTTACAATATCCTAAATGATGACGTTCATCGATACATAAAGAGAATAACACTTTGAGAACAAAACTTATAGTATCCAAGATGACATATATATACTTTCATAAATTTAGAAATTAAAATACTTTATTTGGACATGAGTCTAGGAATTAATTATGACAAGAAATAAACTAACTGCTACACATATTTATTGGTAATTCATATTTTTAAGAGAAGTAAAATTGAATCCACGTTAAATCCAAAAAGGCTCAAGAAAAGGAGCTTAACATTTAGATTCAAAGGAGTGCCATTCTTAATAACGCCCACGATAATCGAATTGGGGTGTGATTTTTGTCAATTGAATTGAGGTGTGATTTTTGGAGCTTAAATAGTAACTTTAATTATTTTTTTATTTTTCTAACGTGAGTGAAAAAATAAATTTAATTTTTTTTTTCAAAAAATTATTTTTTGATCTATTATTTTGATGGTATAAGTTACTTTTCACTCATTTTCTCCTAAGAATTTTTTTATAAAATTTCTTCTTTTACAACTACAAAAAAATATTACAATACAAAAGCAAAAAAGTTTAGTTTTATTTGTTTCCTAATTTTTTTCTTTTTATTTCTATATTTTAACACTAAAAATGAAAGAAAAAAAGTTTCAAATTTAATATTTTCACTTCTCTTAATATTTTCACTTCTCTTAATTAAAAAAAGTTTTAAATTTAATTTAAAAAGTTCTTAAAGTTTTGAGTTAGTTTTAATATGCTCTTTTCCTATCAATTGTTTTACCTTATATAGAACCAGTTAATTCCCTCTTGTCACGAACTTAGAGTATTTGCTAAGAACTCCATGCAACCCTCGACGACTTAATCACTAATCTTTCAAGATCTTGTAACTTCAAGGAAGCCTTTAAGACTTAGATCACTAAGAGAATGCTTGAAAAAGAACTTTGAAAGAACAAAAGAGAACTTTGGAAGAACGCTTTGTATTATACTTGGAGAATGCTTACAACTTGCTTGATGTCTTTGCAAATGATGGCACCTCTATTTATACTACTTTCTAGAGACTAAAGTGCAATTAATATTTACTTTACAAGTCCCTAAAATATTTACACTTTAGTCTCCTTTCTAGAAAATTTTAGACTACTTTGGGACCTTCCCTAGCCTTCTTGAGTCTTTCAAATGGTTCTAGAATTCTCCGCACAACTCTAGAATGTTCTGCCCCTATTCGAACACAAAATCAGGCTAAAATTATAGCGGGACGTCACACTCTACTATGTGACACTGGAAGGAATTCAAATCAGTGAAAGGATATGATAGAAGCTTTCTAGCACATCGTTTCACAGACATGAATTCTCTGCAAAAACAAATTCTAAATGTCTTGACTGACCACTAAAAATGACGAAAACTAAAGTTTCACAATATAAAGTAACTCGTCGCAAATTTTATATTGATGGATGTACAACAAAAAAAGTATTTTCTTAATTCTTGATGAGCAAAAACCTAATTAACTTGAAGGCATGTTACATAAAGTTGAAAATTTACTTCAATTTTGTTCAACATTGTACCAAATAATCCAAAAATTATTTCATCCTTTTAGAGTTAATTAGCTATCTAGTCATAATAATTAACATAATTAGATAAAACAACAATACTTTAAAATATTTATTTAAAATGTCAAAATGACAATATTTTCAAAAATAATTTGTATCTGCGTTTTATTATTATACTAATTTATTTATCAAAAAAGTCCATCATTGGACCAAACTCTAACCAATAACCTATTAAAAATAAAAACCTTACACGTTTCTCAGTTAAAAAATTTATTTTTTCCACCTTTTACGTTTCCAATAAACTCTTTCTTCATGTGTTTTTCTCACAAACACAAATTATTCAAACTTCTGATAGATTCTTCAACAAAGTAGTTGGGGTCTTTGTGACTTATTTCTTCATCATCTCTGTAGGTTTTAACAATAGCTTGTTGTGTGTTTTATAGTCATTGTGGCAACCTTATTTTAGTAAAGGAAAAGACATTTGGCCTGAGGAATTATGATTGGGTTTCAAAAGTTATATGAAGTTTTGATTTTATTACTGTAAATACTATTGAACATTTTTTTCCATAATATTAATGTTTTGTATTTTATTTTACGTATGACATTTTTGATATTCATGTGTATACTATCTGCAGTTTAGAAAGATAAGTTTACTGAAAATATAATATATACAATTGTGACGAATACATTATAAGAGGACATACAAACTAATTTGATACTTATTTGGCTTTTGGAATAAAAAATGATATTGAAATACATCTTGATGCTTTGGATACTAACTGTTATTGAAATACATCATGATTTTTCGGAATATAAACTTGTCCAGAGAAATAGTAACTATAATTTTAATGTCAAATAATAATAATACAAAAAGAATGTATATTGAGATATAAATATAATTTAGTTTGAATGTAACTTATTATATGTTTTGTGTTTTCAACAATTGTATAGAAATGATATTGATATACATCCTGATGCTTCGGATACTAACTGTTAATGAAATACATTCTGAATTTTTGAAATATAAATTTGTCCAGAGAAATAGTAACTACAATTTTAAAGTTAAATAATAATAATACAAACAAGAACGGATATTGAAATATAAAACAATTTAGTTTGAATACAACTTATTATATGTGTTATGTTTTCACCAAAATGCATACACGTGATATTGAAATACATCCTGATATTTGGAATACTAAGATGTTGAAATACATCTTGAATTTTTGGAATATAAACTTATCCAAAAAAATAGTAACTATAATTTTAAAATCAAATAATAATATAATAAGACTGAATATTGAAATATAAATACAATTTAGTTTGATACAACTTATTATGTGTTATGATTTTATAAAAAATGTATACAAATGATATTGAAATACTTCCTGATGTTTGGGATACTAACTGATATTGAAATACATCTTGAATTTTTGGAATATAATCTTATCCAGAGAAATAGTAACTACAGATTTAAAATCAAATAATAATAATATAAGAAGACTGGATATTGAAATATAAATACAATTTACTTTGAGTACGACTTATTATATGTGTTATGTTTTAACCAAAAATGTATACAAGTGACATTGAAATACATATTAATGTTTGGAATACTAACTCACATTGAAATACATCCTGTAATTTTGAATATAAACTTATCCAAAGAAATAGTAAATGCAATTTTAAGATAAAATAATAATAATATAACAAGACCGAATATTGAAATATAAATACAATTTAGTTTGAATATAACTTATTATATGTTTTATGTTTTCATCAAAAAATGTATTTTACTACTAATACATCATCAAGACTTCATCTTTACCTGAAACAGAGCTTAACCCATTTGAAAGAAACTAAAACTAAACATATGTTGTTCTTTCCACAAAATCAAATTTTCGTAGATTTCAATCTTGA
>CM064969.1:68793339-69055080 GCA_032847665.1 Solanum chilense
TCCTTTTTTTGTTCCATAATTTTTTCTATTTTGTTTTAATTATTTATATTCTTTCAAATTAATAAAAATAAAATAAATACTTAACTCATCTTTAACAAATTAAAATATTGTCATTATTAATAAATAGTGAAACTATTGCGAAGAAGTCCTACTAAAAGCAACAATATTGCTATTTTAAAAATTTTCCAGTTTTAAGAAGGTAATGATTGACTCTTGTGCCCAAAAACTTTGTTTATACACATAACTACTAGTATTTGTGTATATAGTTTATAGTTTTGTTAAAGAACCAACATTATTGAGAAAGAAAATGATGATAATGCCAAATAAGTAGAGAAGTTGATTACATAAATAAACTACTAAACAATATATAAAAACAAATTCATAAATTTCACTTTAAATTATCACAACGAAATATAATCTTATAACATTAATTGAATCAACATAAATTAAGTACAAATTCGAAGGCAATATGCCTCATCAATTTCAACTAATTAAGGCATCCTCTCATGCCTAAAAATCAATTTTTTTTTCTTCTATATTACACTTCAACACTCACTAACCAATCTTATTTTGTTGACTATTATCAAATGACAATTTAAAGTCAAACAAATTCCTAAAACACAAAATCACCTTACAATTAAAAATCATTCGCCACAATCAAACCTCTCTATAACAACATCATCTGTTCAGATATGTTTTGACTGTTACAACAAGATGTTGTTATAGAAGACATAAAATCTGATCGTATTTTCGTCTTCAACTAATGAGTGATGTATAGAGAAGAAGGTTCCAAGTATCAGGCAATCCAGGGAGACACCAATGACTACAATCTAAAGTATTGTGATCACTATAAGAAGTTGGATGTGCATCTTTTCTATATTGAGAAAGTGTTGTAATGTCCAATAAATGAACTGATTTTTTAATTCTACTTAGTACTTTGTTAACCACAATGGCTGCTTGAGTTGTCCCTCCTGGATACCTTATGCCAAAAAATGGTTGTTTCTCATTCTTGCATGATTTTGTTGGATCATTCCAATCTTTTCCCCTAATAATTTCACAATAATAAGTGCATGTTTTAAAAAAAAACAAAACTTATGTAATCATATAACTCGTTCAACTCGTTTAAGTGTGGACAGACATTTGACCTACCCAATTCAAGAAATCTAAAATCTCGATTGGTCTAGACTATACATATAGTTTTTCTTCGATATCTTACCATAATAAAGCAAAAATAAAATGAAATAATAGGTAAAAGAAAATAAATAGGTAAGAGTTTGATGAAGTGGTCTATATCCCATTGTTTAGCTAATCTTGACCTAAATCCATCTCCACCTAATTAATATTTGTGTGGTTAATGACTTGTCTAATATTTACTGATTCAATTTATTTTAATTTGTTTAAATTCAGCTAAATATGCAAATTTGACATCTACTAAATGTAATCATTGCTATTTAGAGAAGTTGGAAAACTTTTAGAATAAATTACAAATCGAAATGATTTGAAGAAAAAGTAATTACTTACTCGTAATGAGTCGGTGAAATCCCTTGAAAGAAGACTTTGGTTTTAGATGAGTCAATATTTCGATCAATCCATTTTGCCCAAGTGTACATCCCTTTGTAATAAGCTATCAAACGGTTCATATCTTTGAATACTTTATTACCTTCTTGCATATAATCCCACCTGCAATAATAAAAGAAATTATTTTGTTTTACTTTACATCTTCAAACATTTTGAGTCGAACGTTCTTATTGATATTGAAAAATTAGATAAGCCATGTTGATTAACATGTCATCAACTGGTTTCGGCCTCTTGGGCCGAATCTAATTGATGGATTAGGATTGTAGAACTAGCTTAAGTAATTTGAGTCGAGTCATAAGTTATAAACTCATTCAAATATATATTTATTTAATTGAAAAAACGCGAATAAAATAAGAGAAGATCATACGGTTGAGAACTTTTGGTGTGGGTCCACCAATGCCAGCTGTTGAAAATCAAGACGTCCATTCCTCTCCAAGCATTTCCACTAATTATAGAGTCCAACTTTAGAATAGTTCCAACATTTTCTCTCTCCATGTCTACCAAGTAAGGAGTCCGGTATAATAATAATCTTACTTCATAGTCCTATATTACACAATCAGAGTTCGATAAATATTTAACGATGAATAAAGGTATAACGAAAATAATATATCTATATAATCTCATGAAGTGAATCGGAGAAGAATAGAGTATAAACAGATCTGACCTATAGATCAATTTTTTCTGATCGATACACTATCGACTCAAGATAAAAACAGTTAGTAATGGAAATCAAAGAAACAATAGATAATAGCAGATCAATACTATAAAAAAAACAATATTATAATCAGACTACACAAAATAACATACAAAAGCAAAAATTGAAGAACAAGAAACAAGAGTAATACAACGAACTAGAATGGACAACACTATTTACTATCGTTCTATATTAATTTATGTTCTTCACACTTTTTAGTAATACTACGAACTAGAATGGACAACACTATTTACTATCGTTCTATGTTAATTTATGTTCTTCACACTTTTTTACGTCTTTGATAAGCTATAATTATGTCATATTCTCAGTGAGCGGATGTACTAATGACAAATTTAAAGGATCAAAATACAAAAGGGACATTGCACATGTGAATATCTTTTTCATAATGGAGAAAGTGTGATGTTTTTTCAAAGAAAAGCAAGTTATTTCTTATAAAAAAACAATGCAATTTAATTAAATACTTACCATAAGTAGTAAATAAGTGGTCCAAGTATATGTTGTTGGCCATATAAAAACTTTAGACATTAGAGAAGATAAAAGTATGAAGTAAGTAATGAATGGGCTACCAAACTTACATATTGTATTGGTCTCCTAATTACTTCTTTTTCTAAAACAACAACTCCATTGAAGTGTCTACCCACAAATATAACAAATAGGTATAGCCTCATTAGCATAACTTTGATTCATACATATATATATATATACACACTCCATATTATTAATCAATTTTAACTTGTTATAGTATCTAATAATTTGATCGCGTAAGCATTTTTTTCGGAATAGGTGTTTGACAAGACATGCAATCTAGAATCTAGATATTACAAAAGTGAATTCGTGTTTTACTTTCTATTTTAGTTTTTTTGGAAAATAATGTGTTCTCGATATAATTTCATAACTTTCACTTATAAAACATTAAAAGACATTTTGATATATTCTAATATTTTATGTATCTTTAACTTAAAATCGCATAATTGACAAGTGTTCTTTACTTTCTTAAACTCTGTATCAAATGATACCGACTCATAAAACAAATTCCTAAAAATGTCTTCGCTCATAAAATAGAAAAAACAAGTTTCATAATTAATATTTCACACTAATCGTCTCGTATACTAGAATAAATCAATAATAACATTTTTCTTGTACCAAATCACCCTTAATTACGACGTGATCTCCGGCAAAATTGATGACAAATCTATATGCTTATAATATAATTTTCAAAAAGAAAATTGTGTTCAAATTTAGCCATGATTGTCGTGTGTTCTTTTTCCAATATTTTTCAAATTCCAACTTTAGAAATATTTGACGATTAAAAACATTAAAAGAAGTGTGGAAAACGCAAAAAAAAAAAGTACAATTCAAATTCCAACAACAAAAAATATCAATTCTCATAATTGTTCCCGTGTTAATTTTTCATTTTTTGTGTGTATTTCATCAAATAAAATTTTGAAAAATATTTTCTATACGAAAATAAATTCATTTATTTACTACTAAATACTAAAAATATAAGTAAAATTTATTATTTTCCTCTCCTCTGTGTGAGAAAAAAAAAAGGCAATAAATATATGGAGCGGCCTCCTCATTATTGTCTTTATTATGCCAAACAGCAAATAAAAGTGAAACTTGAAATTTGAAACACGCTGCACGCTTTATTTATTTTTTCACAATTATTATGATTATTGTAACCTCTTTAAAGTTAGAAGAATTAAAAAAAAACAACATATTTCTAGTAATTCAATTTCAATGTTTAACACAGCAATTTATCAAAACCAAAAATTCCTAATTTTAATAAAATAAAATTTAGCCGAAAAAACATATTTCCTAGTAATTAAAGCATTCATTATTGTAACACCTATAATAATTATGAATAAGCAATCCTATAAGGTTAGAAGACAGAAGTAATGACTATGGAGTGTATTTGGTATAAAAGAAAATATTTTCAAACGTTTAATAAGTAATAAAAATATAATTTAAAGATATTTATATGTAATTTATGAAAATATTATTAAGTGAATGAGGTCACGATAGAATAGTCAAGGATCTTAAAATGACACATATTAATAAAAATAACTTATTTCCCTTATTTCAAGGAAATTATTTTTTTCCTTCTAATTCTTAAGTTAATGCTTATTTTTTCAAAAAATTGATGGCTTGATCAAATCAAATATAATATTTCAGATATATTTTTTATATTTTTCTCCACACTTTCTTTTATATATATAATATATATACCTTCCATAAAAGCCTACATAAAGACAAGGACAAGACAAGCATGTCTTAAATAAAGCTACTCCAACATTTTCGCCAATCCTTTTTTTTTTAAAAAAAAAAAAAGCGGATATAAAAATTTAAACACATAAAAAAAAACAAATCATATATTAAAAAATCATCCATCTATACGATATAACTTTTTAACAGAGTTAATCTACGCATAATTCTAACTTCGGCCCTTACCATGAGACCGAGAAAAGATACTAGCATAAATCAGTATTAATAACATATTCAATATAATTTCATAATCAAAGTATAAAATAAAATAAATATAGTTAAGCATTATTTTCATAACTGTTTTCGATAGATTGTCGAATAAAAAAAATGAAAGACTTACCAGAAATACAATTTCAGCAATTCCTTGTTTCCTTATAACAGCAGTTTTAGCATTTGGTACCCATGAATGAATCATACAAGCTAATGATTCCCACATATTCAAACTCAATGAATCACCCACAAACATTATATTCTTCCCCCTATATTTCTCCAAAAAATACAACCCATTAAACCTGCAAAAATAAAATTAAAAAAAAGAAATTAGTATTTCAAACTCCTAACATCAACCTAACTTGTTCCGACTCTTCAAAAATGCTACCGCACGTGTTGTCAGATCCTCCAACAATGCACTAATAAACATTTCTGAAGAATCGGAGCGAGTGAAAAAAGAAAAAAAGATTCTCTTGTAACAAACCTTGGCAGGTTACAAGAAAAAGGCTGCCATCTGTATTTAAGGTACAAATTATCAGGTCTTTTGTACTTTTGACAGTTGAATTCATTGTCAATAAAAGGACAATTTGAAGAATCATAGAGTGGATATGAAGAATCATAAACCCATTTGCCTCTGTAAATATTACAACTACTTTTAATTCCATTTATGGAGTTACTGGTGCTGGTGATGGTGGTGGTGGTGTTCGAAAAATAATACTCTGAGTTTGCTCTTGTTTTTACTGAGAAAAGCAAAAATAGTGAGAGAAATAGAAACACCATGTTTTCAATTTGGTGTTGAAACTTTGAAATTCAAATGAAAGTGGAAATACAGTGTGTATATATATATATAAAGAGAGGGAGTGGGGTGGGTGGGGTGGGGTAGAACAGGGGAAAGAAGAAAGCAAGCACATGGTGAAAGTTAATATGTATTATTCCGACCTTTCAATTTGTTCGTATTACTTCTTTTTTGAATTCGTTAAAAAAAATATTTTATTTATGATAATTTGTTAATTTTTTTTATTAACTTGATATAATACTTGAGAGAGTTTTTACGAAATCGAATTTTATTAATGATGTTTTGAAATTTTGAATCTAACGCTATTTTATATAGTTATTTAATATTTTCTCCGTCTGAAATTATTTGTCATGATTTTTATTTTTAGAGTCAAATTATAAAAATTTTGACTAACATTTTAAGACGTATCCTTTCATCATATTAATATACAAAAAAAATTGTAATTTATAATACTTTTTATGTAGTTTTAGAATATCTTATTTTTTTTGTTTAAAATATTTAATTAATGTGATTTAATTTACTTTTGAAAATTAGTCAAATTGACTTTCGATAAGAGCAACATGATAAACAATTCCGGACGGAGGGAGCTGTAAGGTAATATGAAGAAAAACAGAGTAAGAAAATAAAAAATATCTTAATTTTTAAAATAGACAAGTAAATGAAATATTTATTTTTTGGTATAAAGGTTAAGTAAAATAAAATGGGAGGAATAAAACTTTTCGCATGCCATGTTTAAACCATATGATTAAAAAGTATTTTAGTATATTTATATATTTGAAAAAATATAATATTTTTTGAAATTCTTGTATTGTGTCAAAATTAGACAAATACTCTCTCTGTTTCTCTATTAATAGTTAATCGTTCACTTTTCATTTTTACTAAACTAATCTTATTTATGATGAATCTAACATTATTTTATATAGTTATTTAAATCAAAGTTATATTAGGAAAAAAATTAAAAAGCAAAAATTCTCTTGATTTCTAAAATAGACGAGCAAATATAATATAAAGGCCAAGTAAAATAAAATGAACGAAAATCACAAAATTAAAGAATATCTTCTACATATCAGAAAAATAATAATTATCTTTTGAAATTTTAGTCAAAATTAAATAAATACTTTCTATTTCATACTTAATTATTCACTTTTCAATTTTTAAGAAGTCATAAATAATATGAGTAACTTTACTATTTTACCTTTTGTCTATCGCTACCAAGTAGAGATATATTAAAATCCTTTATACAAATATTTATCTTCAAATATTAGATAATAAGTTTTAAATTTTTTGTTCCATTTCATTTTTAAATACTCAATTCGTTCCATTTTATTCTTAAATAGTCACTCCATTTTTTTTAATTGTTATGTTATATTTTTCAGAAGTTAATTTAATTAATTTTTAAAATTAACTTAAATTAAGTTAATTAAAATTTATTAAATTAAATAATTTAGATTTTTTATAAAAAATACTTTAAATTACAATATTAAAATGTTACCAAAGTTCTTATCATTTAATTAAAAAAAATTAAAACAATAACCAACGGATAAAATATATTCTTGCTTATGTAATTTCCTTAATAAGACTTCCCTTATAGTGTAAAAGATTCAAATGTGTTGGAGCAAAAATTTAGGCAATTAATGAAGTCATTGAAAAAGGACTTTTTTGGAACTCTATGAACTTGTCTACTTTTTTTAAAAAAAAATAATAATAAAAATACATATAAGATTTGAATTTTTAAATTAATTATATCAATTTAGTAAATGAACAAGTAATTTGTAATAATTTGTTTTATTAAAATAAATAATTAATATGAGATGAAGGGAATAAAAAAAAATATTTCACCTTATTTTATCTAGTCGAATAATATAACAAATTATTATTATTAGAAATGAACATTCTCATTAATAGCAGAGTTTAGTTAGGAAAAAGAATAAGAAATTTTATGTCACTATATTATATTGAGACAATAGATTGTCAACTGATTGAAGAAGTAATACATAATAAATGGATTATTAATATATATACCAACTAAAAATCTTATAGTATTATTAGTAGCGGTCAAATAAATTGATTTTGCATCTCTACACAAATAATTCACCAAACGTCAACCACATACACTACGAATATTTAAGAAATACATGTTATTGTAATTTTAATCATCTTATTGATATAATGATCTATGAAAAGTGCAAAATGATCAGAAAATTAAAAAAATTATAGTTTTTTTTTTTTTTAATTTTAAATAAACTAATTTTTTTATTTTCTAATTAAAAGGTATTATAGATAAAAAGATGGAAATATTAAAAAAAATATATAATAACACTGATAAAGAGAAGTGCTAAATAGATAGAAAATTTGGCCAAAAAATTTTGAAAACTATAATTTTTTTTATTTTAAAATAAAATGATCTTTTTTCCATTTTTACTAAAAAGATATTAAAGCTAAAAGGGTAAAAATATTTTAAAAAGGTAAAACTACATAGAGAAAATCTCAATTCTGGTCAAATTTGCTGACCAAAAAGATTTTTTGCTAAATGATCAGAAAATTTGAATCTAAATAGTTTTTTTTTTTAATTTTAAAATAAACTAATCTTTTCAATTTTTCTAATTAAAATGTATTAAAAATGAAAAGATAGAAATATTTTAAAAAGTATAATAACATTGATAAAATACTGGCTGGCCAAATTTTCTATTAATGCACTAAACTTAATCTTTAAAAAAAGGTAGGAAAGAGATTAGCATTAATTAGAAAAAGGAAAGCACTTAATTATTCGCATGGATGCTCTTCAATTAAGTTTGGTAGGTGATTATTAAACCTTTCACATGTATAATTTACTTGTTAATGATTAAGTGGGCCATGGAATATAACATGTATATGACATTACTTTTCTATTAAAAAAATAACAAAAAAAATTAATATTTAAAACGTTATACTTGGAATTTAACCCTTTCCAATCACACTAGCAAATTCTTTTATGTAAAAAGGAGATTTGACAAATCATATATAATTAAAAAGGATGATTTTTACACTTGTGGTGTTATGCGGTATAATTTTTTGACGAAAAAGGTATATTTAAATTTTTCTAACTCATCAACCTCTAGCCGACGGGCTTATTGCTATTGATTTGATGATACTTACAGTAATTATTAACGAAAATTAGTTATTTTAAACAAACATATTGTCGTAACTATATTAAGTAAAAAAATGTCATACCGATTCAGAAATAGATCAATTAGTTAAAACAATAAATTCTTTATAACATTTTATTATATATTGTTCCTCATATATACAAGAGTAGCTCACCATAGAATAATAGACATAAGGTATATAGATAATGTATAAAAGGGATTTTTTTTATAGAGAAAATGAAATAACCACAAGTACCCTCTCAATCTATGTCTATAATTTCAGAGACACACTTATACTATACTAAGGTCCTATTACCCCCTGAACTTATTTGATAAGTAATTTTTTATCATTTTTCGGCTTACGTGGCACTAATTTGAAAAAGAAAATCAACCAACATTGGGCCCACAAGATAGTGCCACGTAGGCTGAAAAAGGGTAAAAAATTATTAATAAAATAATTCAGAGGGTAATAGGACTTTAGTATAGTATAAGTGTGTCTCTGAGATTTCGAGCATAGCTTGAAGGGGTACTTGTGCATTATTCCTAACTTAATATATATCTTTTTTTATGTAACGAAGCCCTCATATGTAGAAAACAAAAAAATGAGACATTGTAGGTCCAGAGGCGGCTTTAATTTTGAAAAGAACAATAAAAACTATTTTAAAACAAAACATTTCTTAGTTGATTTTTTTTATATAGAATATCTAAAATCTAAAATAGAGAAATTCAGTAATTTCCATCTAAATTTTTTGTGTTATGATGTTTATGAATTACTCGAAGCTCTTACTCTACATTATATAATATACTTCGTATAATTTATGATATTACTACTTATATGAATGTAGTTATGATCTTATCGAGTATCGAATAATTCTATTCAATTAAATTTTGACATTAAATGACTCATTTTTAGATAATATCTATCTGTATCGTTTTTTCTTTCTTTTTTGTTGCCCGTCAATTTCGAGGGCAACAAACGGAAATATATAATGTTAGTACAAATATTTGACATCGTCCATGTGCGTTATTTTGTACAATTATTTTCTAAGAAATGCTGGTCCAGGAAAAGATGAATTTTGAAATAGTTTACTAGTGGATGGATTATGATTTGCACTCATGATTTCAACATGATATATATATATATATATATATATATGCTTTAATTACACTCTTTTATAACAAAATGGATTTTGATATCTTATTATGGATTTATATGTCTATCTTTCAATCAATCTAGCATCATCATAATCTTAACAACCTCTCTCATATATTAGTTAAAACATCACTATAACAATATTATTTATTTGACATGATAGATAATGCATGTCTTTTAACTTGATCTCAATTATCATATATATATGCTCTCTAACTCATTGGATGTGCGTAACTGGACACGCATTCTACGTGGCTTAATACATCTAAGACGTCACGTAGGATGTCAATTGGTAATGCAGGACGTCACATAGAATGCATGTGCATTTGTTCAATTTTATATAAGTTTAAGTGTTTATTTCTGCAAATTTAAAGTTGAAAGACATAAATACAAGTTGAAGTCAAGTTAAAAGATACGTTTATCTATTATGACTACTAATTTCAACATTGTTTTGTTGCTAGTGAAATATTTGTATACAAATTAAAAAATATATAATATGACGTAACATCAAAGACAAAGATTGATTTCACAAAAAACATGATTGTTATCGAAAATGACTGTTATAGAAAAGTTTTGGCTATATACATACCAAGAATCTGTTAGGACTTTTGCATTTGTCTTTGTGTCTCTCAATTTTTTTTCCCGATTATAATGGAATTATTGTGAAGGAACAGTTTATCGAAAATCATTGTTTTGCTTTCTCAGGAGTCGAGATCGAAATAACGATGCGTACACACCATCATTTTCAAATTCACTTAAGAGATTATATTAAGTATGTTATTATATATCGTACAAAAATTTGTTTTCTAGGTCTATCGTTTAATTTAAAGAACTTATAAAATGTTTTATTTATTTTCCATATAATTAGACTCCATAGTCCATAGATGAATCTTTCTACCAAACAAATTATTTTAAGAAGGAAAAAAAAAACATAAAAAACCAAGAAAAAGTAGCAGCCACCAAAAAGAAGGTTCACATGAATACTCCTAACACAAACCACCAAACAAAACATCATATTTTTTATTTTATTTTATTTTATGTATAAATAATTAAGTAGACCAATGACTTTTCAAAAAGTAAAAACCAAGTTGTTTTGATTAGGACATGAATGAATTATTAGTATATAGCATATGACTTTTCTTCTACATTTCCAAAAAATAACCATAAAAAGTTTGATAAAACTCTTAAAATTTCAATTGTGTTACATAAATTAAGACGACAGAACGAACTATTTTTAAATTTGGAACCTTAGATGAAAAGACACGCAACTGAATCTGTTAAAGGGTTGGCCTACTTAGAAACAAATTGGAGGGACAAAATTACTATTTTTGCAGTATATATGTTGGAATTATGCTTTTGTATTTTTAATTATATGTCAATTTTAAGGTACAATGAGGACACTGGACCATTAAGTAAATTGGTTGTATTTACCTAACTTTGTACTTAAAATATTTTTTGGGCAGATCAAATTAATAATGGATTAGGTGGAAGTATTAAGTTTAAGCAAAGAATCTTATATAGGATTTATATTAATATGTGAATAGAAACACTTATATTTAAATGATTATATCTCATTTCCTTAGATTCTGGAATTATAAGGATTTTGGAATACAAAACAAAAATAGTAGTATAAAAGTTAGCATTTATTCTTATTTCTTTCAAAAAAAAAAAATGATGTTGGATATGGATGGATGGTTGACTTTTTGACCTTGTTTATCCTCGAAAAAAAACATTCGTTTAATAACTTTTGACCTTGAAGGTTTGCTCGTGAGATAAGTGACGAACAAAAAGATTAAGAGAGATTTGAGATTCCATAAGTGATTCATTGAGTGTTTCCTTCATCTCCAACATATTTCTTGAGTGTTCGAGTTTATTTATGGCATGTAGTATGGTCAAGCTTATTGATACGTTGGAGAAAATTCTATATGAATTCATTTGATTTTTTTACCGACAAATTAAAATATTTTGAGAAAGGATTTTTTGGTCTAAGTGTATCTTGTCTTTATTACGAATCATTTTCCTTGGTTAACAATAATTGACATTTTTCTGATATTTGCGGGTTCTTTAATTTTCGTTCATCCCCTTAAATGAAATAGGATAATTAGGTGGTATAGGATATGTATATGTATTTTAGAACTCCTTCTAAATGCATTTTGTTATCATTTCCAATCGAATGATTAATCCAACTAATAGAGGATTATGAATGGATTTTTAATTTTCGTTGAATATTAGAAATAAATGGACTTTCTATAGGACCCATTTTATTAACAGGATTTATCACTACTTTAGCGATTTTAATGACTTCGCCTGTTACTCTCGATTCTAGACTATTCCATTTTCTCATGTTAGCGATGTACAATGATCAAATTGGATCATTTTCGTCTTTCAAAACCAATCACTTCCAAGGTCATTGGATGTAATTCAGGCTCCGTTATCCCTTACCGTTCTTGCTCAGTCTTTCAACAGCTTGATTTGGGGATTTACTTTGTTTTTTGCTAAATTTACCCACACATCCTTTATTATAATCTTGAAATTCTTCATAGGTAGACATGATATAGAAAAAACATTTGAATAATCTACTCGATTGACTCTAATTGTTTAGTACCCTAAGGAAGCTACCAGATCGACTTCTATTTTGTAGTGAATCTTACTTACATAGATCTTATTTTATCTTATGTTGCGTGAATAAGGTATAAGTTTTTTTTAAAAAAATTTCCCATCTGATATCCGATATCCACATAGAAGCTTTACTAAATTTGAAAGCTCTATATTGAAGTTAAAACACTCCCTAATAAATACGACATTATACCCAAGATAACTCGAACCTGAAACATGTGAATTAGGTATAAGTTATTATTTGATACACATCGTTGCACAAGTTGACATTGGGGAAGAAGTGAAACATTGTTGGACCTTGGGCCAAAGTAACAAATCAAGGAGATTTGCACCAGTAGCCACTTTTCTGGTGCTATTTAAAACATAGTTACAATTTAGAAACTAGTTTAAAATATAATCACTTCTTACTCTTAAGTCATTCATAGTCTAGCAAATATTGATCATTTTTTCCAAAGACTTTGGGTTCGAATTTCCCCATGATATTCTCTATTTGGACACCGCTATTTAATATATAATTCCTTATTTAAAGAAATTGTACATGAATTTGTGCATGGAGTTTAAAAAAAAGTTGCTCTTCAGACGTGTTGTACACGTCTACAACACCTCTGAATATACATATGGCTAAAATTCAAATATTCGTGCATGAAATTCGGAGTTAATACCTCACATGGTCACTTAACTATGCACTCTTTTCTCAGAAAGTCACTCAACTTTCAATTTTCACTCAAAAGTCACTCAACTATGCAATTTTTTCTCAGAAAGTCAACTCAACTTTGAATTTTAATTCAAAAGTCACTCAACTATTCACTCTTTCCTCAAAAAGTCACTCAATCTATTAAATTATTTTTTTAATTAAAATTTATTGATATTAATTATTTATATATCAAACCAAAATTTTTAAAAAATAAAAATATCATTTAAACCATTTAGTGATCTACCCACCTAACTTGACCCATTAAAAAATATGATATGACCCATTTTATTTTGTCTTTAATCCTAATTCAAGGTTTAAAGAGAGGGATTAATTTAGGATTAGACAAAATAAAATGGGTCATATCATATTTTTTAATGGGTCGGTGTTAGGTGGATGGATCACTAAATGGTTTAATTTACTTTTTAAAATTTTTGGTTTGTTATATAAATAATTAATATCAACAATTTTTAATTAAAAAATAATTTAATAGATTGAGTGACTTTTTGAGGAAAGAGTGGATAGTTGAGTGACTTTTGAGTTAAAATTCAAAGTTGAGTGACTTTCTAAGAAAGAAAACAATAGTTGAGTGACTTTTGAGTGAAAATTGTAAGTTGAGTGACTTTCTGAGAGAAGAATGCATAGTTGAGTGACCATCTGAGGTATTAACTCTGAAATTCGAAGAAACATATGGCTAAAATTAAAGTATTTATGAAAAAAAAACAACTAAACTTCAAAGAGAAGTACCTAAATTCCAAGCAATTACCTTTTACTAACCAAATCAAGATATCTCCAATATTGTCACTATTTCTTGGTAAATAACCAAGAATAGTGTAGTTATAAGCACTTTCATGGACCTCAAAATACTATACTCAAAAGACACGTAAAAGGGTAGCGGCTGCAGGATTCTACTAGCAGAAAGGTAATATGGACTAATAATTACAAGATAGAACAAGGAAGACATCACACAAGAAACCAATAATCAACTGGAAACCAGCTCGAAAACACATTCTAACACGATTAACAAACAAACATTCCGGATTCTAATTTCCAGGCATGCCTATAGAGAAGAGACTCTCATAATAAAGACCACACCACTCAAACTTTACCTTATTTAAACTCTGCAATTCTTTGAACTTTTGGGTATCAGTTTCATAACAAAAGAGATTACCTTTTAACGACTGAATCAAGATATCACCGGTACTCTCATCATTTCTTGGTAAATAACCAAGAATCGTGATGTAGTTATAAGCACTCTGAGGAACCTCAACGCTATACTCTAGACACCATGCTTCACTCACACGGTCCTTCAACATCCAAGCATTTAACATATCAGCATCTGTTTTATTGTGAACGAAACATAAATGTCCATTTATCTCAGCCAAATGTGAAAACCCAAAGTTATAGCCATTTGGACAACGGAGGGTATGTACTTCCTCATTTTCCAAGTTCATTTCAAGAATTGTCATACGATCACTGCTAACGGTATTATCTTTCGCAAAGGCTAGCCAATAAACGAACCCGTTGATGTAGACTGGTTGATGACATGTTCCAGAATATTGTGTGCAACTCAACAGCAAGTCTATCCATGATCCTACTACACTTGTCTCTTCTAGCTTAAGGGTTAAGATATTGAAAGACAAAAGTTCTTCATAATCAGCCTCGAGGTTCCAATCATCAGAATTGTCCACTCTCCCCTCGAATGATACTACAATTTTGTACTCAGTAGTTGAAGAAACATAGCCTAAACAAGCTTTACCAGCAAAATCGGAAAGAACAGGCAAAGCTAGAGTCTTTTTGGTAACGGGATTGCAAATCCATATTTTCCCTTCATAGCCAGTTTGGCAAAAACATAACAAGTCTAGCCCAGAAATGCACACAAAATTGCCCTCTCTAATTTCTGCAACAGCTTCATATTCATGAACATGATTATAGGAGTCTATTGAAGAAAGATGAATGAATTGGGACCTGAACGAACAATTTCTTGAAGAGCTGATAAGAGACAGAGTTGGCCTTTTCTTAGATTGATCATACTGTTGTTTCTTGAAATAGGGACTGGAAATTGTTTGAAGCCATTCTTTTGAGAGGCACTTGAGCTGACAAAGTTGTTTGACACCCAATCTTGAGAATATGTGGATCAAGATATCTCTCGAAAAATGATCAGCCATGACTTTATTGACTTATGTTCTTCTTCATATCTCATGTGAGAAGAGTTCGATCATTCTTTTGGACTTGGAGATTGAAGGGAATTCTCTCAGCTCCCTAATCAACCTTTTTTTTCGTAACAGAATTGTAAGAATATAAGTCAGTAATAGAAACAATAATTGTACCTGTTAACAACAGCGGGAGTTTGTAGAGCAATCACCATGAAGAGAAAATTTCCCAAGTCAAGTGATTCACTATAAAACAAAGTTAGTATCCACAAACTATAAATGTATTTTTGAATGTCAATATGAAAAAACCTGAGACTTTTTTTTTCATAAATGATCAATTTATGAAGTTGACTTTAAACGGAGAATATGACAGATAACGTTGAGTGGCAAAAAAGTCAGCAAGTAGCTTGCATCATATGATTAAATCTATATAGTTTCTTACATGTGTTTGTTTGATTGGTAAAAGATCAATTTGTTTCCAAGAAGAACATATAAGTCCATTTGAAATTGAACAAAGGAAGCAACATCAATAATATTAAATGGCAATTTACGCCTTTCATTTCAAATTTTAGTTCATGTTTGAAAAATGGCAACATAACTAAAATCTCTATTCATTGTGAATGAAAGTACTACTAACACAGTTACACTATCAAAGATAGAAGAATCGTCACCTAATAACTAGGTTCCTTAGGACACCTGAAACTAATTTGTATGCTAAACCACATAACGTCTAGAAAACCTAAAGAGACGTTATTCTCATAAAAATGAGAATTCACCTGAAACTAATTTGTATGCTAAGCCACATAACGTCTAGAAAACCTAAAGAGACGTTATTCCCATAAAAATGAGTATTAGTTTCACATATGAACGTAATTCACAAAACAGTGAAGTCAGGAAACCAACTTTTTTTTTTTATCAGATTAAAGTAACTAAACTTTATCATCCATTATTACAGAAAGTTTAAATTGACAACATTAAACACAAATCACAACAGAAAATGAAACCCTTTCCAGTAAATTCAACATATAATTGGCAATATTTTCTAAAAATGTTGTTTCTCTCTGTCAGTCAATTTTCCTATTTCTTGAAATTTCATCTGCACCTGCATTGATTTACTATCCATCTATAGCACTTTATCTATTTATAGAGTCTGAGATTTTTAATGGGAATAGGTCCATACTATCATGAATGCAAAAGCATTACCTCACATAATGCCATAGAGAAAATGAGGAAAGAATGATATAATAGTAATTTGGTATTTTGATTTCCTTTTCGTATGTAAATAAATAGCCTGTAACATTGTAGTTAGTGCACTTGAATACTACTAGCAAAGAGGGAAAATGGTACGAAAATTGTTTAGGTCATTTTCAGGACAAGTAGTTGTAGAAGAAAGCAGAAGGGTAGTTGACTAGTTTTTCACCCATTTTCCTAGTCACAAAGTACAGTTATATTGTAAGTAACTTCACAAATTATCACCTTGAACAACTCCAATTTACCTGCAAACCACTTGTTCTATGTTTTATCATTAATATTAATTACTGCTCCTCACAAGAAACCAAGAATCAACATGGAAACCAGCTCAAAGATCACACAGAAATGGATGTTATGTGCATTCGGGAGCTTCATTAGCTGCTTCATTTTCTTGCTATACTTGAAGCACAACAATGAGGCAGTAAATTTCAGGGCTCTGCGACATGCCATGTTGAATGTTGCCTCGTCTTTAGATGATAGCTTTTCGACTCATGGAAATTTAGAGATCTCGAAACCAGCAAGAAGAGGAAAAGATGAAGGGGATATAATACATAAAAACAGAAGGAATAAGTGCAACATATTTGAGGGAAGATGGATTTATGAATCAACGGAAAGCCCATATTATGAAGCATCACAATGTCCGTTCTTGAGTGAACAAGTGAGCTGCCAGAAGAATGGAAGGCCTGATTTTGACTATGAAAATTGGTCTTGGGAAGCTCATGATTGTGTGATCCCAAGGTAGGAAAATGGTTTATTCATTTTCTTGTTTCACACATTTCTTTATTTTGGATTTAATTGACAGTGTGAAGGATTTTACATGATCAGTGTATAAAAAGTTAAACTCTTTCTCTTTTGTTATGAACAAATATCAGCTTCAATGGCAGAGATATGTTGAGGAGGCTTAGAGGCAAGAGGGTCATCATAGTTGGAGATTCACTAAACAGGAACCAGTGGGAATCTCTCGCGTGTCTTCTTTATTCTACAATTCCTCCTTCAAGAACCCATCTTGATTTTAGCAGTGGCTACTATAAAGTCTTCAAAGCTAAGGTAAATCAACTCAGGGACTTATTTTCTAATGCAAGTACCTCACAGGCACCGGCGCCCCTGATGCAATAATGCATGGCAAACTGACACTGGTGCAATAATGCACAGTCACATGCACACGTCCGCTGCATCTTGAATACCATGAATTTTATTTTTGTGTACTTCTCAGACATATCTGATGTTATAATACATGTGATTTGAAATCACTCTTTGTTTTGAACGTTCATACTCATATTAAGTCAATTTTCTACTTCTCTAGGACTACAATGTTACTGTAGAGTTCTATTGGAACCCGTTTCTTGTCCAGTTCGACTCAATGAATGCTCCTAAAATTTTAAGGCTGGAGAAACTGGATTTGTCGTCTCAGCATTGGCAAGGAGCTGACATTATGGTATTCAACACAGGACATTGGTGGGTGCATCATGGGAAGTTCAAGGCGTAAGTTCACTAATGAACTTTCTCAAAAGCTAATGAATATAACATCTCAATGCTGATAAAGAGTTTTCAAACTATAAGATGAATATAGGCACTGTCTGTAAAAAGTAAAAGTGAGATTAGTAAACTAACAGAAAAAATAAGACATGTTACTTGGTGCAACATGTTAAAATAAATAGACTTTGCATGCAGGTGGGACTTATTCGAGTACAAGGGACGATTAGTTGATGAACTGAAGCTAGAATCAGCATTTGAGGTGGCAATGAGAACCTGGGCAAATTGGATAGATCAGAATGTTAACTTGACAAAAACAACAGTTTTCTTCAGAAGCGTTTCCCCAGAACACAAAAGTCAAAACGGATGCTACAATAAAACACAACCAATCACAGATCTGTCATATGTAACACATTTTTCCGAGTCCCTGACGAAGATTGTTGATCGAACATTGTCAAAAATGAGAGTCCCTGTAAGATACTTAAACATCACTAAGCTCTCACAGCACCGCGTAGATGCACATCCATCAGTCTATGCCAAAAAGAAAGGACAAGAACTGATAAAGAGGAAACTAAAGCCACCACAGAGTATTTCTGATTGCAGCCATTGGTGCCTGCCTGGAATGCCCGATACATGGAATCGGTTACTATATGCATCTCTGCTTTAGGATCACCCCATTGATTCCCCTAGTCTATCACATTGGTCTCTTGAAAATCAGAGACGTATCATCAGTAGGCTATATTAGTTGTTGTATTAGTGTGGATAGTGATGGCAATTTCAACCCATATTTTCTTAACCCGCCCATCATTAATCCATTTGGGTTAACCCGTTTTCAACCCGCTATATAATGGGTCAAATGTGATTTCATATTTCTATTGGATTCTTCCTGCTAGCCTAAGCGAGATATCTACTGAGGGAACTTTTGAACATTCATATGAAAGTCTAACTGTGTGTGATGATTGTTTCCTTTCTTTTTACATTGACCTCACAAAGCATTTATGTAGGACAAATATTTTTACTTGTATATGTTGTTCCAATTAAGTCCATAACATTTTACATAGCTCACATTAACATCTTCTGATGATATTAAGAATACTCTATCCGTTTTAATTTGTTGGTCTTACTATCTTTTTTAGTCCGTTTCAATAAAAAAATGTCAGTTTCCTTTTTTAGCAACTCTCTAATTTCAACTTATATTTGATATATTCTACACATCTTTAGTTTAAGACCACAAGATTCAAAAGTCTTCTTTCACTTTATTAAATTCCGTGTCAAATCAAAACCAAATTGAACAGAAGGAGTGGTATTATGAAAATTTTTCTTCTTTGTATCCGTTAGTTATACATGTGCAGTGCAATTACTTGATGAATTCTGCTTGATTTACGATAATTATTTCAGGATTAACCAAATTCATGGAAATCAATTCTTGCAACAACTGCTTTAGTTAGGTCATCTTTGGAAAGCTCATGTGAACACCACATGAGCTATTGTAAAAGTTGCACTTTACAGGGCGCAACAATACCCTCCAGCAATTAAGCAGTTATTACTACTGATGTAAGCACACAAACATTAAATATAAAATGCAAAACAAATCGAGACAGATAGTAGAAGAACTACAGTACGTTGGCATACCAAAAACCAATCAATGACGTAGAATAAGTTCATTCAAGATAGGCTTTGTCACTGTAAAAAGTTCCCATATATACGTTAATTTATGAGATTGCCAAGATTGGATACAAGATGGTCATATGTATCGGTTTCTTCAAGGTACCACTACGTATAATTTACTGGCTAGCTCAACTAGAGGAACGGATTGCTGATATGCAATGCACCTTTATCAGCAAATAATGCATAATAGTATATCACACTCTAGGACGCCATGGATTGATTGGACAAACAACAATGCTAATTACAGTATAATCAGAACTATAATATCTCCCACTCAGATTCAGGATGATCATTAGCAGACAACATTTTTGTGTTTGAATTCATGGCAAGAACAGGCATCACCTTGTCCTCGGCCTCTACTTTGAATTGTTGATCTCCATATAGTGCTCCAAGTTGTTCATACTCTTTCCTTGTCAACCTCGTTTTCGTGGAGAAAGCTTCCCGAAGCTTCTTCTGAGAAAATATTGACAGAAACAGTCAACAAAGATCTAAAAGATGCATTTAAGCAAGAACCCGCTCTGCTCCTCCTAAAAAGCAAACTGAAGGAACAAATACAGGAAAGAAATATATAAGAGAGAGGAAGATAGAGCACCAACCTTATAGGACTTCTGTTTGACAGGACCCTGTGGAACATGAATCCTGTCCTTTTCAACCAGCACACATGTTTCATTCAACTGGGATTCATCAAATTTCTCAACAATTTCCAAATCTGACTCAATGCTGTCATACTTGGACAACAAATTATCTGATTTTTCTGTAAGAAAGAACAATGGTGTCATAGAGAGAATTGAGAAAATAATAATCCAAAAGACAATGAAGTGAACTGAAAAGCAGGCATGTGGTTAGTTTCACAAGCATCCCTTCGATTCAATTTATCTTAAGTGAATAGGATAGGAGAAGGAAGACAACTTAAAGATCTTCTAATTTTTCCTTGACAGAGCGAGTAACCTGGATGTGGAGTATATTTATTTGCTGGGATGGAGGAAGAGTGATGAAGATACTGTAGTTTTCTGTAAATTCCCAAGGGAAAAAAGGTGAAAGTGCAACTGTATAACCTTATATTGACTAATAAAAATAAATGATATATAGACATACTGACTCCCAGATCTCTGGCGCACACAAAAGCATCTGACTTCCTGCAGGTTCTCATGAATATGCACTACAGAGGTATAACCAATGTGAGCCTTACTGAGATGAACCAACTTTTGAAGGCTGATTTAACTCTTACAGTTGTGCCAATTTAACAATTAGACATTTCATCCAATATACAGTCGCGATCCACTGCATATTTTCTGCTATAATAACATAATTTTGGGTAATTAATTATAACATCTGACGATTTACCACATGGTATATAGCTTTCCTAGAAGTTACACACATCAGTCGGTCTTGAATCAGTGTTACACAGAAAAATGGGAACAGAGAGAGAAGAGAGATCTTTCTCCAGTTTTAGCTACTGCTATTAGAGTAGCTAAAATTAGTCAGTACCTTGATGGGACTCATCGATCTCCTCATTAGCTAAATTGTTCCGAACATCACTGCTAATTTTGAATCTTGTATTACAAGCTAACTCCTTTGTACAAGTATCTGTTGCCAATATAGAAGTTATCACAGAGAACAAATAAGAGAAGAGAACTGCAGACAGTATACCACAAGAATCCAGTGAAAAAGCCACCAACTGAGATAGAGCTGGAACCTGTTTGCTTCTTCCCAACAGATTCAACAGACATCATGACAGAAGCCTCAGAAGTAATTGAAGTATCAGCTGTAGACACATTAGTTTGTATGACGTGATTGCAAACTTTACTTGCTGCTTCTCCAGAATCAGATCCTTTAACTGAGGCCAGGGCTGAAGTCAGCGTCACATGATCAGATGCCAATTCAAAACCACCCCTAACCTCAGGACTTGAAGATAATTTTAGTGCATCCCCTGACGCAAGACAGATAGCATTAGGCTTCTTAGCTGGGTGGCTATCTCTAACAATTTCTTTGATTCCAACACTTTGACGTTTATAGACTCCTCCACTTTTGCTTTTACCTGAGATCTCAGAAAAAAATAATATTAACAGATCTGTCTGACCAAAGAGATTAAATAGTAGTTGGTGAATAATAAGCATTTTGTATTTTGTACCCTTGATCACTTGAGTGTCATCATTTAATTTGTTACTGAAACCTCTGGCACTTCCTTTAAGATTTGCTTTCAACTTCTTGTCAATTTCATAGTGAGCATAAGGGTTAAGAGACAAGTCAGCAGCTGCGACTTTCACAGGATCAATATTACATTGAGGATGAACATCTTGCATCACCTCAGAACAGAATCTCTTGACATTTGTACCAACAGTGTTCATCTGATTCTCAACATATTTAACAGTATCCTGTAAATGGTCACAATCTCAGTTATGGTGATTATAACCCATTTGATTGAAATTAGCAGGGTGGATAATAGGCAGTACAATTTCAGAACCTTTCAACAGATCCAGAGATGTTATTGATCAAAATTAATAGACAACTGTTAATGATGCATGCTGATATGCAGTCATTTGTTACAATACCATGATGAGGATGTCTGTCATTCTTCATACAACTACAACTATCACATAGCAAAAGAGAATCCATTTAATGAAAGATACGATTGTAATAGCAGTACTGCTACCCCAGAAAAGCACTTCTTTGCCAGTTGAGGTAGAGCTAGAGGTACAAAAGTAAGAATGTTTTTTGATGGTATGGTCCATCAGCTGTCTGCATTTGTTCCCATCACCCTTGAGTAAGTTACAACATGTAATATTTCCAAAGTGTTACAGAGAGTGTAACTACATAGAGGAAGGTAACGTCAATGAAGGTATCAATCAGTCTTTTTACACTCTTCCTCCAATCAAACTCCACATCTATCAGTGAAAAGGTGCAACAGACCAAGTTACAGATTACCCATTGTGTATCCCGGAGAAAAAGAAGACCCAAGGAACAGCCTAAATAGAAACATGCAGGATGCAATCTACTTGGGGCATACCTAAAGATCTGGGGCTGAACTCCAGTGGATGCCGAATAGGATTAGTTGAGAAGTAGGAAGAATTTCAGCTATAAGCAAATTAACTTAAGGAAATACCAGTAACAAATAGCAATAATTAAATAGGGAGTAGGGAACTATATTTGAAAGAATGAAGTTCACCTGGTACATAGCCTCTTCCATCTCCAAACACATAGTTTCAAATTTTTGGTATATGTTTCCAACCCATGATATAGATTTCAAGTCCATTGCAGAATAGGTAATCAACTTCACAGGGATTCTATCAAGTTAGTTCCGCGAGATGTTATAGCTTCCCAACTGTATAAAATTTCAGACAAGTCTTTGCACTGTTAAGATGGATTTTTTATGAACTGCACAGAATTATAAGATTCTCTTGGACTAATTCAGAAACCAAATTCAATCTGTTTCAAAAACAATGAATTTGTTAATCATTCATGACTATTAACGTTGACTCAGAGGCCCTCTTTCTTAACGAGACACCAAATGTCATGTCAGCCAAATTCCATCTGGAAATAGTGAGACAGTGAAGTGTTGTAGTTTTAAATGTTTCCACATTAATTAGATATTGTCATTCAAGTTATCAAAAATACAAATCCCGATAAATTGATTGTATGAACCAATTTCCTCCAAACAAACATTATGGGTAAAGAGGATTGAGCTAAATTTAGATAGCCAAATATTAGATTAAATAGTAAAATAAGATATAATTTGATCTACCTCAAATGTCCCAATCAGACACTAGGGACTAATGGGAGGGTTTATGTCTTCTATATTTTTCATGCTGAACAAGAGACTAAGCGAACTGTTCATAGTGGAGTAGCAATTTCGGAAACCCTGCTAGGGCTTCATGAAGTTGTGTAACCAAAGCATTTGCAAACTTATGCTCGAATTTCCTCACAACCCTCTAATCTCATAGTTCTCAGCTTAGTTCATGGATGCAAGATGGAGAAAAAATTTTAAGAGGAGAGGCCATGGTGCAATGCAGTACTCCTACTTAATATACAATTCTTCTTGATATCAGAAGCAAACAAAATTTAAGGCACACAAAGAAGCATTTCAACAGAGATATCTAAATTTCAGTGTCAACCTTACTTTCTAATGATTTCATATTAAATGTGTGACAAGGCCTCGCCATTTTTCCCTTAAAGACGGATTATTATCAGCTCTTCCTTCCAAGGAACATCACAACCTTTCTCTCCACTAATATTTCTCAGCATGCAACACTGGAATTAGGTAAAAATTAGAAACAAGACCAGCCTAAAATTGATTATGTAGCCACTTAAAATTAGAATACCAATGAGCCAGCCCACCTGAATCTCCAGGCAGAAAAAATCAAACACCCGTGCGCTCATAGGATCAACTTTGCAATACTAGCAAATTTACATATATCATGCATTTGAATCACCACACAAGTAGAATTTTTTTTTTTAATAAAAATTTCATCTATATCAGATAGTTCAAACAGCATAAGCCCCTTCATTCATTATATTCATTTTGTTCATCTGATAACAGAGACATGCTGAGACCATTATCTACGGTAGGATGATCAACAAATTAACAGATTGATTGACATTTTTGACACCTAAGGTCGAACGTATGCAAATAGGTCTGAAAGGTCTAACCATCTAGTAGCCATTTGATAAGCTCACCAGTTAAGCACTTCCCACATTCCGACATTCAAACACTTACGTCCATTGTTTCACAAATCCAACAGCACATCAGACTCCTAAGACAAACAGAGAAGGGAACAGAAGGAACTTCTTATATAATTTACTGGTGCAGCCAATTGCATCCCAGGGGAATTAATTGAGGTGTGTAAACTGGTACCGTTACCACACAAAAACAAAATGCATCCAAGAGGTTCCTTATAAGAGTGGCTTTTCAATGCCTTAAGCATATAAAACTCAGAACTGCTCCAAAGACATCTTTTTACCAAGAAAAGTGCTCTAAAAGACTAAAATAGGCCAAGCTAACAGTTCCATGTAATTAGATGAACCTTATTGGGCAATCTCATCTCTTGTTTTCTAGATTCCAAAGCCATTTTGGTCATCCAAAGTCAAGAGGGTCTAGGAGCTTCCTTATTAGCTAAACTAGGCTCATACAAAGTTTCCAAGAAAAGCTAAGAACACAATCACACACAAAAGAAAAGAAAGCAAGCTACTTCACCCAAACCCCACAATTTCACATAAGCAAAAAATCACAGCAAAGGCCAAAAAGAAACTATTTCTTTCACAGAATTTCTTCACAGAAACACAAGAAAAAACCATTATTACCTTGATCAAGAAGCACAGCCCTACAAAGAATCAATCTTTACTATCTATACTACATATGTATACAAATAACAACAGATATACAAAAAAGGTGGAATCTTTATCAACAAATAGTAAACAAATATAAGAATACTCCTAGAAAGACAAAAAGGGGTTGTGTTAAACAAAGAAAAAATGATTTTTTAAAGCTGAAGTGGAAGAACTTACCAAATATTTTCAGCAAAACACAAAAGAATCAAGCTTTATAAGATGGATTCTAAAGAAAAGTATAAAATATAATTGGGATACAGAGAAATTGAGTGGGTAAGAGAGTTTTCTTGAATTGGAAAAATTTCTGAAACGTATAAAAGTGTACAGACGCTGTTCACCTAGTTTTCCTCAAAATGGATTCTTGACACATCTGCAACAAAATAGAGCTAAGTATGAGTATACTACTGTTCCGGATAGCTGTATTAGAGTCTGAATAATACTTTTCTGTTCTTATTTATTTATTTATATTTCTTTTTATATATGTCCCTATTTATGCGTTCATTTAACAAATCAAAAAAGTACAATAATTTTTTTCCTAATATGTTCTTATTTAATTTTGGAAAATTTCTAATACTACTAAGTTGTAATTCATGCTTTTTGAAATCAGAAAATATATTTATTGTACTTGGGGAGTTAAATAATCTTTTAAGTTAAAGGATAAAATTGAAACTAACTTATGATAATTATTGATATCTTAATATATGTGTCATTTCTAAAATGGACAACTAAATAAGGACAGAGGAAATATTATTTTATGCTGGTAGAACATAATAGAAGGAAAGCCGCTCTATATAAAATGTATTTTTATATCCAAAACTTAAATCTGTGACTTATTATTACATTATATTAAACCAATGTAATGTTCTTACAAAAAATTATTTAAGTAAATTTGATATATCAATAACCACATCAAAATTAAAATTCCAATACTTCAAAAGATTAGGAAAAAAATATATAAAATTGCTAATAATGTCAAACCTTTTGAGACATAAAATAGAAATAGTGGAAGGAAAAAAAATTCCTTTTATATATTTATTTTAATATTTTAAAAAAAATAATCTTAACAATTAATGATAATACACTTTTTGTGTTTTTTTTCATACTTAATTTAAAAAGAAAAAAAAATACGTAAATCTAAAAATTATTTTCGAAAAATATTTACTTTGGTATAAACAAAGTTTATGCTTTTTCTATTTGTGGCTATATCACCCTTATCATCATTATTAGCTAAAGAAATGGTGATAAGTATTTTAAGGATAAGAATACAAGCATTGAAGCAATCATGAAGTTGAGAAGAAAAATAATAATTTTATTTTCCTTGAAAATGATATCAAACATATTTTCTTATTAAAGTAATTATTCCTTTCCTGAAAAAAAATAATTATTTGAAATTGGTGTGTAAGAATTAGTCTTAAAAGGGCACTTGGAAATCAACTAAGTAATAAAGAAAATCCACTTGCTCAAAAGTCAACTGGACCCCAAATTAAATATTATTATAAACAGTTATTTGATACTGTAACATTAAATAAGGAAAACAAATGTCTTGATACTATGAATTTAAATAAATATTACTCATTAATAGGATTGTTGGTGAAACCAAACATGGGATAATTCTAATAAAATAAAGTTAAAACCGTTCACAAAATAAAAGAAAAATGAGTTCTTTGATCATTGATGAGTGTGGTGGTATGATAAAAAAAAATTTAAAACCTTGTTGAGTATTGTTACATTCTGTAGAAAATTATTTTGTATATTAGTCGTATATGTTATCTATTGTGTTTCGATTATTTTTTTATTTTGTTATGGTTATTCTATTTAAGCTATTATCTGTTACTTATTGTGCTTTGGCTATTAATTATATTTTGTTGTGGTTACTGTTCTTTCTGATCGGTATGTTTTAGAATGTTTCCCCTATTATTTATGATGTGTTCATTCCTTTTATTTTATCCTTTTAAATTTGTTTTGATGTGTTACTTGCGTTGAGGGTCTTTTGAAAACAGTTTTTCTACCCAAATGTGATATGTGTTACTTAGGTTGAGGGTCTTTCGGAAACAGATTTTCTACCTAGAATGATATGTGTTACTTGCGTTGAGGATTTCCGGAAACAGATTTTCTACCTCCACTAGGTAGGAGTTAGAACTACGTACACTGTTCATTGACTAACGATCAATTGAATTTAGCAGAGAACTTATATATCTCCCACCAGATAAAATTTTGCTTTAAAGAAAATGAAAGATTCTTTAGGCAAGTAGGTGAATAGGCAAGACAATAAAGATATGGAGTGAAAACTATAATACACATCATATGTACCAAAGACATTCATTCAACAACAGTATCTAGTGTGAACTTTGAACTTTAGTTTTCCAATTGTACTGAGTTTCCAACAAAACATCATCCAGCTGCTTGAAAATCTCCAAAGTCATCATCTGCAACATCTTGTGGACCTTGTTCTTTAGCTGATTCTGATGTATTTGGCTCCTCTTTCGCTGTTGCTGAGTCCTTCGTTTCAGCAGATTGCTCGAGATTCAGTTTAGACGGTGATACTGGGGGAGACGCATCAGTAGCAACAGGTGAAAGTGGTGCAGGAGGAGGTGGTGGTGGCTTGAGTAATATTGTTGAATCCTTTCGGTTGGCCTTTTCTTCCAGCGATAGATTGTTTAGACCCTGCTCGAAGAACTTGGACCTTATGGTGCCACCAGGTTTCTGTTGCCCGGGAAAGAAAAAAAACGGGGTTATTGGATGACAGAGCAAACATTACTACAGGTCAATATATTAAGACAGGATTCATGGAGACTAACATTCTTTATCTGAAGTTTCAGGGTTTCCCCCTCTTTCAAACTGTAGTCGACTGATGAGGATTTCTGGTATTGCTGCTCCATCTCTTCTGCGGTTTTCTTCTTATTCAGGTATCTGTTTAGAGCATATCTTGAATCAGATCAATATAGCAAGCAATTGAACATAAAACATAAAGTAGCATCTCAAAAGAGACCTTCCTATCAATCCTAACATTTCGACCTACGTGAAACCAAACCCTCCCCATCCAATTGACACTCCTTTGCTGGAAAATTACACTGTGTAACTGGGTAACAAAAATGTTCTTTCTATGTATAACTATATGTTGAATCCCTTTGGCTTCTTCGTGTCTTTTACTTTATATTTTGACAACCTTTACAGTGAAAAGTCTGCTACATCACGTCTGGACCAAAAAGATAAGACAAGCATACAGCTATTTAAAAAAGGACAGAATGCAAAGAGAAAGGCAAAACTGAACATGTAAGGTGAGGCAAGAAAGCAAGATACTTCTGATGGTCGTGAAGAGCAGCTTGGAAGTCATAGGCTTCAGGTCTTTCTCGAAATCCAATGCCAATAAAAGCATGTCTGAGGCGTCCACCTGTACAAGTAACACATTGAAGTAAACAGCAAGAATCAAAAAGTTCAAGAAGAATGTCGGTTTTCAGTATATCCTAACATGTAAAGTTTAGTGATTGACTAAATAGTGTTAGTGCTGTAACCAAGAACATCAAAGCACTTCCAAGTTTAGACTGGATATAATCTTAATTCATTAGAAGGTACAAAAGCAGAGGAAGAGGACCAATTCCAGCCAAAACTACGGGAGTCTAACAAAGAAACAACAAATTTGAGGTTCTATAATGCCTACGAGACAGGTTATATTACGTAACAGATGCTATGTTTGGAAAACCAGGACAAGAAACTTCTTATTATTAACCTCAACTGCTCCTAGGGTTTGCACTTAAGATATGCCTAACCTCGAGTGAAATCGGTATAACCTGATATGCATATATTTGAAACAAAAGAGATAAATATTTTGGGACCCATAAAGATACTTGTATATTTAGTGTGTTAAGCTAATAATGGATACTAACTAGAAGCCTACGCTAAAATAATCTGAAACTTTGTTAGGTCTTTTTACAAACCCCCTCAGCAAATTTGTTTCACATGCATGTATGTGCAGACATGAATTATTTCTATATCGACCAAAGGTGGAATTATATGACGGATTTCCTGTTCTACTAGAACAAATTAGATTTCAGATAAACATTAAACAGAAGTAAATGGTGGCAAAGTAGATACCAATGTTCTCTTCAATCCGAAGAACAAAGTATCTGCAAGAGAAGAATATAAACAGTTAGTACTAGAACAGTTAATATTAATTTGAATTTGTAAATCAACACACTACAATAAACAGCTAAAATCTGGTAGAGAAGTCTATGATGCCGTTAGAGTACTTATAACGCAGGAAAACAGCGCCAAAAGGAGGTGAATCATTTTAATTACAAACTATATAAACCTGCTACTATCAATTACAGCCTCCACTGGATGTGGTTCCCCATCTCTGAGAAATGCACGCGCATACAATTCACCTACAACGAATAGAAGGAATAAAGGACATCACAAGTCAACATATGAAAATCTTAATCATCTCATCTTCAGCAATAGCACTTAGTAGGAGAATATTTGCTTTTTTGCCTTCTCTTTTTTCTCTTTGGTAATAAAATGCTTCCTTCTAAAAAAAAAATTAGTAGGAGAATCAACTGAAATCTTATGGGGCTATAAAGATTATTAAATCGTTAGCACCTCACAAAAGAATTCTTTCTAGTGTAGCTTTTAATAAGAATAAGAGAAACTCTATTATAGCCATTTTTTCATTCAATGTACTCAACCGGGTAGAGGAATTCATAGCATTGAACATAGAATAATAAGAGATCCGAAATTTTCGTTCGGAAAGTTAAGCTAATCCCCAAGTTAACTAACCTGTTTCCTTGTCTTCCAACTTGATGATGCACTCTTCTCCCTTGCTTAAAACCTTTAATGTACCCTCCCATGCCCATTTATTAACATTCCACTCATCAGCCCTGCCGTGAAGTGAAGAATTAAAAGTGAATGAAAATAATTGGCCTCAAATATCAAATAGCTAAGGTTCCAGCATCAAGCACTCAATCAAGATTTATATGTTGTGCACATGCAGCTAAACATGAAGGAGCAAATCACTGTTGTGCCAACAAAACCAAAGTAGGAATTTCATCAGGAGCTCTTGAAGAATGTAATAACAGCAGACTCAAAGTATATAGCTTCTTTTTGGTTCATTCAGATGAATAAAATCATATTCCTACGAAGTCCAACAGAATACCAGGAAATTTCGCGGGAAATTACCAAAGGTTAACAAACAAAAAATATCAAAATCTCCTTTTAAAAAAATACTGTTGACATTATGAAGTATGTGACTACCTAATGGTTATCATATCTTGTGCCTGGAAGACTTTAAAACAACAGGGCAAACATCGCTTACACAGGCTTAACCCTGTCCAATGTTTGTTCAATTTGCTTAACGATCAGACAAGCAAGTTTCACATGTACATTGAGATGTCTTTTCTCCAATCAAATATAGGCTGAATACTTAGATGTCATGCAAACTGGAATGTTAGACAGAAACATAAAAGAGCTACATCACAAGTTACTACATAGAACAACAGGAAAGCTAAACCAAAATCTACTATATGCCATTTATCGTGATACAACTGACACATCTTTATATAAAATATAGTAAATCCTGATTGTGCTTATCCTGGTCTCATTGACTGTTCCTTCTATTATTCAGTTATTTGTCTATTTATTTTGTTTTTGATAAGTTCATTTACTACACCTTTTATTTGTCTTTGAATGGTTTATTGGCTTTTGCCTAAATTATTCACTAGAATCTCCAAAATTTTGGAGGAACAAATCACAGCAAAATGTGAACACAAATAATTAGATGGAGCTAGCATAAAAGTCGACAAACATTAAAAAGAGATATTGAACTAACAAAAATTTCTCATTGATGAATCAAAAGTTAAGTGCAAGAGACAAATTTTTAGATGAAATGAATTGGCTAAACCTGTATGAAGCTGCACTTTTCCTTGGAGGGATCTGCATATCAGCAAACATACAGATGTTAGTTTGAGTGGTACTTCGGCTTTTTATGAAGTAAGTAATATCATTGATGGCACCAAGAAATGCAAATACTACAAGTTTAAGTGGTACTTCATCTCTATCCTATCAATGTCACGACTGCAGCTAATGTGAACATTTCCACCAACCAACAGAAAATTAATGGAGGAAGGAACGGATCCTCTAGGGGCCATGATTTTCCAATAGATGCATCAAGCTCAAGATTTGGCATAAAATGTAATACGTCAAAAGGGACTAAAATGCAAACAGACTCCATTCTCGTAGGTACAATGGAAGATGAAAACCATAAAATCAATATAAAAGGATAGAATGATAGGCAAGGATTATCAGCCAGATAAAGCGAATATTGTGCATATGCAAATACAGAACTTCACTTATTAGGTGCAGATTTTGAGACTCAGATCCACCAACTCCAGCATTAAGACCCAGAAGACACTTTAAAAGACAGTAACAAGCAAAAAGGATAGACACACAGCGACCCCTAAGTTAAAAGTCATATAAACTATAATCCCAGAGAAAGATCAAAGTGTTCAGGCTTCACTGGTCATAACACACTCCACGTATCACACTCCAAAAGTGAAGTTTGATGTTCTTTTAGGAAACTTTACTGTTTAAACCAATCCAGGTTGTGAACGAGGCTCACTAACTTATCATGTTTCAGTTTCTCTAGCTTCCTTTTCTCCAATTTTTATAATTAAACCTAGCATGTAATCAAAATTCACCAACGCATAATGATGCTACTTATGGATATGGGCTCATAGGTCGGAATGAGAAGACGGCATTCTAATCATTTACTGCCAGGAGGTATGCTACAAGCAAAAGACCAGTATCTCAATTTCCTGTTTTAACTTCAAAGTGTTCAAATCAACTTATTTGGACACAAGAAAAGGTACGAATCACAACTCTTCAACCTAAACAGAAGTCACATTACAACGCTACAGCAGTGTACAGTTATCCTAATCGAACAATGATATTACCACGGGCAAAAAACCATTAAAAAAATCACAGCTTAATGAAGTTGCAAAAGCTAATAATATCACAAAAAACCATTTTTTTCCACACAACAAAGAAGTACGAAAACAACATTGAACATAAACAAGACAGGATGGAATGCCACTAAGGCACAAGCAATGCCACCCTAAAATTCCACTGCCGTAGCCTCGTAGGCATCAATATTACCTATCTAAATACAGGACTATCACCTTTGCACAACAAATTTCAATCTTTTTCCAGTAATCCAATAAGCTGTCCAAAATATCATACATCCAACAATAAACACAAAATCACCCAACTTTTCAATCAAAAGAGAAGCCACATTACAACCCCAGTTTATCCTAATCCAAGAATTATTACTATACCACCAAGCCAGAAGTAACAATACAAATGGCACTATATTTCAATCTAATACTATATATCACAAGAACCATATCAAATAACGAAAGATTCGATCAATCAACTACACCTCAAAACAAGACTAGCTAAGTGAGCTATATAAATTGCCCATGATTGAACTCAAATGGGTATCACTAAATTGGGATCAAAACTACACAAGAACCAAAATTTCCAAAACCCCATGACGACATTTGCAATAAAGAGTTGGAAAATTACAAGAAAAAGGATGATAGAAGTGAAAATTACCAAGTAAACATAACATTCAGGGACTTGAAATAGAGGAACTTCAATGGGTTCTTCGATTTCTGAGGTGCCTTCTGTTAATTTCTTTTCTTTCTCCATTGATCTAAATCACTGTTTACACAGCTGATGCTCCACCAAAGCTTAATTCAATTGAAAGTTGAAGATCAGAGTAAAGGAGAAAACTCACCAGACTCGGTATCAAAATTTTGATGAAATTTAAGGGCCTGTTTGGGAATTTTGAATAATTAGTCCTTCTTTTACTACCAAGACAAATGCCCTATTTTGTTACATCATGTTTGGACAGTTTTTTTATCGATTGTATTGCTGGTTTAAATATAAATTATATGAATGGGTCATAAAAATTTAAAATAATTACATGTACTTATTCCAGTACAAAGTAATTTAAGAAATATTCATTCTCTAATATAACTCATACCCTCATCAATGATATTGTAAGCAAATGCTTAGTTAGAATTTTTAATAACGGGGTTCATAATCTATAGATATAGATAGTGGAAGGCAGTTCGACATCTACTATATATACATATAAACTTGTTTTTAACCATATATATAAATAATATAATTTTTCATCGAAAGAAGATCGGATGAACCCCCTTAATACAATGTAGCTCCGCCCCTGACTGTAAGAGTATATATATATATATATATATATATATATATATATATATATATATATATATATATATATATATATATATATATATATATATACTGTTATTCAGAATTTACTCATTGATCAATGAAATTGTAAGAGTGTATATATATATATATATATATATATATATATATATATATATATATATATATAGAGAGAGAGAGAGAGAGAGAGTCTTATAGTATTATTGATTAATGAGAAATATATACTGATTTAGTATTAGTTAAGTGAAATATCGATCGTAAAAATATCAATAAAATATATAATACTGATTTAGTATCAGTTAAGCGAAATTAATTAGAAATATATAACGTAACTATTTAGTTAGGTGTAAATATAAAAAGATATATACTTATAATTATTTTATTTTTATGAGTGCTTAGTTTCCTCGAATATAGATGCAAATGTATACATTGTTATAATAACAACAAAGTGGAGAAAAAAACACATTCTTTTTTCATTGACTAATCAAAACGTAAACAAAAAATAATAAGCTGATTAAACTAATACTCCTACAACTTAAAGTGATTTTTTGGCCCTTTATTAGGACAATAAAGTAGAATTGTTAATAGAGAGTGAAAGTTTTAGGTTTAATTTACATATATATTTTGACAGTGAATATATATACTATTAACAAAATTTAATTTCTTATAATAGAATTTTTATGTTTCAAATAACTGAAAAGGTTTAACTATATCATCGAAGTTGACCTATCTATGTCACTAGATAATAATTGAACACAAGAATGTTCAGTATCAATTCTATTAGTATTTATTTAGGCAGTGATGTTTTATATATATGTATATACGATAGATGATATATGTATATACTATAGATATTGTATATTTTTCTCGATTTTTCATTCTTAATGTTTACTTCTTTTTATTTTAAACATTCTTTGTAAAAATTCTTGATCTATCAGCATAAACATAATATCACCTGTGTTACCATTTTGGATCATATATATTGTCATTAACAGAACTTTTTTACATCAAAGTAATGTTGCATGACATTATTTAAATTCTTCATTACTAATCATCACTCATTTTTCTCACTTTGTTAACGTATGTCACACGTAAAAAGATGAATCTTAATACTAAGATGTGTTTTTAACCTATATTCCTTACTTGTCATGTCAAATACTATTTGTAAGTTTGTAACTAAAGATTAATATCTAAAGTGCTAATTGATCTATTTTCATTATTGTTTGCCGTAGAGATAAAGAAATGGGAAAGAGAATATTATTTCACCTACTAAGCCAGTAGTTATATCTTTCTCACGGACTTTATCAACTTAGATTTTAAATATAATAATTCATATGATCGGCTTCAATTAGTTTAGTACTGAAATTCAGATAATATAATTAAAGGAAAAGGTCCAAAATGTCATTATCATATTCGATTTGTTTATAAATATCTTTAGTTTAACATATTAATTCATAAAAAGCCGTAGCATAATTTTTGGTCCTAAATTAAAATATATTATATGTATTTATAGTGACGAATCAAAAATACACACTTAAAATATATAAATTTTATATATGAATTATCATTAAATATTTATTGAAATATATTTCTACTATTAATTGTTCATTTTTTCAATATACATAGGATAAGAAAATAACTTATATATGCTAAGGTATATTTCGATAAATTATTATTAACTATTCAAATAAAATAAAAAAATACGTGATAGTTTAAAAATCTAAAAAATAAAATACTTTAGGTGTTTTTAGCCCTTCATTATACGTGTGAATTTCATGTGATTTACAATATTTGACATCTTTTTGTTTTGAATATCCTTATTAAAATTCATGATTCCGTTATTATAAAAAGTTATTTCGCCTAACAACAAAATTAACAAATAATCTAAGATATTTCCCCCTCTCTCTTCATATTTTGATCAAACGGGCGTTGGCAACTGAAATGATATATATAACAGAAAAAATCAATTTCCAAAATATTACCAAAATCAATATCTCAAAGCATATAGAGTAATTTATAACAAATTATGTGTTATTTCCGTTTGTTTTTAATGTCATAATTTTTTTTAAGAGTCAACTTATAAAAATTTTGACTAACATTATATAATATATTTTTCATCATATATAAAAATTTGCAATTTATAATAGTATTGTTCATATAGTATTTTTTTAATTAAAAATATTTAATTAATATAATTTAATTTAAATTTTAAAAATTAATTAAATTAATTTTTAAAAAGAATAACATAACAAATAAAAATAAACGAAGAGAGTAAATAAGAATATAACTAACAAGAGCTACTCCCGAAATGCAGTAGTGAATTGACAGTTGTGTGTTGTATCATCTTTTAATTTGGACAATAAAATTTAGTACTTTAATTATTATTAATCTTCAAAACAAAACAAAAAAAAAATACTTTTATTCTTATCTAGTATATTTGTATAAACGCTCAACTACTCAACTTTTAATATGATATATATCACTTTCAAAAGGTTGAAAAAAAAAGTAAATATCTCCTTTGTATTATGATTTTTTTGTGGGTTTGAAAACGGAGCGGGACGAAACTAGAATTTTAATTTTAAAAATTTTGTAAAAACTTGATAATTTTAGTAAATATTTTTATATTTGTGTTAAAAAAATTTTAATATAAATAAATAATTTAATCAGTATCTAGTAAATTAATTTTATATAAAAAAATAATAATTTATAAATTTAAAATTCTGAATTTATCGTTAATCGACAAGGAGGGTTGGTGGTTATGTTGTAACATGCATCCTATGTCAACAGAGTTTGAGAACGCTAATTTTATATAGTGATTGTGTGATTAAGCTAATTAAAATAAGTTTAACAGTCAAATTAAGCAGCCAAAGGCAAGCAAGTTGAAATCATAATCGTAATGCAATTTGGTTACTCTAGAAGTCAAAAGGTTTGGGTGGGGAGGTGGGGTGAGGCGGAGTGAGAGAGTATTATAAATTTAGACGCGAAATTAAGATTTTAATTTTATACGTTCTTGAATTTATAATAATAATTTTTAGCGTTTTTTAATTTTCAAATTGGGGATGGGCCGGGGAGGCGAAACGGGAGAGGCCAAGAGGGGGATTACCGAGGGGAATCGAATCATCACTTATAAGGTGATTGTTTAAGTAGTCAACTAATGTAGTTAGTGAGATTCTTCAATTTTAAGTGATAATAATTAGGTTCCAAATTTAATATTTCTATGAATTTAATGAACTTATCAACAAAAATATACTATTCCCTCTATCCCTATTTAGTTGTCCACTTTAAAAGTGACACACATATAAGACACCAATTAATATCATAGATTAGTTACAATTTTACCCTTAACTTAAAAGATTATGCAACTCATCAAATATAATAAATGCATTTTTCTAATTCCAAAAAGCATGCATTACAACTTAGTAGTACTAGAAATTTTCTAGAATTAAATAAGGGATTAGGAAAAAAATTGTTGTCATTTCTTAATTTGTTAAAATGGACAAGTAAATAGAGACAAATATAAAAAGAAATATAGACAAGTAAATAAGGACAGAAAAAGTATTTGAACTAAATCTACTGAGTTCAGGCAAACTCGCATGCAGGCATTTCACTTCCGATTCCAATACTCTATGCATGGTTAAGGGAAAAAAGAGTAATTGTATAAATCATGTATATATATATTAAGAAGCATATATATAATAGTAACAACGAAATGTCTTAGCAATGTAAAAAATCTTATCAAAAAGCACCACCTTCAGAAATAGGTCATGCAATATAAGAATCTGAACTAATCGAGAACACTATTGATTAGGGAAAAAAGAGTGTAATTATACCATAAGCCATAGTATGTCAAAAGTATATAGTAATAACAATATACATTCATGAAAACGTCGTCTTAAAAAATGGATCCTACAATGCGTGAATTCGAAATAAGTTTCATGCCCCTTCTATCAATTACCTAACTGTTCATGTTTGCACAACTTAAACAATTTACAATCACATGCAAAGCCCATCACAACACAAGTACACAACTCAACCAAACAGTGGGAATAAAACACCAAATCTAAAAAGAGAACAAGTCACACTAAATATGTATTGTAAAATCTTGGTACATGATACATGTTTTGCTCAGTAAAATATTTTGTAACTGCAAGTAGAAATTTTCTCATGTGCTGACTTTATCAATTGTAAAATATGATCCCATACCAAAATAAATGAAGGGATATTAATGGTATTCTTACCTTATCCTATGTCATTGGTAACACCAACTCTTCTATTTTAAGGGATATTCATTTATGTAACACTATTTATTTTGTCAGTCCTCAAATTAAATTGCCAAATAATAATAGTGATCCAGACAAAATTACCAAACTCCTTTAAAAAAAAAAGAGGGGAGGGGGGGGGGGGATTAAACGATAAGAATCGAACTTTTATTAATAAGGTAAAAGTTTAAATAGTCAATACTGAGTTATTAAGTAGACATTTGACTATGAAAATCAAATATTATTCACGTTTTTGGAATTCTTAAGTTGGAATCAGAGTAGAAGTTGTAAAGAATATTTAAATTTGATGTATTATTAATTTTTTTACGAATGTATTTTATATCTTCCAAATTCTAAAGATGAGCAAAATCACCTAACTTGATTAATTTACCTGAAAGATACAATTAAATACTCCTCCATTCCTATTTGGTTGTCGTCATTTTAAGTTTCACACCCCTTAAAAAAATTGATAAGTATAACAATGTATCCTTATTTAGTGTACTCATGAAATCAAGTTTACGATAAATTAACATAAATTAATTTATTTTGATTAATTAATTTGACTAACGAACATGAATTAATTTTTTAGTTTTCCTATATATGTTGATTAAATACATATTTTTAAGGCAAATAACTCTCAAGGGTAAAATAGGAAAAAATTGGTCATTTGTTCATTGTTTTTATCAAATGACAAGTTCTCCCTCTGTCCCTGATTAGCACTTGTCCACTTTTGAGTTTGCACACCTATTAAAAAAAATAATGATTGATATAGTGAGTTTACGATTTTGCCCCTATTAATTTGAAGTGGGTGAATTCAGAACTTAAAATTATCAAAAAATTCTACCTTTTAAAAAAATTCTTGATTTGTCAAAATGAACAAGTAATAAGGGACAACTAAAACAGAAAAAGTGAACAAGTAAGACAACGGGAGTATTAAGAAACATCTATTTTTAATAAGGATGACATATAAATAGAAACGAAAAGATATATTTTTATGTATACTATTAGAAATATTTTCAATTTATTTGGAATTTTTTATGATGGTGATTTGATCAGTTGCAAATATATTTTGAAACTGTCAAAATGAGCCTACTTAGCCAACTTCATGACTAGCATTGACATACCCTACACAATTCATGTGTATAATACTATAGTCACTTTATGTCATACTTAGTATATGCATGCAAATAGTTTCACATTAGCTTAATCTCTCACAAGTAGTATAAAATAGAGACCATTTTCTTCAGTTAGCTCATCTACTTTCTTATTCACTTTCAACTTTCAAACTCAATTTTTCAATCTTTTTTTCTCAATGGAAATTTTACCTGTGAAGACATCAGATGATAGATACAAAATTGAAGCTAGAAATCTTTCCTATAAATTACCTCCTAAATATAATGAGTTTAAATGGATAGGGAAAAAGTTGGCTAACAACAACAAGGCTAGTAGTACTTATATACTAAGGAATGTGAGTTGTGAAGCCAAACCTGGAGAAATTACAGCAGTTGTTGGTCCAAGTGGCGCGGGAAAAACGACGTTGTTGGATATTCTAGCAGGTAATGTTGGTCCATCATGTGTTTCTGGTCATGTTCTTGTTAATGATCAGCCTATGAAGCCTGCAAATTTCAGGAGAATATCAGGCTATGTGACACAAGATGAGGCTTTATTCCCTCTTCTTACTGTTGAAGAGACTTTGATGTATAGTGCGCGGTTCAGGCTACGTGCAGGGGATTATAAGGCCAAAGACAGAGTTAAAAAGCTGTTGAGTGAGCTAGGTTTGGACCATGTTGCTGGTTTAAAAGTTGGGAGTGAATCAAGTAGGACTATTTCAGGTGGTGAGAAGCGTAGAGTGGCGATTGGAGTTGAATTAGTTCATGATCCTGCTGTTGTTTTGCTTGACGAACCAACTTCAGGTCTTGATTCTGCTTCAGCTTTTCATGTAATGCATATGTTAAAATCAATGGCTAAGAATCATGGTAAGACAATTGTACTTACCATCCATCAGCCTGGTTTTCGAATTCTTGAACTTTTCGATAAAGCTGTGTTGCTGTCAAGTGGCCTTGTCCTTCACAATGGTTCTTTGCATCTTCTTGAAGAGAAACTTAAGTCCACAGGACATTTCATTCCTCATCATGTCAATGTTCTTGAATTCGCTATCGATATAACAGATAGCCTTGCAGAATGCCTGCATTCTGGAGATCAAAGTGACATTGAAAAATGTGAAACAGAACAAGAAAGTGATAATATGCTTAACAAAAACACCAATAAGGAAGTTCTATACTCCAATTCTCCACTGAAAGAAGTACTAATTCTGAGCCAGAGATTCTGCAGGAACATTTTCAGGACAAAACAACTTTTCTTGGCTAAGGTAATCCAAGCATTACTTGTGGGGCTAATTCTGGGATCGATATTTTTCAATGCTTATAACAGCAACACCAAGAATTTGGAGCTGCAATCTCAAGTTGGATTCTTTGCTTTCAGTCTCACATTCTTGCTGTCATCCAACACGGAAGCTCTACCGATTTTCTTAGAAGAAAGGCGAATTCTAATGAGGGAAACATCTAGAGGAGCCTACAGAATTTCCACCTACAATATAGCTAACACAATAGTATTCCTTCCTTTCCTTTTCATAGTGGCTCTTCTCTATGCTATACCAGTATACTGGCTAGTTGGATTAAAGTACGAATTCAGTGCATTCGCGTACTATACTCTGGTGTCGTGGATGATATTCGCGATGGGGAATTCATTCGTGGCAGCCTGTTCTGCACTAGTGCCAAATTTCCTCCTTGGAATGTCATTTATCGGTTGCCTAATAGGTGCATTTTTCCTATTCTCAGGGTACTTTATATCGAAAGAGTCAATTCCTATGTTCTGGCTATTTGTGCACTATCTAAGTCTGTTCAAGTATCCGTTCGAATGTTTCTTGATTAATGAGTATGGAGGAGAGAGCGGGAAACTGAAATGCATACAGAAAGTTGATGGAGTGTGTCTAATGTATGGTGAACAGTTATTGACGCGATACGGTCTAGAGGAGTCACAGAAGTGGTCTAACATAGCTATTATGTTGAGTTTCATCTTTTGTTACAGGTTTTTATGTTTTCTAATTCTCTGGTATAGATCTATCAGAAACAAATGTTGAAAAGAATGACTAACAAAATTCCTTTAATTTCTTCATCTATGAAAATCTAAGCATATTAGTCTGTTTTCTTCATATTCTTGCAACATTTTCAGATCTTTTTCCATGCAAATTTGTTGTTCCAAATGAAACCTTCCCTATCCCTTTCCATTTTCAAATTCAAGAAGAGTTGTTTTCAACTCCAACTTGCTTATCAGCCGCGAAAAAGAGAGCACAAAAATCATCATTTGAGTTAAAATATGGCAAAAATGAAGTCATATACAGCAGTTGCAAGGTAAAGATACACTTGATGCCTCAACTTGTCTAGTAGTAGTAGCCAAAAGGAATATTAAAGCATAACACAATGCAGCATTTGCCATTTTATATTGACTATTGAGAGGAACACTTGATTTTTCGCGTATTTTATAGCAGCAAAAGACTTGACAAAGTCTTCAAAAGCAGAGTTTGATCAGCCCTCTTTTCACCGAATATAAAAAACCTTAGAGCTGTCTGACCTGTTGACGTCTCACATATAATTGGATGACAACATTCTAAGAAACAATGTACATGGTCCAATAATTCATGGAACTATTTTACTAAACTAAAGACTGAATAGGCCCACAGAGGATGATCTTCTCATACTTGGAAGAATTTTTTATACTCAACTTGTTACTAGTCAACCCTCTTTTTTGTCTGTCATTTGTCAACCCTCAATTTGACACTATTTACTCTGGCCATCAGCCTACATGATCCTTTTATTCTCGGTTCGTGGGAAATGTTTCCATCACTAACCAATTCAGCTCCACTAGTAAGCTTTTGTGTTCAAATCTCGAATTTAATTTGCCTGACAAGCTTCCTGAGGCCAACTTTAGGACAAAATACAACCTCTACCTCATACCTTAACATGAAAAATAATAAAATGACCTAGTAATATTAGGAAGGTTTTTGTCTTTATATCCTAACCATTGTGAAAAATGTTACACTGAGGTTATTTCAAAGCCAAATTATGAGTAATTTGGTAAAATAAAGTCAGTTGGTGAGAGGTGTAATGATTACATGGTAACTGTCACGACCCAAAACCGAGCCGCGACTGGCACCCACACTTACCCTCCTATGTGAGCGAACCAACCAATACAAAACCCAACATTTCAATATAATATCAAGACATCATGCGGAAGACTTAACTCATTAATAAAATTTCATTTCAATAAACTTCTAAAAACTCAACATCTATTATTTCCCCAAAATCTGAAAGTCATCATCACAAGAACATCTATGATCAAATTACTAAACTAAGAGTATTCTAAGAAGCTAAAATAAATCAAAAGCTAGTCCATGCCGGAACTTCAAGGCATCAAGACATGAAGAAGAAGATCCAGTCCAAGCTAGAAGCATTAGCTCACCCTGAAATCCGGTGTATTGAAGACTGGCTAGAATTACGGTTGTGTTGAAGACGACGGCGCGTTTGCTGCGCTCCACAAATAACAAAGAAAGAAACACACAAGTAGGGGTCAGTACAAAACACGGGTACTGAGTAAGTATCATCGGCCAACTCAAAATAGAAAACAGTATATATCAGTTAATATCATAAATCGACTACAATACTCAACATGTAGCAACAACAAGTACTATAATCATCAACAAGTACTACCAAGTTCATCCATTAGGACTCAAGCCCCAATACCATACTCATTTGGGAATTAGGTTCATTATATTGAGTATGTTAACATCTTTCAAGATTCATTATCTTTCTTCCTCTTGTGTCGGTACGTGACACTCTGATCCCCTACTACTATGTGTCGGTACGTGACACTCCGATCCCCTAATTCTACGTGTCGGTTCGTGACACCCGATCCCCTAATACTATGTGTCGGTACGTGACACTCCGATCCCCTAATTCTATGTGTCGGTTCGTGACACCCGATCCCCTAATACTATGTGTCGGTACGTGACACTCGATCCCCTAATTCTACGTGTCGGTTCGTGACACCCGATCCCTTAATACTATGTGTCGGTACGTGACACTCCGATCCACTAACCTCATTCTATCAATTCATCAAGCCTTCTCTTATACCAAGGCATCATCAATCTCATTACTTTAGTTCATCAAGCCCTCTTTTATATCAAGGCATCATCAATCCCATTAACAAAGTAGATTAGGGTTTCTTTCAAGATTTGGGATTCAATAGCTTCATCATGTTTATTTTATCACAATCACATAATCATATTCATGCAAGCATACAATTAAGCATATAGAAGGGTTTACAATACTACCAATACATATCATTCGCTATTAAGAGTCTACTACGAATAACGTAAAAACCATAACCTACCTCCACCGAAGATTAGTGATCAAGCAAGCAATTTCCCCAAAGCTTGGTTCTTCCCCTTGTTTCGTCTCTCTCTATCGATCCTCTCTCTCTCTTTGTTCTTTTTATTTTTCTTATTCAAACCCTCTTTCTTTTACCCTAATTAACATATAATTAAGTGTAAAAGATGACAATAATAACCCACTAATTAACTCAAGGTTACCTCTTTTATCCCCCAAGAAATTGAGTTATTAATATAAACCCACGAATTTTATAATTACAGCAGGAATAGTCCAAAACGCCCCTTTAAAACTTAAACAGAAATCCGACCCAGCCTGGGATTACGCAACCTGTGACGGCCCGTCGTGCCTACGACGGTCCGTCCTGCAGGTTCGTCACAAACTTCAGAGACTCAATTTCCTTGAAGAGTCTGTGACGGTCCGTCGTACCCACGATGGTCCGTCCTGCACTTCCGTCACGACGTTCAGAGAATTGTTCCCAGTACCCAATTCTCAAGAGTTGAAGTGTTTTGAAACGGAACCTCACAATGGTTCGTCGTATTTGTGACGGTCCGTCCTGCAGGTCCGTCACAGAGTTCAGAGAGTCGATTTCAGCACTCAAATTTCAGAATTCTAAGTGTTTTGGAACGAGACACCCTCGACGGTCCGTCTTGCCCATGACGGTCCGTCGTGGGTTCCGTCGACTCCGACAGTTTTTCCAGAAATAAAATCTGCTGCTCAAAACGACTAAACAGGTCGTTACAGTAACTGTATAAGTTAAGAAATAAAAATTCTCTAGTTTGTTATTGGCTTGATAGGAGAAAAAACAATTCAAATCTGATATTTACGTCATATCAATAAATGCAAGCTAAACATAAGTTTGTTACATAAAATTTTATCACTTATTTGTTGTAATACTCCTTTAGTTATAAAGTAATAATGTAATATTTGTTACATTACATAATTTGACGACTAGGGCCTGAGATGAGTTTAAATGACATGATCAGTAAGGAATTCATATAACGGACTTTCAAGTGTTAAGGATGGAATGAGGCATAGTAATTGATTGGTGTTATTGTTAGAAAAATTAAAAGAACAAAAATCACGATTGGAAAATCTCCTTTTATGAGCTAGCTTTTGAAGTTAAAGTCCAAAGGTCATATCTACACTATTCAAGAGTCTAACCTTCTGAGGCCGCGACAGCTCTCATTTCTTTAGTTTACACCCCTTAAGTAGGTCAATCTGTCGCGAATCCAGATTAGACAGGCTCATGGACTTCAAATACTGGATGATTATATACAGGAAAACAAAATAAGAAAAAGAAAGAGCTCCATGAACCCACAAGGCATGCCACAGGCCAACATTAAATACATTATAGCACTTGTATTGGAGTATCAATCAAACACCACCCTTAAATAGGCAATAGATAACTAAGATTCAATATTTTCCAGTTTCCAGCAAGAAAAATGATGTTACTATCTTCCATATAGTATAATGCTAATACACTATTAAATGAACTCCAAATTGGAGGCAGTCGCGCTCTTTTTCTTTTAACTGTGACAAAGTAATGTGAACAGTAATAAGGTTGACTAGTTTAGAATGAACTCTTTAAAGGAATCTGCAATATATGTATGTAAATTTTCTGGACAGCAACATCAGGAAAGCGAAGGAACGGTTACATCAAAGTAATTTTTCTTATATTTATACTGGTTGCAGCTTAGTGCAACACATTCTCCATTTACAAAGCAGACATATGTAGCAGCATGCATATCCATTTTATCAGCGGATATGCATGCTAAGACATGTGCCATTAACCTGAGATCACTACGCAATACATTATATAGTTGATAAATAAAAGCAAGTAAATAAGACACATTATTCACCAGAAATCCCCTAAAGAAGATGAGCTCGAAGAATTGAGGAGTGAAACTCTTCGCCTCTTGCTTGATAGTGTACTTCTCGAAGAGAATTCCTCGGATGCATAAAATTTATCAAGCACTGACCTCAAAGCCTGACGAACAGAAGTAATAAGAAGCTGGCACCTTTCAGTACCCTCAGTATTCCCTTCATTGCCCTCAGTAATCACGAAAACGCTAACCATTCTGCTCCCTAGTGTAGCAATCTCTGCCCTCAGAGTTTTGAGGGGGAGAGTATCCAGAGCTTGACGTAAATCAGAGATAAGCTCATGCTTATAGTCACAGCACAAAGATGCCTTGACAGAATAAGTGGCTCCATCAGATCCCTCTGCTTGTTGTTCAACTTTTACTTCATCAATGTCTGTTGGAACTAGAACACCTTTGGTAGCTTCTGCTGCATTCACTCTCAATTCGTTTATGTGGCCGATGACTTTGGCAAGTAAGGCGGCCTTGTCCATCTGTAATAGAAATGCACAATCTAGCTAGAATTAAACTCAAAGTACTTCAAAGGACATGAAATAAAAAATTTAGCCAGAATTAAACTCAAAATACTTCAAAGGACATGAAATAGCAAGGGCGCCAAAATCAACCTCACCAAACTCAAAACTCAAAATACTTGTATTATTAACTGTGTAAATTGTTGAAGCCAGAGTTGTTAGCAATATACACAATTCAATCCAAAAATATATATATATCCAATCATACTAAGAAATTGCTTGACAGCTAAAGCATAGTGTTAAAGAATGACAAAAGTCCCACATCGGTGGTTAATGAGATGGGTGGACTCGTTATAAGGCTTGGGCAATCCTCCTACCTTTGAGCTAGCTTTTGGGGTGTGAGTTAGGCCTAAGACCTAAATTTCACATGGTATCAGAGCAGGGCCCGTCTCACCCGATGTTGAGACCCCCGAAATCAAAAATTGCCCACGCACCAGATGCTAAGCACTGGGCGTGAGGTGGGGTGTTAAAGAATGACAAAAGTCTCACATCGGTGGTTAATGAGATGGGTGGACTCGTTATAAGGCTTGGGCAATCCTCCTACCTTTGAGCTAGCTTTTGGGGTGTGAGTTAGGCCTAAGACCTAAATTTCACACATAGTATACAAACAACACAATAGACTCCTCCTCCTCTACTTATCCAAATTATCTCTGGATTGATTTACTTGAACGAAACTAGATCTTGTGGAATCATATTAAAAATTTGACGACACATTTGCGACTTGCTAAAAAAACAATCCTCGTTTACCAACCACACATTATGGAGAATCCGAGGGAGCTGGAGTGGGTAAAACAATACTCATTATGGAATTAACCTTAATTTCACCAAAAGACAACGTCGGGACTGCTTGTACTTCTACTCAAACTACTTATGAGCTAGCCAACGGCTTCACAAGTTTCACTTTAATCTTGAAGTTATAAAACAGTTTACAACAAACAATCAGTTGTAGAGTGTACTCATACTTTACCCCTCCCCGTGGATGTAGAGAGGTTATTTTCGAAAGACACTCACAAATCAAAGTAGCTACGGAAGTAGAAAAAACAAGTCAATTGATACAGAAAGCCGTACAGGTCATTCAGAAAAAGAACAGTACCAACAGCACAAAACACATTAACAGGTATCAAAAACAATAAACAGTGGACAAAGTTTGATTCTTGAAACAAAACCAATCAAAATAAACTGAAGATTTACCTTATTAGTGCCAGGTATAAGGTTCCTAAGAGTACCCAAATGACCATTAATCCTCTCCCTCCTCCTCCTTTCAGCTTCACTATGATTCTTCAAAGCAATCAAAGCTTTTTCTGGATTAACCCCTTTTCCCCCAGGTTTCACCATTGCCTTCACAAGCTCACCACTCTCATTATCCAAAACTAACGAAGAAGATGATGACAACCCATTTCCTATTATACCCTGAAACCCCCCATAAACCTCATTCAACCCATTAAAAGAACTTAAAAATTCCATCTTTTTTTGCAGCAAGAAAAACACCCACTTACAAATTACAGCACAAAACCAGGTGGACGGTTTGTGGGTGATGACCAAACAGAGATTCTTGGACTGGGTTTGCTTATTTTTTCAATTCCACTGATAGGTACTTCCATTACTAAAACAGAGATAAAACTTATTGTTATTGGCAAAGTTTCTGAACAATAAAAGATACAATTTTCTTCTTGAACTGAAGCATTATTGAAGGATTTGATAAGCCCCTAAGGTCCAATTTGGAAGATAAACAAGAAGATTTTGAAGGGTCCCTCAAAGAGAAAAGAGTAACCAAGAACAGTGATAGTATAGTTGATAAGACAGTCACTATGAAGTTGTTTTTTTTGGGAAATTAGTGGACAACTCTATTTAAACCCTAACATTAGTTCCATCGCTCTGATTGAGAATAAATTATTCTAAAATTAATTATTTAAGATTATATTACTTTAAATTGAGTTATTTTATTATGTATCATAGATAACTAAAGTGTGAGATAAATAATTTCAAAAATATTTAATATTTTAAACTAAAAACAAAATAAAATAATTATACATTTATTTCTAACATTATTATTCTTTATATTATGTACCTAATATAAAAAAGTGTAAGAGGGACAGCAATGACTACCAAATCATATAAAAATTTTGCAATGTAATAAATTTTAAAATGTCAGAAACAGTAAGCTGTCTGTGACATTTAATATAATTTCCTGCTGCAAATATTGACATGTATTTATTATATATAAAAATCTCATAAGATAAAGCCTCAAAATAGAATATATTAATTTTTAATATTCAGTATAATCTCAAAATATCGAGTGTGAATTAGTTTTTACATCTATCTCGAAGATAAAAATATTATTTTTAATAGACTTTTGATTTAATAGAAAAATAGTTCGAATCAATTCAGAAGAAGTAATAGAAATACAAAAAATAACAGTTCGTAACAAAAATAACAACACGTAATAGACTAGCTAATACAATAAAATAATATAATAATCAAAATACAAGAAACAACAGATAATACTAACATAGATTGAAGCACAAGAAACTATAAAAACAATGTTACAACTACTAGTAATTTACTATGAACGAATAACAAAACAACACAATGTAATCGACTAATCTTTTAATCCAATTTATATTTTTCACAATCTCATATCTGAGGTTATTCATAATATATATGTAATTTTTCTCTATTGAAGTCTAAGTAAATCTGAATAATTATTAAAAAAAGTTACTGCTACTTATTATAGCATATTATTAAAGGGTGTAATATATTTTATTTTTATTAAAATTTTAAATTTCACATTAAGTTCTTTTTAAAATTTATAATGTAAATTATTTTTCCATATGAAAAAAAGAAACAGGAAAAGTGCTAATGTGAAGGGAATGTGGTAGTGAACCTTCAGAGTTGTTTCAGTCCAAAATCTTTTTTTGTCCTTTTATGCTGTAAATTAAAGGGGTCCTCTTTTTTCTCATATAATTTGTCGTTTACCCAATAAAATAATTACATTTTATTTATCTCAATTCTTATTTAAACCGTAAAAAATATTTATATATTCTAGTTTTTCGAATAAAAAATGGATAATTAAACAAAAATCAATAATATCTATCATATTAAATTTGATTTTAATTTTAATTGAACATTAATCTAAATCAAATTGTGATGATTTAATCATTTTTATCATAATATTGTTTGCTCGTCTTGTAACGGGAGAAAAATATTTAAACAGTAATTAATGTTTAATCAAACTTTAGAAGATGTTTTCTTATATATACTTTCACGTTTAATTTTTGAAAATCAATTCTTGTTGCTCCTTAAAAACAATTATTTTCTCCTTAAAAATTGGTCAACCAATCTTACCTTTTTATAAAATTAAAAAAAAAAAAAACTTTTGGTCTAGTAAAAACTTAACCAACTAGACTATTAGTCAAAAATAATTTAGAAAAAGCAAGTTTTTAGCTCCTAAAGAATATTATTTTGCTCCAAAGTGACTTCCATTATAAACTCACTATTCTTTAGTATTTCCCCTTTTTTGAATACTGTCTTAACTTCTTGTGTCTTAATTACTATATATAGGAGTATATTCTTTTTCCTCCCTCGATATTTCATATTTATATTACAGTCCAGTTAAATTTAAATTCGCGTTGAAAAGTTTTACATTGAAATAAAATACAGATTCTATCACTTCATCATAATCGTTATTTGTGTCTTAATTACTACTCCATATAATAAGATCATATTTTTGACAAAATGTTTGTAGGAAATTAAATTTGTTTACCAAAGTGATGAAAATGCAATATTAGAGTCTTGTGTGTGTACGGTCAAGTTAGGCCATCAGACAAAGGCAGTTGGGTGAGGGGCCACTTTGTGGGTGACTAGTAATTAGCTCACCTCATCACTTTGCCAAAGAGCCAATCACTCACTTACCTACTACATTTTTTCAACTCTAATATTTGAGTCACACATTATTATCTTCATTTTTTTTTTTAAGGGAAAATGCCCCTTCAATCTATGTTCGAAATTCCAGAGACACACTTATACTATACTAAGGTCCTATTACCCTCCTGAACTTATTTTATAAGTAATTTTTTACCCCTTTTCGACCTACGTGGCATTAGTTTTTTTAAAAAAGTCAATCATCGTTGGGCCCACATAATAGTGCCACGTAGGTTGAAAAGGGGTAAAAAATTATTAATAAAATAAGTTCAGGGGGTAATAGGACCTTAGTATAGTATAAGTGTGTCTCTGAGATTTCAGGCATAGGCTAAGGGGGTACTTGGGGATTATCCCCTTTTTTTAATAATTTAGTGTGCGGATTGACTAACTTGAATGTATCTCGATTAGTTTGATGATATATATTAGTATTCATCAATCTGATAGATGTGAAAAATTACCTCCTTCATTGGAATTGAACGTGTCTGTGCATGACTGTGCTTTCATAATTCTCAATTCTATAACAGTTGATTTGGTTATTTTATCATTGTTATTTTATTTTCAATTCTATTTTGATTTCACACTACTATATAGAGGTGGGATGAGAATTGTACATCTATTCTCAAAATTTACTTTGAGATTATATTGAGTGCATTATTATTATTATACGTTAGCGAGATATGCTTTTAGATCTCGTAGAGATATTAATATGTACAATATTAAGTTATTTATATTGGATATAACTCTTTATAGATAAACTTTTTGATAAATATTAGAGTACTTAATTAATAATCTAATGAAAGTGATAAAGTAACTTGCTATCAACGATTAAAAATTCATTAATACTGTAAAGAGAGATTTTATACCACCACCAATATATATATATATATATATATATATATATATATATATATAACTGTTTTTAATTTTCTATTTGGTGTCAAAAGCATGTATTGAAGCTCTAATTGAAGCATTATAAGGTTCATTCGAATATAACGCTAATAACAATATTTTTTATGTTTCAGAATTAAATTTGAGATATCTAATTAAAGATAAAGTAATTTTATTAGTGTACCATAACCTTAATCAATATATATAACTTGAATACACTATACATATCATATTCTTTTGGAGGCTTTTCCTTTTGTCATCATCTATCTTTGGCTTGATCTTTTTTTTTCTTTCCATTTTTCTACAAAAGCAACATTGTTAAAGTTAAAACACAAAATTAAAGATTTAGATTTTGGCATTTCATATTAGTTTTTTCTTCTTTAATGACTATAGGTTTAGACTTAGCTAAACTTGATAGCTGCTTTAATTGAGATCAATTTTATGTGGCTGTACTTTGCTGATCTCAGTATCTAGAAGAGATCTTAGTGTCTCTAGTTTTGGCATATCTATATCCTATTATTCCTCGGATAGTTATGAGTCATATTTTTTATTAAAATATTTAAAATATAAAAAAATATATATATAATTAAAAAGTTAAAAATTAGAAAATTTAATATCTACGTATAAAGTAATAATTTTAATTTTATACATATAATATATTTTTTCAATAAAAAGATTTTAGTTCCTTGATTCCATTAGACTCTGCTATGCTTCTAGATTTATGCCGATCATGAAAATTAAAGAATCAGTATCTAGAAGAGATCTTCCTAGTGTCTCTAGTTTTGACATAATCTATAACCTATGGTCCCTTTATATAGTTATAGAGTCAGAATTTTAATTAAAATATTTAAAATATATAAAAATAAATATATAAAGAAGTTAAAAAGATTAAGAAAATTCAATATTTATGTATAAAATAATAATTTTAATTTTATATATATAAGGTAATTTTTTGCTAAGAATATTCTAATCTCTTGATCCCATTTAACTCCGTCTTTATGCAGATCATAAAAATTAAAGAACAAGTAAATTTTTTTTAAATTAAAAGAAAAAAAACATCTTCAATTCATATATATTTTGGAAGATCTATTGATCTAGACTAATCATGTAATTAAAGAACTTTATTTTCACCAATCCAACCACATAGTTGTTACAACAAAACTATAAAAAAGCAAAAATGATGAAGGGATATAATTATATTAATTTTTTTAGATTAACTAAAATTAAATTCAAAGTTAAGTTCAACGAGTTCTTTTAAATCTTAACTATACTAATTAATCCTATAAATTCTTTCTTATATTGCTGGGTAGGCAGTGATCGACATATATATGAACAGATCTAAAAGAAAGTGAGATGTTTATCTGAGCTTTTTCAATGAAAAATTATATTATATATAAGGAAGTACTTTTAAATTTTTAAAAAAGTACTTATAGAAAGAGAGTTTGAATCTTTGAACACAAAACAAGAGGTTAACTATATAGCTTAGTGATTACGTTTAAAATTCACCTTGAGGTTTCGATTTCGATTCTTAGACACTATACTTTTGTTTTTCGATCCTTCTTCATGAAAATCTTGTATTCGTCAATAATGATGTAGCCATGATTCAAAACAAAAAATTTTTTTTATGTTCAGTGGATTCGAAGAATCTATATATATACTTCAAGAATATATCGTTACATTTGAATACAAAAAGTCTTGATAACTCTATTGATTGACAACATGAACTTTATTTTATTGGTGAAAATTCAATTCTCCACGTAATATCACTGAATAATTTGTAGAAGCCTAGAAGGATATATATATGTTTAGTTTAATTTAAGTACTTGTTAGTACGTATGTGGATGCAAAATATTTTTTAAAATTGCTTGATGTTGGGGGAATTAATACTAATATTAAAGGGGCAAGGTCATGTATATATGCTCATGCAAATTAAATTAAATTAAATTAAATTAAAGAACGTAACACGTCGAGATTAAATGACAAAAGCATCAACTACTCAATTCATATTTTAATTAATTAATTAATTAACATAATTAGTCAACGGATTAATGTGAATCTTATCATTATTAAGTCAAAGCTCGTGCATTTTACACTGTTTCCTTGTAAGAGGCCAAGTCGATAATCGATTTAATTAAACTTCAATAGAAGAGAATTTGAAAGAAAAAACGTCATTATTGATTCACTAATTATTTATATGTCCTTTAACAAAAAAAATTGCAATTTTTTTTTAAAAGGGCATATATTTGATAGCCTTTAAATTTAATCATAAAAAGTATGTATCATCTAAATCACATTTAATTTTACTTCTCTTAAAACGTCTTATTTTTTACTTCACTAAATGAAATAGTAAAGAGATTATTTAAAAAAAAAATAAGGTCATATTCTTTTCTTATATAACTTCAAAATTATGGATGTTGATGATCGAATTTCATATCGGACGAAAAAATGATGGATGGTGATCACCCGTTTCTTTTTTTATCTGATGTTGAACTCTTGAGGAATAATTTTTCTCTTATGAACTAGCTTCTTTTAATTTCTTTACGTTGAAACATAGAAGTTTGTTACAATGGCATATACATAAGATACGGGAGCGGAGCCAACTAAGGTCTAGGAGGCACGGGAAATTAAGTGTGTATCCATTCGTCTAGTTTGTATGTACACCACTTTCTTGATAAAAATATTGACTTTGTCACTGATAGAACAATATATAGTAATATATAATAATTAATCATAAATACTGAGCACATTAATATTAAACATGATTAACCTTTCGATATATACCTAAGATTATTTTCCAATAGGTCTTTTAAGTTGTTGTTTTTTTTTAATTTCTAAATTGGTGACCTAAATTTCTTTAAAAATATATCTAAGTGCATCGGCCTTTTAATTAATCTGTCATTGGATTCCACAGTTTAGTTGAGGTTTAGTTGGGAACATATAACTACAAAAAAAAAAAAATATATAGGTGAGGATATAAAAGGAAAAATAAATAAATAAATAAATAAATAAAATGGTTGGATATGAGTTTAATTAGTTATAAAAAGAAATAATTTTATTTAACTACTCCAATATTAATTATAAATCACTTTGAGTCAACTCTGTAGTTTTAATTAGCCTAGTTTCGTAGCAGGCCAGAATGATTAATTATGCTTGTAATTTTTCTTATTCAATGTTGTTAATTAAACAGGATGCCTTCATTAATGTGTCAAATTATGTACTAGGAATAATTATTTGATTGTTCATATGGGTTGTAATTAATTGTACTTTCATTTTTTGATAAAAATTGCTAATCTATTCATTTGAATCTTTGTTAAATATATAATAACAATTAATGGAAAATTGAAGAAAGATAAAAGGAGGAAATTTGAAGTGTTTGAATAAGGAAATACTTTTACTAGTTGTTAAAAGAGTTGGGAAGAGGGACTCCCTCGTGTCGCTGTCGTTGGGTTGATTTTGACATTGAAAATTGGGCAAGAAATTATTTTTTGGACAATTTTTTCTTTAATTACTAATGTTAATGGCCAATCCGAAACGACATATCCAAATCGAATTCGTGTGACCCTTAATTTAAAATATTTTTTCCATTTTATTTAAATTTTCCAAATTTTTTAAATAACTTTAATGAAAGATTGTAACTTTCCGAAACAACCATAACTGTTCTAGAAGGTTGCAACTTTCATGAACAAACATGTATTAGTAACTGTTATAAAACCTTGCAAACTTTGAGAAACAATGCTTGTTGGCTATAAATACCTATGATTCCTCAAACTTTTCACTACGAAATCTCTGAAGTTTCTTGTACTCCTGCACAATTAAATATTCGTGTAGTTTATTCTCGTTGAATGACTCTCTCAAACCATTGTTTTTGTATCAATAAACTAGTGAATATAATCGTTCTATCCTGGGAGGAGGATCTATTCGTTCAAACCTTAGGTACTAAAGGAAAATAATTTTCTGAAAGAGACATTGTGCATTCAGTAGACTCTGTTTTTTTTAATCTATTTCACAGATCCTGATACATTTTTACAGACATTAATTTATGCTTATATTATTAATTTAAGTTGTTTAGTATATGTTTTAAACTTTATTATTTATGTTTCTGCAAAGTTATTACTATTACTATTTGTCAGTACAGATTAAATTAAAATTCCTACGTAAATAGTTGAAAGATTTAATAGTTCATCAAAATTTCTGCTTGAGTATACATTAGACGATTTTTGAGTGGTTCGTTGTATCGCAGAAATAGGAATATTTACACCTAAGTAGCGATGGAGGTCTACTTTAAAGTCTAACACCTTTCCTAGTGGGCCTGATAAGTAGATAGGCCCAATTAAACCTATTACATAATGGGCTTGTGGATCTATAGCCCAGGATTACCTATGAATACCTAGTTTGCTTACTTTTAACTAGTGGATATGAATCAGCCTATCAAGCCCCACCATCCATCACCCATCACTCTATCCTCATCCATCATTGTAGCTTGTATTAAATATATAGAAATATTTTTAGGTCAAACTCATAAACAAATTCCTAAACTTGTTGGAGTTTTCTCTTCAGGTACTTCAACTACGTCATTTTCCTATTGAATCATTGAACCACCCATAATTTGTTCCTTTTAAACACTTTGGCTTATTTTGATCGGCTTTTCTATTGTAAATGCCTTCAATTGTGTTCGTATTGTAATGATTTTGATCGAAAGAACACAAACAAATCGTGTGTTAGTCTCATTTGTTTTCTAATGTGTTCAAATGACTTGAAGCAAAACACAATTATTCTCGAACAGTTTTACTATCAATTGGACTAATGATCAGTTCTGAAACCAACATATGTATCATCTATAAATACCCCTCGCAAAACCTGGTTCCTATCAGCCAATAACAGTGTTTAAAAGGAACAAATTATGAATGGTTCAATAATTTAATAAGAAAATAACATAATTGAAGTACCTGAATAGAAAAACCCAACAATTTTAGAAATCTAATTATTTATTTGGTCATACTTTTAGGGTGATGTTTTTATTTACATATCAAGTACAAGACATAATTAAAAAAAGGATTTGTTTGGTAGAAAATATTCTCCTCAATATTGAGCACACCTCTAGTACAAAAATATTTAATTATGCTAGGCCAAAAAGTCGGTGTTAATAATTAAATGTCGTGCGTAAATGCAATTTAAAAGATGGAGCTTTTAAAAAGATTTTATTTCAATTAAACTAAATGAAATTATCGTGTACCCACAAACTTTGATTCTCTTTTTGAAGAAATTAATTATTTTTTTGGTAACAATAAATTCAAATTTATAAAATCCATAACAAATACAAATTATATCTCTTATCTAGCCGCGATGCAATTAATACAAAATTATAATCCAGCTAATTTATTCATATTTAAATTGATTATTAAGTTAATTCACATTTAATTCAATTCATTTAGATCTTAAACTGATTCAACTTTAATTTTTTATTGAATTAATTGTCCAAAATGAAAATGTGACAAATATTATAATTTAAAAAAGTGGGTGTTTGTAGTATTTTTTTAATGAAGTAGGCGACAAGTATATTACGTTAATGCAATAAAAAACTTATTTAGTGGACCAAACGTTCTTTAAAATCTCATTAAATAGCATAATTTTGTCTAACGATTATACTTTTAAAATAAAAAATTAACGTCCAACTCATTTTTTTGGTTTATTATATTTTTTATATTTATATATCATTTTCAGAAGCGATCTATCTTAATAAGTTTGTATATTTATAAATATATCTTGAAAAATTGACAGAGATTAGAATATAATTGATACTGCATTCATAAGGGGAGTGTATGAGTGTTCTTGTGTCATTGGTACAAGGTGTAAAAACAACCAGCGAGACCAGAATATGAATCCTGCTAAAGAGTTATTTCTTTAGATTTATTTTAAGTTTTACTTAGAGAACATATTTGATGCCCAAAAAAATTTTAAATCTTTAATTCGCTCGGATCATTTTTAATATATAAAAAGTACTTTTTGCTTTCCTGTGGTATTCTTAATATATTTATTACTTATTTTAAAATTTTATTTTTTACGACTTAAGATACTAAGACTATATATTAATTATAAAATAAATGCTATAATAAAATATATGTATAAATTACTCTATTATTTTTATAAAAAACGTGTAAATTTCAGAAAAATAAATACTTATCAATGTTGTCTCTATTTTTGTCCTTTTTTATAGACATAACACATTTCACGTCGATGCCCCCACGTGCGCACGTATAGTTTTAGATCTCGATAATTGATTTGATGCTAAAGTAACTAATGATAGAAGTAAAATTAAAAAATTATATTTTTTATAGATAAAAAATGCAAGTTAAAGTGAAAAATAAATAAATAAAGTATTTACAAAATATATATATATATATAATTATTTTTTTATTTTCATATTTATCCTTACCCAATAGAAGTGGAAAAATATATGATAAAAAAGAATTGTAAAAATAAATAAAATTAAATTGATCAAATTGTATTTTATTAAAATATAAAAAAATGACAAGTAAAAGTGAATGGATGAATTAAAAGAGTAATACACCATAGTTTTAGCTAGCCTTTGGCCATGACATCATTTTTTACACAGTGAAATAGACAAAGTACGTGACTTTGTTATCCTAAGCGGATTGTTCATCATTTTCATTAATAACTATATCAATATTTTCATATTTACTGAATATTTCATCACTATTTTGTGTTCACTTAAAAAATTATGTAACAACGCAAACAACTATTATGGAAAGTGTTTTTATAAAAGATAAAAGTTTGATGTGAATTTTGAGTTTTTAAAATATATCAAATAATGAAATTTGACCCAAATACTAAAAAAACAAGTATTTAAAATTTTTAAATATTTGCAAAAATATAAAATTTTATTGATAAACACTATTTACTAAATTTTTCTCCAAATATTACTTAAAAAATCTATAGCGGATCCTTAATTCTATTTTTTAAAGGTCTTAATTCATTGTCTCGTAAAACTTGACAACACTACATTTAAACGGCTCTTGCCTTTCTCAAAGGTTCCTCCAAATTTATTTTATAATTTTAAAACTAAAGGAAAACTCAAAACTTATTTTTGGTCATAAATTTAATTAAAAAATATAGTGTTCGTTCATATATTTAGTAACACTTAAAAAAACATAATGACTTTTAAATTGTATATTTCGAGTTCAGTTTTCTTTTTTATGTATCTAATATGTATATGATGATTTCAATTAATTTAAATTTATATAACGTAAAATTTATTTAAGAGAAAAATATTTTTTATATAAATTTTTCTTTATCAAAATTTGAACAAAAAACTCTGATCCATTCATTTGATCAGGATAACCCAACTTTTATTTATTAATTCAATTTCTTTTTATTATCTCCTTTAAATAAATTTCGATTTGAATTGTTTTTCTGAATATAGTTTATTTTTAGGTCTTTTCAACTGGTTTGATATTAGCTTATAATATGATTTATGACCATTATTTAAGTGGATATTTTTAGATGTTGAATTAAAATGTTTGCCGTTATTCAAATACCAAAGGAGTGGTATTGTTACTTTTTAAAGTAAATCAAACTACCTCTTGATTAATAATTGATTTATTGTAATACCTAATTTTAATATTTTCTAACCATGCAATCATATAAATAATACTCTTTTGCGTGAATATTAAATTGAAAATTACGGAAAATTGTTCATTAAAACTCGCTACATGCTCAACGAAATTTATTTTATAGATTAGATAAATTACAATCAAATTGATAATATAATAATATTTGATTTATGCTCACAAGATTAAAAAGTAAATTTCTATTGAAATAAAATGCAAACCAATATTAACCCAATTTTCAAAAAGTTGATTAGGTTTGTAATCTATCTGTTGTTGCTTTGTGTTTCAATTATCATATTATTTTGTTATGTAATATCGTTCATATAAACTTATTAATATCTACTTATTACTTGCTATATCTGCTTTATTTTTGTATATTCATAGTCTTATTTTAGATGCAATATACCAGCCGAATATTTTTTAAAAATAGCTTCTTTATCTTTACGAGACAAGAATAAAATTTACATATACTTTATTCTTTCAAAGTATACTTATAAAATTTCATTGATCTATTTTTTTATTGTTTAAGATGATTTACCTATAATTATAAAGTGAGTTCATAATTATGAAATCTCAAATTTAAATTTCAAGTAGATATTAATAAATATATATCGGTACAACTACAAGTCGTCTCCAACACCATATATATATATATGCGTGTTTTTTTTTTAATTTTGAGTTTAGACCTTTACGAGTTTATGTAATGAGTCGATTTTGTTAGAGAACGCGGATTCGTAAAGTACCAAACCTTTACCCTAGCAAAGTACCAGTATCACACTGCAAATCTGCAACATCTATAAAAAGCTACTCTCCATTTCACATTTTCTCCCTCTTATCCATCTCTCTCTGTAACACTTCGATTTGTCTGCTTTCCACTTCACAATCATGGCGGCGGCGGCGGCAACTTCATTCTCCATCACCACCTCTACTCCTCCGTCCTCCTCCACATCATCAACCAAATCCCTAAAACCTTCGCTTGTTGGTAACTTAGGGTTTCTATCCTCGTCAACTCCATCGCTTAAGCCTCTCAGAGCTCAAGCCGCCGTTTCATCTGGCAGCTCAAACTCCGGCGGAGGCGCGCTTGCGGCTCGCATGGTCGCTGCACCTGCTACCGTCAAAGCTCCTGCTTCTTTTGATTTTGAAACATCCGTTTTTAAGAAGGAGAAAGTAACCCTAGCTGGAAATGATGAGGTGCATTCCTCATCTTCTCTAATTGTTAAACCAGATTCAAATTAATCGTGTAAATTTATATTTTTGATTCATATAATGAATCAATCTAGTCTAATTTGAAAGTTAGTTAAAATTGATGCTTATGAGCTAAAAGTAGCTAAAGAACTGTGTTTATGCTGAAAGTTTATCTGTAGTTTTTTTGAAGTTTTTGACCATATGAAATATTGTGTGCAGTACATTGTGAGGGGAGGTAGAGATTTGTTTAAGTATTTGCCGGATGCTTTCAAAGGAATCAAGCAGATCGGAGTTATCGGCTGGGGTTCTCAGGTATATCTCATGGATTCAGTTTTTGTTGATTTTATTTTTTGATCAGAAATTACCTGTGATTGAATGATGTTCTTTAGTCTGAAATGACAAGTGATGACATGTTCTGATTCTAAGGAATTAATTCGTATTTGCAATAGTAACTTTTACGAAAAAGTTCCTCATAGTTCTTTTAAATTGCCGGTCTAAAGTAAAAGAGAAAGATGATATTTTTGAGTGCCATCTGATTGATGAATACCTTGGTTATTAGAATCTTGGTTATAATATTAGAATCTGGTAAATGTTCCTTTGCTTTTTCTAATTTACTGGTGAGCTATTATCTTTTTGATGTAATCAGTCACCCGGCTTTGAACTGCTTTCTTTTGTTGCTCTTCCTGAATTGCTCGTCACGCTTTATCCTAGGATGATTTTTTTTCTATCAGCTATTGGGTTGTTCTAGTTTAAATATATGATGACGTGGTTTCCATGAGTTATCTTCGTTTAATTTTCCTGAAAAAGGAAACCTTTTTTTCCTTATATGTAAGACATAAATATTTTACATGCTTCTTTTCATGTTTAATGCTCTCTTTTTCGGTGTTTTGAAAAGCAAAAAACAAGAAATGAAGCACACTCTTCTTTCAACTGCAGGGTAATATTTATGAGAAGTTACAAAATGTCATATCTACATTAATATACAGTACTATACTAATTTCAACTTCCAATTCAATAATGTCAATATTAATCCAATTCAAACATTTGTGTTGTATCACTTTGTGCATCATTGTACCACACTTCTCTGAACTGCATGGTTTCACCTTGGTTGCATCGCTTCATCACTGGAAGTAACGGCTTTTAACAGCAGTGCTCTTTTTCCTTCTTTTTTTTTCATATCCAGATTTGCTTGATAAATACCATTTCTTTTGTAGGGACCTGCTCAAGCCCAGAACTTGAGGGATTCTCTTGCAGAAATAAAATCTGACATAGTTGTTAAGGTAATAATTATCTTCTTCTGCTTTCTCCTTCCCATCCCACAGAGATAGATGAAAGATCGTGTTTGATATGGCGGTGAATGTGTGAATTGGTTGTTATACTTTTGGCAAATTGTTAAGCTTACAAGTGTAATTTCTGTTTCATGCAGATTGGTTTAAGAAAGGGTTCAAGCTCATTTGCGGAGGCCCGCACAGCTGGGTTTACTGAAGAGAACGGAACCCTTGGTGACATATATGAGACTATCTCTGGCAGTGATCTAGTGCTGCTTTTGATTTCTGATGCTGCTCAGGTTGGACATTGTTTTAGCCTCTGTTTTTACTGTGGCAACACTTGGTAATTATGTTTTTGGATTGTTACATTTTATTGAAGGCTTCCTTCACACAGTAAGTTCAACATCTCGGTTAACTTGGTAGATTTTTTGTCGAGTCTACAATTGTTTTGGACTAAGATATGATATAGTTTATGGGATATTGTTACTTATCGTCTCTTCATCATCTTTTGAAATCAAATTCACGTTTGGAGTGATTAATGTGTGAATTATAATGTTGGGGCCAACTTTTGTCTCGATATAACTATTGCTAAAGCATAATTTTTTAGTATTCAGAATCAATGTAAAACAGAAGCATTCTTGGGAGGCGGGAGGGGTTCAAATATTGCTGTCTAATTTTTGTGATGTATGTGCAGGCTGATAATTATGAGAAAGTGTTCTCTCACATGAAGCCAAACAGCATACTTGGGCTTTCACATGGATTCCTCCTTGGCCATTTGCAGTCAATGGGCCTTGACTTCCCAAAGAACATTAGTGTGATTGCTGTATGTCCCAAGGGAATGGGGCCTTCAGTCAGGAGATTATATGTTCAAGGAAAAGAAGTCAATGGTGCTGGAATTAATTCAAGTTTTGCAGTTCACCAGGTCTATTTCAATGCCCTTTCTCTACTCTGTTTCCTTCAAGCCATTAATTATGTTCAATCTGACTCACACCTTTTACTATCTCCAGGATATTGATGGAAGAGCCACAGATGTTGCTCTTGGGTGGTCTGTTGCCCTTGGTTCTCCCTTTACTTTTGCTACTACTCTAGAGCAGGAATATAAAAGTGACATTTTTGGGGAGCGAGGTTAGTGTGTTTTCAAGTTCTAGCTTACTGAAGCCGTACGGTTGAGTAATTGTGTTCCCCTCCCTCGTTAGGCATTTTACTTGGTGCTGTCCATGGAGTTGTGGAGTCGCTTTTCAGAAGGTACACTGAGAACGGAATGAATGAGGAGCTTGCATACAAGAACACTGTAGAATGCATAACAGGAGTCATTTCAAAAACCATATCAACAAAGGTCGGTCTTCGATTTTTATCTTCAGTAAGAGTATTATGTCGAGGAAGATGTTTACATAGCACTTTTGTTAAAGTTTCCCTAAAATTGTTATATGTACATGTATCCGTTTTCCAGGGCATGTTGGCTGTGTACGACTCATTGACTGAGGAGGGCAAGAAGGAGTTTGAAGCTGCATACAGTGCTTCATTCTACCCCTGCATGGAGATTTTGTATGAGTGCTATGAAGATGTAGGAACAGGAAGCGAGATCAGGAGCGTTGTCTTGGCTGGCCGCCGCTTTTATGTAAGTCATTTTTGACTCTGTAGTTTTACAATAGCAATTTGGCCGGGTTTGGACTTTCGTTTTAGTTTAGTTCTTTAATGATTAGGTTTTGAGATGTTTTTGAAGAACAATTCTGGGGAAATTATGCACAAGTGGGTTAATCTCAGAAAATTTTTTCCTGGTATATTTGGACTAGTTTTTGCCAGATCTTTGGTTTCTCAGTTACAGGAAAATAAGTATGATTCCTGAAAAAAGTCTTGTTTTAGAAACAAACATAATTGTTTCAGGTTTGAAGCACTATATAAAAACTTTGCTAATTTATGTGGGCCTTTTTCTTTACCCTCTCAGCTATAAGAATAGCAGATGGGCATTGCTTTTTTCTCTATATAAGTTTTGAGAGTATAATCCTCCTACTAAGACAATGTGCCTTTTTCGATTAATCTTAATTTTGTTCACATGTTAGACCTGGTACTTTAAGGTCTTCAAGGGGATAGTTGAAGAAAAACGTTAAATACTATAATAAAATGATTTTAACTTTGGTTTCTGTGCATGCAGGAAAAGGAGGGCTTACCTGCCTTCCCAATGGGGAAAATTGATCAAACAAGGATGTGGAAGGTTGGTGAGCGCGTCCGAGCAACCCGACCAGCTGGTGATCTTGGTCCTCTGTATCCATTCACCGCTGGTGTCTTTGTGGCATTGATGATGGCCCAGGTTAGCATATCTATTTTATTCTTGAGCCATGGAAGTATTGCATGATATTTCAGGATTGAAGTGCTCTTTTGCTCTCTCTTCCTTTTTAGATAATAATACCTACTCTTTTGCTTTTGTGTCTTGGATTTGATACTTTTAGAACATTCAATGCAAATGGTGTTAGCATGCCACGTTGAACATCTGAATCTTGAATTGAGGAAGTTTGTTTTTTGAAGGAACTTTTGCCTTGCAACTCCAGATAAATCTTACTATTTTTTTTTTAAGTTCTATAAAATTACAATGGGAAAAGGTTCCCGTATGATGAAAGATTAGGTGAAACATAAATGTCCTTTTCTCTTGACATTCCTTGTCATCTAAAATATTGTCTTTGGAAAATAAACAGATTGAGGTTCTGAGGAAGAAAGGACATTCTTACTCCGAGATTATCAATGAAAGTGTCATCGAGTCTGTAGATTCTTTGAATCCGTTTATGCACGCTCGTGGAGTATCATTCATGGTTGACAATTGCTCAACAACAGCACGTCTAGGTTCCAGGAAGTGGGCCCCTCGATTTGATTACAATCTCACCCAACAAGCACTTGTAGCCGTGGATAACAACACCCCTATCAACCGTGATCTCATCAGCAACTTCCTTGCAGATCCCGTGCATGGAGCTATTAAAGTGTGTGCTGAACTAAGACCCACAGTTGATATTTCTGTAACAGCAGATGCTGATTTTGTCCGCCCTGAGCTCAGGCAATCTGTCAATTAAGGGCTTTACGGGTCACTTTGTGAGCGAGCAAGTGAGAATTTTGTGGGAATTTGTGATGTTGAGATTTCATATTGTTGATGTGTGTTGGTGAAGGCTAGAATACTTAAATCTGTTAGCTTATAAGGATCTTAGCCTCTTTTCGTTGCTTAGTTACGTTGGTACTAGCACTTTTTTATGTAACCTTTTGCAGAATAACAGATTCGAAATTTGGGAAGCAACTATAAAATGTGGGTTATGGCAGTAGCATGTTTCAGTCTCTACATGTGTCTAATTTTAACAGTTCCAGTGCAGTTTTTTTCTGCTATTTTTGTCCTGTTTTCATCCAACGTATGAACATGAGCAACAACTTGCAAGTTTTATACACTAAATAAATGGAAGAAGTTTGTGCAAAATACTAACTTTACAAGTATGAGAATTTAATAAATGATGAAATGTGATGCAAAATATCAATGTTTAGTTTATAGATATCAAAAGCAGTGATGCAACTTCATATATAGATATAAAAAAACAAGTAAAAAAGATTAAATGCGCAAAAACATCATCATAATAGACACAACATATTAAACACAAAAATTAGTACTAACTTGACAATAAAGTTGGACTTTTGCATAGTTAAGCGATATACATAATACGAAATAATCAAATTCAAATATGAAAAATGTACTTGACAATTCACCATCGGAATAAAAAAAGAGTATGAACTTCGTATCGTATGTAATATAATGAAATGCAACAAAGAGTATGAACTTCGTATCGTATGTAATATAATGAAATGCAACGTAATACTAATAGTTATGACCAAAAATTGGAAAAAAAAAAGAAAGAAATTTCGTAAATGCTTGTTTACATTGATTCATTTTAGGTGCTTTTAAGCCAAAATAGTTTTTATGCAGTTTTGAAGTGTTTGAATAAAGTTAAAAAGTGCTTTATAAACCCTTATTTTTAAGTCAAAATAACAAAAATAAATCAAAACTCATAAGTTAGAAATTCTAACTTATGAGCCAAAAGTCAATTTAAACAGGCCCTAAGAGTACTTGCAAATCTTAAGGCTAAACTCGTATAAAGACCCTAAAGGAATAAATACCTGGTCTATAATTTTGATAAAAGGAGGACTGCTATTAGGAAATATCTTCTTGGTCGTAAATACTAAAATAAGCACTGATTTAACCTGGCATGTGAACATAGAGTAAAAGGAGAAACTGCAAAAAGACTAAGCTAAACACAATTTCATTATTTTCAATCCATTGGCAAAGCACTATTAGTAACTATGAAATTCATCCATGGGACTGTTAATTTTACAGAAAAAAATGGTAGGTAGGCCACTAGTCCATAACCATGTGAGCAACAAACCAGAACGACGATTGAAGTTCTGGGTTTCAAAAATTATTTCATGTTTTGTTTTGTCACCCTTATCCCAAGAAGACATATTTCTTCTTTCAGGGTAACGGATGTAACTACTCGCTATGCTAATGCCAATCATATCCTTGTTCATTTTACATTAAGGTCGCAATCATCTTGTATAGCAACTTCAGAGAAGAGGGACTTGAATGCACCTAAGGAGAATTCAGACAGATTCAAGGCAGCATTGGCAATTGACTTGTCCTCCTCAAGTATTTCTATGTTGCCCGATTTTCCCTGTATGAATGATAGCATGGAAAATGCTAACTTAGTACAGATGAGAAAATTAAGCAAGGTAAAGTACAGAGTGCTAAAACATGTTAATAGTGGACATAGTGATATTATAAATAAACATCGGCAAGCCAACTTCTCTGTACATCTTGGTAGAGGGTAGACAGGAACTGAAATGTTTATCAATTATATCGTTTTTGTAAGTATCTGTCTAAGCATACCGTACAATCCTACACAAATTTGGAGAAGACTTCCATTGCTGCAACATGAAAAGTATGTTTTGGCTACAGCATTACAGATGCAGAGAGTGTTTCTGCTGTAATCATATGGAATGTCTGTGCCAGAAACTCGCAAATGGACTCAGTAACAGGTACATTAATTTTGTGGGTTTGACTAATCAACTAAAGCAAGTATAAGATGCAAGCATACATATCATCGGAGCTGTAGGATCCAGCCCATAGACAGAAATAAATCCGACATGGCAATAAAGGTATCCGATGAATTTCAAGTAGTGGTAAAGTAGTTTGACGAGGATGAAAACTTGAAGAAAAGGGGAAGTTTCTTAGAAGGTAGGAAATTCTAAGGTCTGATTTCTGGTCTAACTTCCCTTGTAACACTATTTTTGTTGGAGGAAAAGTTTTTCCTCCTCTTAGAATGGGCTTATTCAATTATTTGTATGACAGTCGAGAGATAGAGAATGATGTACTTCTCCACGAGGAGAGAAAATGAACTAGAGTTAGTGGTATTCTAGTGAGGGTGTCAAAGAAAATGTATTCCAAGCAGTATAACCTTGTGGGTTTCCTCTTTTCGGTGGGTGAGTCTCTCGAGAACTTTGAATTACCATCGTAAATTTTCAATAGTGATATTGTTTTGCTCCTTTTGGGCAGTGGCTTTTCCCTTAACTTAAAGAAGAGTTCTCCACATAAAAATATCATTGTCCTTCTTTACTTTTCATCTTGTTTTTATTTACTAATAGTTATCATCCCATTATTAATCCTTGAGTTTTAGCTAGTATAGGAGCATGAGAAGGGGTATCATAGGCACTGGCACACGAGTATGTGCATGCCTAGACATTTGAAGTGTTGTAATGGATGGAAGATGACGAGACCACAGTATACCAAATCATCGATGGGGTTGCAATGCATCGGAAGGTATGAGACCCCTGTTTGGGTTGAGATGTTTTCTCAACAGGAGGGTTGGGCCAAGGTTTATTTCACAAGGTAGTTCTCTGTTGGAAAAAGAAAAAGAATTCAGGAGTGAGTGGTACTTCCGATAACCGAGCAATACCTGAGGGCCCCGGCAACACAGTTGAAACTCGGAGGATAATGGGTCCGCCCTTCTCCACTTAAGAATCAAGTTTTTGTATGAGACAGGACTCGAACCCATTATGGCGCCTATTACGTATCTGTGCTCCTACCACTAGGCCTGCCTTGAGGCCAAGTGTGAGTGGTATTACAGTACGGGTATTAAAAGAAATGAATGTATTCTGAGTGTGTATTCAGTGCGTTTTGGGTTTCAGTTTTGAGTGGGGGAGTCGTGAGGACTTTGTGATACTGAAAACTAGCAACTCTAAACTACAATTTTACAGTGAAATCATTTAGCTCTTCCCGAGCTGTGGTTTTCCCCATAAAAAACTTGTTTTTCGTTACTTTTTACTATGCTAACTATTTTCCGGTGGGTAATCCTCAGTTACTAAGACAAATCACTGGAAATTAATTTAACAACTATCTATATCACCTCATCTTGTGATCCTCTGATGTAACCTACAATCACAACTTCCATTTTGCCATGCTGGATCTGTTCGTCACTTGAATCAACTATACAAGCTTGCTGAAATGGAGTAGAAAAACAAATATGGTCATCTTTAAACAAGGAAAACATATAAGAACGAGAAATTTAAAATAGCAGCAGACAAGGATAAAAGAGATGAAAAGCTAATGTCTGTCAAGTAGGAATTAGGGACTATGCAAATAGACAAATTCTGACTACAAGCAACATCATGCATGAAGAAATTAAAATGCCTCAAGAAGACTATTGACGAACTTTTTCTTTGGCTACAGAAAACCAGTAAACATTTTTTCATTGTTTAAAACACTTGCACTTCCAAAAATTGTGCTACACTATTTGATGCTTAGTAGAAAGCATGTCAAACTATAGATAGCAGTTGTCCGTTACACAGACACATTGAGTAATGCTGCAGGAAACACTTTATAAAAGTCATAATAAGTGTACGGATAAACAAAGTATTCTGCAATATCCCTAACTGAAAACAAATAAGCAACCATAATAGGGCAAGTTCCATGAGCATCCAACAGTGTCAAGTGAAGAAGCATTGGGTTAGTTTACTCACCATCTTCCTTTTAGAACTGCAGCAGCCATGTCCCCAACCAACGCCAAGAGCAATCTTTATGAACTTGTAAGCCTCAGGTTTTGCCCAGCCAAAATAAACTCCAAACACTTGATCGGGTAGAGTAGACGGCCCATCATCTGGATATGATCTTTAGTCAGAATTCTGAGAGTCTAATAACACAAATAAGAAGGAATCAGGGAGAGGATATGGGGCTTGGCTTGTCATAGACCTGCAATATCATGGAGGAGGCCATTTTTGTACAGACCCCTGAAGTGAACAGGTTCAACCAGCAATGCATTATCAACCCCTGCAGTCATTAAATAATAAAAGTTGCATCATACTAGCAGGACATGCAGGACCAGAGCATAAAGTAGGCATACTGGAAGGAAACATACAGTCTTCAAATGGTGGGAGACCCCATACTTCCGGTTTTAAATCTAGGAGTGAACGAAGCACAGAATCAGCTATTGTATATTGATCAAATTCAGAATGGAAAGATGGCACAGCTACCACCTTCATTCCAGCAGCCTTGCCTGCCTTGACTCCGATACTGTCAAAATTATTGGGTGAGGAACTACTGTCATATCAATCGCGGTTAATAAAAAATGTTCAACAGTCGTGCATTAACTGCACAAACGTGTTCTCAATATGTAGAATCATGATTGATCAGTTCACTGAAGAGAAAACGAAAAAAACAAGGAGCAAAAATGATATGCTAGAATAGATCTCATGTGAATCATGTTTAAGCTGTTTCTTATTAGCAAAAATGATATGCTAGAATAGATCACCAGCCTTTGATACCAAAGCAGTATTAAAATTAGTAGCATTACTCACTGCAGAAATTAAGACTTCCATGTGTAGGTGCATGTATCAATAAGTTATTTCAGTCTTGTCCAGAAAAAATCAAAACCAAGAGCCATTTTATGGTTTAAGCGTAATGTCCTAAGATAGGCATAAGAATCATACTCAAACTCACCCCAGTTTGCGATAAATGTTTCTATTGGAGGTAAAGTAACTTAACATGCTCCATGCTCCGGGTATGTGAACTTCAAGAACCAAAGTTTTTCACAGTTATCTCAAATTCACTTCTCAGTCCCACAAACATTGTTAGATGAAATTACATACTCATGATATCATCATATCAACATATGTTAAGAATCAAAATCAGCTTCAAGACTGTGTTCAGCTAGTCAAGTTAGCTATTAGTAGGGAAAAAAGAAAAAAAAAGAGGAACGGCAAACTTGTGGAGGTACTTGTTAATCTGTTAAGAGTTTACATTAAGAGTTCAAGCAGTAAACTAATGCTAGGAAGCTAGTTATGCTGATCACTTGTGACGACATAAGTTTGATCCTTGAGAATAGAAATACAGTCACTTACACGAAAGGTGGATGATTTCAACCACTCACTAGCACACTGCAAAGGCATGCAAAGAACTGTCCAACTTAAACAAGCTAACTAGAAATGAGAAAGAAAAGGCTACTTACACAGAATCCTCTATCACTAGGCAGTGAGCTGCATCTGCACCCATTTGTTTTGCAGCTTCAAGAAATCTAAAATCAATTCAAGAATTCACAGGAAATCAGAAGAAAATATATTATCTCACAGGTGACACCAATTATCAACCAATGGAAAAGAAGTTCAGTCTGTCAGTGATATACGCAAATTTTGCAAGTGATTTTAGACTAACAGTAGCTCCTGAAAAATGAACATGTATAGCACAAAATTATGATTGGGTACTTATTTTAGACATAATAAGAGAAGGGGAGATTAATCAAGATGCTTTAAAGGAATTAGCTATAGTGTTCATGAATTGAAATACTTTTGCTTACATATTTAGTCTTTTTAGTCAAACATGAATATCTAAATAGCAGAGATCAAATGATAGATTTCGGTAACTTTATGAGCTTCTGAAAGAATAGTATCATGAGCAGTTTGTATATACTATTGTAATTAAGCACCTTCTTGGTTCTCCAGCTATGAATGACAAATTTTCTTCAAGAAAAATGTGATAACACAAACTTTGAGAGGAATAAAGGATAAAAGAGTATGTCATATCTTATGCATAGCAGTAACCAGAACTATTCAGAGAATCACCCGCAGTAGAAAGCCTAACTTACATGTCTGGAGAAGGCTTCCCTGATTTAACCTCGTCACTTCCAAGAACTACGGAAAAACATTCTTTCCAACCTAGTTCAATGAACAAAAAGGATTATGGTAGCTTATAATAGACACCTTCACAAGGAAACAACTGAAAGAAAATTGACGTGCTGACCTTGATTGGAAGTTCATAAAGGTGACCTCATTTAGGAAGAGAAGGAAACATTTTTTTAACAATAAGATGATTCAAAAAAATTACTTTGCAGCCTTTAACAAAAAGAATTTTCTCAGTCCTAAGGAACTGTCTTATGGACTATTTACTTCAAAAATAACAACACTAATTGATGAAACAAGAAAATAAAGGGATAATGTGAAAAGGAGCATAATGATTATAAACTACGTTTTACATTAATTTCTTAATGAGTTATAACACAACCTTCTTGGAGAGAGACTTTCTTATCTATGTTTTTCCTTTTGGAATTTGAAGCAAGGGCAAAGGGAACTCCATGCTTATGGAAATGTCTTATAAGGCGATTAGCACCAGGAAGTGCTTTTGCTTGCAACCACCTGCAACAAAACAGGAAAAAAAAACTAGACATGAATACTCTGTGCCAATTGCTTCATCATTGAATATCATAAATCAGTGCAGGGAAGCTGATCCTAGCTCATCTATCACACCGTTAATACAATGTGAGATGATGTGCAAGATTATAGACAAGTGCAGGCGATTAGTGCACAGTGTTTTACTAGATTCTGTTAGTTATGCAGAGCAGAGAATGAATATTGTGTGGCTAGTCAAATTATTAAAGATGTCATGGCAACAAGTATTTCATTCTCATCATGTCATCAACTTGAATCGGAGACATTATCACAGAACATTTCACTCGAAGACATTGAGAATACAACTTTGTAACACAGTGTAGGAAAACGGGAAGATGCATGTGCTCTTGAAGGCTTGAAGCAACATGAAGAAGACTTATATCCAACATGTAAGAGCAATAGGAGAATGTAAGGATCAATAACCATGTTACTATCCAATATGAAGTAAAATGAAATCCACAAATATGATGATTTTGTAAGAAGATGACATCAGACAACATAGGTGGATCTAGGATCTGGACTTAATGGCTTTGAGCTCTGAATTCTACCTCAACCTATTAATTTATTGTGTTCGGACACTATGTTTTATTTTATTTCATGGATTTTTTACACATATATTGAGTTTGAACCAAAGGTATTAGTTTGGACTCCGAGACAGATCCAAGATTTGAAGTTTATGGATTCCTACAGTGACCTCAACTTAATATACAACGATAATTGGGTTCACAGTCAAATATTTAGCGGATTGATACATATACCGGGTTTGAGCAAAAATCACTGAGTTCTCGTGAACCCATAAGTTATGTTGTAGGTCCGTCTCTATTTGGACAAATCCATAAGTAATGCACTAGGTCTGCCGCTGTCAAGTGTCAACCAATTATGCTTTATAGTAGTTTACAAGTGAATATCCAAAATAAAAAGAAACAACTAATATATTGAGAGACATGGTTCAAGAAACACTTACAAGCCATGATAAAAGGGCATGACAGCTTGGACATACTGATCGGGCGTGATAGGGAGGTCGTAATCACTGACAATGCCAATAGCGTACTCTTTCTGGGCCATCCCCAATCTTTTCTTTTCCTTCTCCTTATCTGGCACCTTCCCATATCCAGCCAGAAATTCCTTCAGAATTTCCTTTGTCAAGTGCTCTAAAACAAACACATCCAAGATTTAGTCTCACCGGGCTCAGAGTGAGATGCATACAACAACATACCCAAGTTTAATCCCACAAGTGGAGTCTGGGTAACGTGGTGCATACGCATCCTTAACACATCTTATGCACTTCACTTTTAAAATTGTTTCTATGGGCCTAATTAGATTATGAGTTTTATAACTCAATCCTTCTTTCTTAAACTTCATCCCACTTAAATTGCATCCCACAAAATGGAACTTATAGAGGCACCCAAAGGTGTGATCTAGTGGTCAATAAAGTAGACTGAAAATCACATGGTCTCATATTCAAATCCAAGCGAAGACAAAAACACTAGCTAATTTCTTCTCATTTGTCATAAACTTGGTGGACAGAGTTACCTGATACCTAATACATATTGCTGGTGGAAGGTGACAATGACATCAGCAATATAAGTACTACGCGCAAGCTGACGCAAACACCTTAAAAACAGGGACTATATTCATACATTGCAAGAGTCAAAAACACGATTCAGTTGAACTTATAGTAAAAAAAAAAACAAAAAAAACTAGATCCCAAAACACAAATGCTACAAATCCAGAAAAATATAAAACTAAAAAGGGAGTGGAAAAAGAGGACCTGTACTCAAAAGGGTACCATCCAAATCAAAAATGACAGCTGAAATTTGAGTTTTTCCATGTTCTTCTGCAGAATGAAGATCCCCCATTGTTGTGTGTCAGAGAAGTTAAGGCTTTGCTGTGAAATCTGATGAATGAGCAGAAAAATAACATAGAATATTAAGGATTTTAAAGAGATATTTTAACGAAAGGATCAAATTCCAATTTGCAATTGGGCAAAGGTGCTTACACAGGGATTCTTTTTCCCGCCTTCCGAAAGTAATTATTCGGTATTCCAAGTATAAACACCAAATATTATTGTTCTACTACGTATATCCTAAATTCCAATATCATCTTGTCGTCTTCTTCTTCTTCCTTTTTGAGTGATGTTTCAATCAACTGTCATTTGCATTATTTAAAAGTTGTACTTTTTGTAGTAGTATCTCAAATTTGAAGTCTTGTGAATTTTGAACCACCTAATATAATACTGAGCTAACATACTATATTGTGTTCAGCTGACTCAAAATCTTTCTATATACACCTAAAAATATAAGAAAATTAATTTATATATATGTTCAGTAAGATGATTTTGTTTTAGATAAACAGAAAAGATCATTAATGTCGTTTCTATGAATTTAGAACATTACTTTTTAATCTTGTTATTCTAACTGCCCGACACCTTGAAACATCGCATTCGTCTTGATGCTCTATGTAACACTATTATTGGTGGTGGAGTTTAATGAAATTAATTTGATTACTGGATGCGTATGCATTTCATCAAGTTATAATAGATCCATAGTGACAAGTCTGTATATAGTGAATAGTATAAGACGGCAGACAAAGGGGAGGCACAATTGAAGAGGATTTTAAACATGAGCTAGTACAGGCAAACTTCCCTTTTTTTCCAAGCATGGGCTGCTGTAACCATGCTACTTGGTCAAATATAAACAACACCAGATGGCAGTTTCAAGAAACAAATTTGAATCAACTACTTTTGGCCACGTACAAGGAGATAAGAAAGTCAAATATAATCAATCAACCTCCATCAAGATGGTAGAGAAATAGGAAAGGTGCAACGAACTTCTCCAAGGAAAAACAAAACACCACAACTCTTGGAAAAGTCATCAGTTATCAACAATCTATCCCACCAAATTTGTCAAGGCATTTTTTTGTCATTGTCTTGGCTCAATAAACAATTAAGCAAGAATAACTGAGCAAGCCATTTTTCTAGATATTCTAATTCTTCCAATACTTTATTTTGGGGTAAAAGACTACTCAGGCAGAGAGAATAAATAATATTGGGGGTAAAAGATACCAATGACATGCACCAACATAGAGTAGCATATATGCTCAGCTCCAAACTAAATGAAAAAAGAGAGAATAATGGAAATTTAGTGATATTGAGATAATAAGGGTGAGAGGACAAGCAAATAGCTGATATCCTCCATTTGGCTGCGGCAGTCATCTGAAAAATAAAACCACCTATAGACCAGCAATTATCTAAAGACTGAAACAACTCACTATACGGAGAGCCGAAATAGCACAGGGATACAAATTACACACTGAGTTGCAGACAACCAATTAACAAGTGAAGAATCTGACACGACAGACCCATAATAGAAGTATCTACTAAGACTTAACAAACAAACAACCCCCTTGGCGTATCCTTGTCGTCACACCTCCAAATACACATAGTAGTTCTAACCATTAGGCCCATTCACTGCAAGAACACAAAAAGAATATTATTATTTGGAACGAGTACGTAATTGAATTACTACCAGTCTAGAAAAATCTAAAATCGACTCAAAGGAAGGAGACTGGAATATAAAGAACCTACCTCTGCATCTTCACCTCCACCAACTTTGTTTGTGGCATCTCCCTTTTGGGCATCTTCTGTGAAAGGGCAACAAAATTAGTAAAAGGTAGTTTTTCCCTCAGATTCAGTAAATTAGACAATCCATTCATCTAGCTCAACCCCCTAATACTGCTATTGATATCACGTTTTTAAGCCTTGTCAAGCTATCTTGCACTGCATTTATCATATATTCCCAAAGGAAATAATTAATCACTGGGGAATAGCATTTTCATTGAAGGGCACATGTAAACTAACTGAAAAAATTGTACAAGTACACAGTCAAACTACAAGCAGATACCCAAAATTTAGCTGAAGGTAACACCAATAAAACTTCATGGTTAATCCTATGTCAAGAAAAGAAACCCATGACATAAGGAAAAACCCTTCAAGAACTAGTACTTCCTTGCCTGACTCCTTTTTTCTCCTTGCAGGAAGAAGCAATGCCACAATTCTTTATCACCCTGAACTTATTTTTTTGAAAATAGTAAGTTAACAGTTAACACTTAGTATTACAATATCATCTTCTTTGTTTCCTTTCTGAAAATCAAGATACCTCGGGAAGGCAATGGCACACAATTCAAAATTCATTTAAAAATGGGCCGTCCTTCTCGCATATCACACGCCATCCTCTTTCTTTACATTTAGACCAAAGCCCTTGGGGCAGTTCTCTTAATGCTATCTAAAAGGTTGCAGAACCAAATTAGTTTTTCCTGTAGACATCTCACATGTGATTAAGCTATCAAAACCACTGAAGAACTATAGCAACTACTAGCGGAAAAGATCAGCAAAAGATCTCAACCAAGCCTGAGAATAGTAATTTCAAGCTAAAGAGATAATTATACAAAACAAATAAGTAAATAAATAAAGTACCGTCGACCAGGAAATTATGAACATCAGGAAAACTCTAGATTATACAAATGCCAAGGTGTCAAAAGATATTAGGATATGAGTGTCAAAGCATACCAGCATCCTCTGGAAGATCAGAAGTCCACAAGGTGAGGTTGTCCCTTAGAAGTTGCATAATCAAGGTGCTGTCTTTGTAGGAATCCTCATTCAGGCTATCCAGCTCAGATATTGCTTCATCGAAGGCCTGTTTTGCAAGATGGCATGCCCTGGAGAAACAGATTATAATCAGCTGAGCCTAGAAACAAGTACAGACACACCGATTAAAAAAAGGTATGGACAGCTACAAGAAGATGAAAATACAAAAGACAAACCTTTCAGGTGAATTCATGATCTCATAGTAGAAAACAGAGAAATTCAAAGCCAGTCCCAGACGAATGGGATGAGTGGGTGCTAATTCCGCCTCCGCAGCAGTTGTAGCTGACTGTACAAGTTTTAGCAACAAACAATAAGTGGAAGCAGACAGACAGACATATATATCACCAAACTAATAGGGGATTCAACATCTAAATGCAGCAAACAGAATTGGAGAAAAGAAAAAAAGGGAAAGAAGCTCTCAATGAAAAACTGCATGTTAATAAAATACAAAACTATCTCCTGTAAGATCAACGTAATTGGCATTGACATACAAAGGGTCTTCACTTTCACCCCAAGTAACCCAAATTGTGGCACATTTTGCATTGTTCTGCAATGGTATTTGTTGCTAATACAAATTACCCCAAATAGCGGCACAAACTTCATTGGTTTATAAAAGAATTTAAAAAAATTTAATGGGAAAAAATCAGTAAGACAGTTAATAACACATTTGCATCTTTTAAACCCCAGTAACTCAACGGTGGCACATACAAGAATTGGGTTGCAGCCTACTGGTAGCTACTCTGACCCACATATCTTAGATGCAGGTTCTAATCCATAAAAAAGACACTCCGTCTTCAACCTTCCTTCCACTATTCACAGGCCTACCCCCACCCCAAAAAAAGTTCTTAAATAATGGGAAACAGACTATCCTGGTCAAAGAGGACTGTGATAATACCCAAGCCAATGTAAACCAAAAGAAAAGTAAGCTCTAAGTTCTGGTGGGACTTTAAGCACAAAATGCAAATAAAGTGTGTGATTTAAGAAAAAGTACTTGTTTCATTACATGTTTTTGAACAAGCAAACTCCTCTCACTTCGCAAGTCATTAGATTATGAATTAACCATTCAATGACAGTTGAACTACTTTTGCTGCTCAACTTTTTACTTGTACTTAAGAACTGCTTTGATATATATATATATATATATATATATATATATATATATATATATATATATATATATATATATATATATATATAACAAGTAAAGAAGCACTATTCTCAGAAACAGCGAATATTTGTTTATGACAGATTAGAGACGAGAAAAAGTTCAAATTAAAATTACAGTTAGAGACACTGATTCTAACCCCAAGAAAAAAGAGATTTAAGGGATTAATGATAACATCTGGGGCATTTTCCACTATCAAGAATAAGGGGAAGCATGGTTACTGACATGTGCGTCACTCTATTTTCGAGAAGCCAGGTCGCAAGCAAACCATATACCTGATATGCTTTCAATGAAAGCTCAGCAACCTCCTTCTTGTCATTGCCAGCTTTAAATTCTGCAAGATAACGATAATAGTCTCCCTTCCTGCGGGCAGAGACAGATCATCTTAACAACTCCAATTTATAACTCAGACCGACAACAAACAGAAATCAGAACCCTCACATCTTGTGGTAAAACACAGTTGATTCGCCTGCAGAGCATGACGGAATTAGATGCTGATCAATGACCACCATAATATCATTGCAAATGTTGGTGAGCTCCGACTCCACCTTTTGCAGGTACTCCTTGATTCGCTTGACATTTTGCTCGTTTCCTCTAGATTCTTCCTTCTGCTCAATAGAGGACAAGATCCTCCAAGATGCTCTCCTAGAACCTACCACATTCTTATAACCAACAGAAAGAAGATTCCTTTCCTCCACAGTCAATTCAACATCCATGTTTGCGACATTTTTCATCGCTTCAACCATTTCTGTACCACAATTCACAATTCCTTAAAATCTCAACCAATTACATAAAATATGAAACCTAGTTACATTTTTCATAGATTTAACCAAACAGATCAATAAAAGGTAATCTGTGTAGAACTTCCAAGCAGATAAAAAACATTTGCTAACATATTAATTCAGAATTCATTTTTTAAAAATCCTTAATACATCAAAAGCGCCAACCTGTATCATATCAACGAAATCTCAAATTCCAAGTAGCTAAATATCCATTTATGAGTAATTCAACATTCTTCAAGCACATCAACCCTATCCGTACAAATCCTTAAAGGTACTAAATTCCTACAACCTACATAAAACAATCAGTAAGAATATTTATTGCATTTAACCGAAGTGATCAACAAAAGTTTATGTGCGCTCAACTTCTGACCTAAGTCCGTTTGCTGATATATGGAAACATCAAAAGCACCAATTGTTGCATCTTAATAAAATCGACTTATGAGTAACTCAACCTCCAATCGGATCAACCATCTCCGTACTAAAGACCTACAACCTACATAAAATAACTAGAGCCTAACTGCATTTAACCAAAACGGATCAACAAAAGTTAATCCAGGCTGACCTAAGTCCATTTACGAATATATAAAACTTCAAAACATCGAAAGCAACAAGCGCAGCATTTCAGTAAAATTTTACATTCTGAGCAACAAAAACATAACTAACAGTTCCATTTCCGAACCTTTTCTGAGTAATCACATAACATATACATCAAATTAAAGCATATACTCAAAAGGAACATAAACACTAACAGATCTACACACAGTAAAAAGTAGAAACCCTAACCATCGTAGCGTTCGGCTTGCTCAGCGAGCTTAGCGACGTAGACGAAGTTCTCACGTTCTTTGGAAGAAGCCATTTTCCGATCTCTCTCAAATTGAAATCAAAGATTTTTTGTAGTGAAAACAGAGAGAGATTTTGCTCTATTCTCTCCCTTTTTGCTTCTCTGGTTCTGTGTGAATGTGCTTTCTCGATGACGATTTTACGGCAGTAGCTACAGTGAGTGGAGATTTATCTAACAAGGGCTTCCTTAAAAGGGGAATAGCACTTCTCATCCTTTAACTTTTGTGTATTACTTCAATAGCCCCTAGAGAAGTTCAAATTAAATTTAACCCCTCCAAAATTATTATGTTTTACACGATTGTCCTGTTAATTGGTGACAAATAAAATACATTGAAACCCTTTTAACTTTTCAGGTTAACTTTAGGGGTCCTTATGAGAAGAATCTATGTTTTACTTTACCCCGCATAAAATAATATTCCCTCCGTCCCATTTTATGTTGCACTATTTGAATCGGCACAAAGTTTAAGAAATAAATGATGATTTTGAATTATTTACCAAATTGTCCTTTAAAAGTGGACTCACTTTTCTCTCTCGTCATAAATGTATTATAGTACTATTTAAAATTAAATGGGACCAATAAGGGTAAAAGAGGAATTATACCTTCAAATACTTATCATATAAGAAAATGTGACATTCTTTTTTGGACAAAAAAGGTAATTGTGCCACATAAAATGGGATAGAGGGAGTATATAACTATGCAGATTTTTAAATATTAATCAAACGTCGTACGAGCTATACAAAAATTACTACTACCTCCGTTTAAAAAAGAATAACCTCATTTCCTTTTTAATCTATTTAAAAAAGAATAACCTCTAACTTTTTTTGGTACCATTTTAATAACGACTTTCCACGTGGCATATTTTAGACCACAAGATTAAAGAACAATTTTGTACATTTGATCTAACTTCAATTTAGGACCACAAGATTGAAATTTTTTTCTTTATATTCTTGAACTCTATAAGAATAACTTGTTTCTCATCCATCTACCAATTTGCCCTTGTGTGCACCAACTTCAATCAAGATCTTACTAGGCTAAAGGAAAGCAAGAATAATATGAACAAATAAACCTTTTTTATAAATTTGTGGCTGTTTCATATATAGAATATATGCAGAACTCAAGTAATCAAGTCCACTATCAACTGTTCATACATTTGCCAAAAGCCAAAACATAGCCATTAGCTGAAGTCAGTAAATCAAGTGCAATATAGCTAATTAGTTAACAAAGAGCTTTTGTTCTTTCTTTCTTTCTTCACAAGCATCTCTCCAACACAATTATCTGTCCATTTATCAGGTAAAACTAAGCTCTCTTTGTAATACTCGACATAATGCAGAATGTGACACCAACCATTTGTAGAGTGACCAAGGCCAACATCTTTAAACTTTTCAACTACATGATCAACTGAAATCAATAACCTACAGCTCACTTTCCATATGATTTCACCATTATTCCTTATAGTCATTGGCTTCACCAATTTATGATAACCTCACATCTTTAAACTTTTCAACTACATGATCAACTGAAACCAATAATCTACAGCTCACTTTCCATATGATTTCACCATTATTCCTTATAGTCATTGGCTTCACCAATTTATGAGTAACCACAAGCTCATCTAGATCACACCTTACATCATAATAGTTGTGTGTAAAGTGAAGCGAACTAACGCAGAACTGCTTCACCATGTATCTGCTGCACCATACTCTCTCATCATCCAAATCTCAATAGGTTTACTTTGATTATAGTTATTATCAACCAGACAGTGATTCCTGTAACACAAAAAGGAACATTTCATCAAAATGTACTCGTACTTGGCAACATCATTTCTAAGAATGTATCATCATACATGTCAAACAAAACAATCGTGTTTCTCTGAGTTGGTTCTTCTAATTCTTCCCCACTTGGAAGCAATCCAATGGGAAGCGCCATTCAGTTATAACTGTGGTGTAGAGCAAGAGAATTGGTAAGACAGAGCAACATGATGACTTATGTCTTTCTATACACCAGTGCTTAGCTTATAAAGCTCTATATACGGCATAAGACGAAAAGTTGTGTCTACTATTCTTACCACCTTGTAGTCATTAGTAACACAATCAAATCCAAACCCCTGTACATGAGCACAGATACTACATGTCTCAAATGTATACATTGGTGTTGGGAGATTAACAGATTTCTAATGGATGGGTTCCAAAGATAGAAATGATTTGGGTAACTCCGGTTATCGTCCACCAGTCACAAAATTCCATTACAACTACCTGCAATATTAAGGTAAGTGCTAGTCCACTCAAATGGCAAATCAAAGTAGACATATTGATCCAAATTCTCATTGTCATGGAACAAAGCATATATTTTTTCTTCTGGATTTATAGAGTCATATTGCATTATGATGTGATTCATGTTTTAGTTTTGGTTAAGGTGTGTGGAGATAAAATTGGGGCTAGTAAGAAGAGAGAATCATGACTTGCAAACACTTCTAGATAGAAGGATTGACTTGATTGGTAGTTTTATGAAGATGTCAATCATCAATTCTTGTGGCAAATAATCTGACATTTTTTCTCTTCAAGTGGTTAAGAAGTACTATTTCTTTTCTTCTACATTTTACTTGTGAGATGTGACTGTTCAGTGGTCACTTTAAACACACAGAGATTTTTGGGAGGCCAATCTGGTACTCTTGGGAAGATACAAAAACAGTTCTAGTTCTCTATTTGAGACTCTTCATTCCACAAACTTTTTATATGATCAACATCAGTAACAACAATATGATTTTAAAGTGTGTGAGGTTTCTGAAACTGTAGCTACAAAATAAATTTACTTATATGTTAGTGGTTGAGCTGGTCTTGGATCCAAATAGATAAATAAATATTTACGATAATGGATGAAATAAAATTATTATGGCTGAAATTTAATTTGGCAGCAACTCACGTCATGAACAGCATCTGGGATCAGTTTCATTTGGTTTTCACCTGTAAAATTGAAAAGCAAAATCACTTCAATTGAAATGGTTGCGTATATCATATTCGTAACAAAAAATGGCATGAATAGTTTATTACTTTTGTATCAATAGCCCAGACAACATCTGTGGTACTGTTAGGTCGCCAATATACCTAAAACAATAAAAGTTTGAACTTGCTTTTCCTATTAAGAACCAATATTTGTTTTGCCTTTCTTTTGTTAAGAGCACTACTTCAGCTGAGCAATCTGAGAAGAAAAAAACAAATATGACAAAAAAAAATGGAAATTGAAAGAAAAAACCAATAGGAAAGAGTAAGAAAGCTCTTCTCTGTGTTAGAGCAACAATGTTCTGGGTGTAGCAGGCATGAAATGAAAGGCATATCAGTGGAATAAAAACTCTGTGATAGCTGATGGGATGAACAACTGAAATAAGCAAAGAAAAATATGTCAAAAGGAAATACCAATATTGCCCTTGGTTGTAACATCAAGTTTCACTTATTATACGTCGGCTACAAGTAGAAAGACCAAAATCATCTTTTAAGACTCCCTCTCCTCCGACAGGAAAAATCCGCAAATATCAGAATAAGCAAAATAGGGTCACATACCTTAATAGTGTTGAGCCGGTGTCAACCAAAGTTCACTTGGCAGCAGAATCATTGCTGAACAAGCCGTTGTGCCAACATCTAAGAGCTCGTTGATGAAATATCGCTTGTTCAACAATGGTTGTGCTGTCAAAGGACCTATAGATTAGCTTATGGTTAGATCCAATGGTCACACATGCAGAATTCTGAAGAGAATAAGATAAATCAGTTGGTTAATAATTAGATATGTAGATTATGTCCAATGGAGGAAAATACTGCCAGTAAGATAAGTAGTGATATGAAGCGACAAAACACTGATGTATGAAATGACCAATGACAGTTCTCAAAGCCATGCAGTTTACGTGGAGTCAAGGCTGTGATTTGAGGACGTAAACGAGAATAAGTTACTGAACTGTAATTTGATTAATAGTGCTATATTTGGCATGCGGTGAATTATCTTAACCATACGAATGACACAACAAAATCCAAAAGGCTCATATTCAAATCATTTTGCACAACAAAATTTACAATTTGAATCCCTTTTAAATGGAACATAGTTTGATCCTAGTTCAATATTCAGATCAGTTCTTTTATTTTGCCGGTGATCTGGATACTCTAAAAGGTGCAAGGAGTGAAAGAATGAGAACGCATAATGGTTATAATTAAACATGAGACAATTGTATCGTTTGTTGTTGTTAATGATATTTTTCACATTTGGTTTGACTTTGTGTTGTATTATAACTGGTAAGTTTACTAAAATAGCCTAAACTATTGTATGCATTAAATTTTTCACCAATTTTAAAAAATAAAAATTAAGACATCGTATTTCTGCTAATTTTTTTGCCGACTTCCCTTGCCTACACTGTATTGACATAAACTACTAAATAGCACATGCTACATAGAAGCTCCACTTCACAAAAAAAAAAAAAAAAGGAGATACGCTACTCGAACACAATTATCATCAAAAAGAATTTGAAAAATGAAAAGATTCTTTTCTTTTGGGATCAAGTATATCATATATGGTCCAGAACTTGTAACAAAGTAAGTATTTTTCAACCAGTCATGTTATGGCCCAGGCTCTCTTAGCATCTATATTATTGTTTGCATGTTTAAGTTCTTAATAAATATAGTGATGCAAATAAGGAATGCAAAAAAGGTTCTCTATAAACTGAGATATAGTTAAAGCAGAATAATAACTTCAGAATATGGTTATGGACAAAAAAAGTACCTGTATGAGCAAATAAAATAGTTGACCATGAAGAAAGAATAAGAGTAAAAACCTAGGGTATGGGTATTTCGGTGGAGTTAAATAATATAGGGTAAAGCGTAGAATAGAATTATGAAATATTAAGTAAGGACATAATTTGAAAGAGAAATAAGGTAACGACACGATTACACCATTAAATAAAAGGGTGCTTTTCACTGTTACGTAATGACAGAATATAATATATTTTAGTTAACAATCAAAATAAACATTGCATATACGATACAACAATACAAACACGATGTAAAACAAACCTTTAGTAATGAACGGCTTAGCTGTATTGCAGTTTTTATTACAAGCACCTGATCTTGAACCTAATATAAAAATATTTGTCAATAAATATTAATGAATTTTTGTAGATTCGGCTAAAGTTATGACAACTTTCAGCAACTTACCTTCCGTATAGATAGAATGAAGACTTCCTATGTCAAAAGCGGGAAATGAGGGAAGCTCAGTAACTGTGTGGATCAGGTAATGATCAGAATAGATGTTCAGAATAGTAAGTCAAAAGACATATTCATGCAGAGGTAGAAGTAAGCATTTGCACAAAACGGTGAAATAGAGTTTGTGTTTTTTTTGAAAAAGGGTAGTTGTAAAACGGTGAAACGGTGTGTCCTATCCAGAGTTCAATAAATTTTAGATCTGATAAGTCAACCAGTTTTGGAAGTCTAGCAAGAGTTTTTCATATTAAGAATATGCTTTTCATTAGCTATCGTTAGTTGGTAGAGTTCACGGCACCTTAAATTTCTATCAGCATATTTCTTATCAGAGTTGGGGTATTAGCTTGTTCTCCAGAATCCATGGATATTAAATTTGTTGCTCCCAAACTTTTTGTTGCTGCAAGTGTTCTATCCCAGTGTTATCATAGGCAAAAAGCGCAAAAAAAGCTCTAAGGTCCGTTGGGGCTTTAAGCGCAGAGCACAAATAAAGTGTGGGCTTCAATGACAAAAGGCGCAAAGAGAGAAAAGAATACAAATATATATGTTTTAGTCCAAGACTAATAACTATAAAACATGAATGACTGAGATATGAGCAAAGAAATTGAAAAAAAAAAAATTATGATAAAGTGAAATATTAATTGAATAGTGTCGGTTCTTCAGAAGAGGCTCATTGACAAGGAAAAGTTTGCCTTAAAACCTTAATGACGACACTGAAGCGCACAAAAAGCGAGGCGAAGCGCTCAACACGTTTTGAGCCTCACTTCAGGGCTTAAGTGTGCCTTTGACTACACTGTTCTACCCTCTTTACTACTGTTGGACTTGTTTCCCCCAACAATTTATCAAATTAGTATTATTATACGGAAAATTTTGGACAAAGAAAATCTAAAGCAATAAAGTTAACTTTAAACGGACAAGATTTTTGATTAGAAAAAATTCAAAAGGCATGCCACATATTTAGAAAGAAGATCAAGGAGAGAAATGCGTAGTAATCCATGCAATCAAGCCTAATCTTGATCAAGACTTTAGCCAAACACTTGATCTGCAAGTTCAACTCTTTCCTCTACTTCACCTTTTAACCCGAAGTCGGAAGAAACAAACTAAACTATTGGGAAAATGAAAATCAACCAAACTATCAGCAGAGAAACCAAGTACCAAGTTAAAATACAAATTTAAACCTTTAAATGCAAATAGATAACAAATAATAATGGTTTCTATGTAACCTGATAACATGTTATGGAAACATCATCAGGATGGACTATTCTTGATAAATGGGGTGTACAATAGGAGGCTGACTAAAGTAACAGAGAGGTCAACAGGACCCTGGAAGTGTGTATGGAAAAATGTGGCACCAATTAAGTTGAAATGCTTCACCTGGCTAGTAGTCAGAAGAGCTATATCTTGTCGGATTCATGATGTACTACAGAAAAGGAAACCTACAATAGGAGGCTGACTAAAGTAACAGAGAGGTCAACAGGACCCTGGAAGTGTGTATGGAAAAATGTGGCACCAATTAAGTTGAAATGCTTCACCTGGCTAGTAGTCAGAAGAGCTATATCTTGTCGGATTCATGATGTACTACAGAAAAGGAAACCTACATTGCTTCATGATGCTCATCATGTAAGAGTTACAGCACAAGGGTGGGCATCATTCGTCAATTTAGCTAAGGTGAACTGGTCTATGCCATAGCATACTGCTTATCTTTTAAGTTGTTGGATTAGGATGGGAGGTAGTAAGTGCTAGAAGATTTGGTGGTGGAAAACAATACCTGCCTGTATTTGGTGGAACATTTGGAAGTAGAGAAATGAGAGGATTTTTGAAGGCAAAGAGAGCTCCATATAGAAGATCAAGTCGACAGTCATAACTTCTTTATGTTCTTGGTGTAAAGAACAATATATAGAAGAGGAAGTTCAGTTAGTTGACTTCACGAGATTACTGCAATTAGTTTCTATAAAGCATAAAATTTTGGATGTGGTAAGCATTAGGCTTACTCGGGAATAAAAATGTTAAGATATGACACCTGGGTCTAACTCAGCCTTAAAAGTTAGCTCATGAGGGCAGGTTTGTCCAAGTCCATATAGACCAAATTCCCATCCCTCTACCGATGTGGGACTTCTTAACACTTCCCTGCACACCCAGACCTCAACTAGAGCGTGAACACTTATAAAAAGGGGCCCAACATCGGTGAAAAACAAATTGGGATGGACCTGACTCTGATACCATGTTAAAATATGACACCTGCGCCTAACTCAACCTCAAAAGCTAGCTCATGAGGAGAGGTTTGTCCAAGTCCACATAAGGAGACCAAATTCTCATCCCTCTACCGAAGTGGGACTTCTTAACAAAAAAATTACTGGTTCAAAAGACCGCAAGCAAAACCAGTTCACAGGCATGGTGATGAAGAAGCCAACTGCAAAAAAAGAGTGAGGAGGCTGGAGATGTTCTAGAGTACAAAGAAGCTTCAAAAACTTTGGCAGTGGAAGATAGAATAGGAAACAAAAAAAAAATGCAGTGTAAAAACCTGGAAGAGAAATCGAGGAACCTAGCAAGATCTAGATGTTGCATTATAAAGCAAATGGCCAGGCAGGCATGTAGACAAAACAGAGGCCTGAAGCAGGAAACAGTTGCTTCTCATATGAGAGAAATGTACAATTACCTACTAATGTTTTGTCTAAAGGCTGAATGCCCCATGATGTTTTTTGGGCTCCTCCTTCAAGGCCTCCTACATCTTATTTATAGACATACTTTAATTATACTTATTAGTTACCCTTTTTCAGAAATTTCTAGTTCTCTTTGAGTGTACAAGGAGGGCCGGTTATTCACCAAAACTTACTAAATTAGGAATTCCACCAAGATCATGAACACATGTTCATATGAAAGTAATCCACTGTATTTGGCTTTTGAAAGAATGGAAGATCTCTATATCTTTACCTTCTGGTTTTTCATCTTATCTTCAAATCTAAAGATCAACGGTATACCTTTCATTTTTTTTAAATCCCTCTCTTCTTAGTTGCTCATCTTTCTAGGAATCTAATGGACGTAGACTACCTACTTGTGGCAATGTTGCAGAATTATTTACCCCTAGCAGTAGCAAAGACCCTTGATCCAAGGGTCTTTTGAAAACAGTCTCTCTAACTTCACGAGGTAGTGGTAAGGTCTGTGTACACGCTACGTACCCTCCCCAGACCCCACTTTGTGAGATTTCACTGGGTATGTTGTTAGTAGCAAGGACCTGCAACTTTCAAAGGGGTAACCAACCACACGAATCACTATAACAAACCCTCACTTTACTTAATGGATAGCCTTTGTTCTCTTTCAATAAACAAAATGAGAAATTGGGGAGAAAGAAGAAAGCTAAATTTGGTGATGACCTAAAAGCCATTGGACCCTATACCTCACTGACCAAAGACAGAGGTGCATTGTATTGGACTGAACTATGACCACTGTCCTGTGTGACTGTGTCATTGACAAATATAAGCCAGTCAAGTACACATCATTTTGTAGCAAATTTCGTGCAGAACGAGCAAAATAAAAATAATGCTTAAGGAGGAAATACAAGACAAAGAAACCCAAACAGTTTCCTTTCAAGAAGCAAATATACTTCTACAAAGACTGGTTGCATACTTTCTAGCTAGTACATCAAAAGTACCCTAGCGCAACTGCATGTTAATGGCAAATGAAGTTGAAATTCCAGCTAAGACGAAGACTAAACTCCTATCAGCAAGATGTAGAAGAGCAGAGGAAGATGAAGGAACCAGAGAGGATGTGGAACTGCATGTTAATGGCAACTGAAATTGAAATTTCAGCTAAGACGAAGACTAAACTCCTATCAGCAAGATGTAGAAGAGAAGAGGAAGATGAAGGAACCAGAGAGGATAAGCCAATCACAACTTGTTGTAAGATCAACAAAATAGAAAGAAAGGCATGTGATCATGACAACTAAATTCAGTTCATAAGTGATCTTTAGAATTACTACCGAGAAAATTGGCTAGAAACAGTAATCAGTTACGTCTGCAAACCACAATCCAAGACTACTCTACCATTCTTAATCCAAAAGTTTAGCACCCAAGAGCAAATGTGCACTTTAATTTGTGTAGTGACAGGCAATTGTTGGATCTATGGTTACGATTTATTAGACTGTACGAGTTATGCCTATATCCCTAAAATAACTGTTATGTTGCTGTGAAGGAAGAAGGATCACAAGGCATTTGAAGATAACCTGAAAGAATGTTCCAGCATGTACTGTTTGGGTTTTTTGGAGTAATAACAGCTATGCTGCGGTCGCTACCCAAGGGGGAAACACAACAGATATCTCTAACAAATCCAATTTCAGCAAATAGACGATGTAAAAGTTTTCTAGTATACTAAAAAACCCAAGGTGCCAAGATAAACACACAAACCTTGAAGAATCATGCACCAAACATTAGATAGATATATAAACACACAAGCTTAGAAGTATCATGCACCAAACATTAGATAGATAAACACACAAACCTTAGAAGTATCATGCACCAAACATCTATGAAGAAAGTAATCAAGACAAGTATTTACAGTCTGTCTTTAAAACAAAGAGTTTGAATACTCCAGAGTACTAAATGTGCCACACGCTTCTGGCTCAGAGAAGCTTTGACCTTTCAATACATCACAAGAGGTCCTCGTTGTCAGACTGAACCCTGCAAAATAATGTAATGTTTGCATGAAATTGAGAAGACTTTTAAGAGAAATTAAGTTGGCATAAGGGATCAACACCTAAACTTCAGTGAACTACCTTCAATCAAAAACTTACTGAGCTAAAGGACTTCAAGTGCAACATAGCTAATTAATTGGACCATGAAGGATCTTTGACTTGCTTGATCTTCCTTCCTTTCTTCCGCAACCATTTCCCTTTCATTTTTGACACGTAAAGCAATCCACTCATGTGCAGAAGAGATGCAATCCGCATTCTATATTTAGATTTTGCCCTTGAGATCCTTCTTTTCCCATCTTTGGGCTCTCTCTTCCATAAATTGGATGACTCCTCACAAGCATGTCCAACACAATTATTTGTCCATCTATCAGGTAAAACAAGGCTCTCTTTGTAATAACTAACATAACGCGGATTGTAACACCAATCATTTGATAAGTTACCAACGCCGGCATCTTTAAACCTTTCACCTGTATGATCAACTGAAACCAATAATCTTCGATTACCTTCCCATAAGATTTCACCATTTTTTCTTATAGCCATTGGCTTCAGAAACTCATTAGAAATATCAAGCTCAGTTGGAGCAGCGCTTCCGGAATAAGGTGTCCAGAAAATGTCATCACGAAGAGGAATATGTTGTGCAAACTGATTATTTTGGATGCTGAACTGTTTCAACCATGAGTCTGGTGCACCATACTCTTTCATCATCCAAATATCAATAGGTTTGCGTTTGTCATAGTTATTATCAACCAAACAAAGAGATTCCTCTGACACAAAAAGGAACATTTCATCATAGAATGATCGTGACTCATTGATTAAACTACTCGGCAATATCATCTCTGAGAATGTCTCATCATGCATGTTGAATAAAACAATCACACTCACCAATGATGATACATCCCATTTGGAAGCAATCCAATGAGAAGCTCCATTCACATATGCCTGTGATGTAGTGGCAAGGAATAGGTAAGACAGAGAGACATGGCTAATGTCTTCCCAAACACCAGTGCTTAACTTATAAAGATCAACATGAGGTGGCGACGGATGAGACCAAGTGTGTACTACTCTTACCACCTTGTAGTCATTGGTAACATGATCATAACCAAACCCCAACGCATAAGCAAATGTATCACATTTCTCACATGTATAATCTAGGTCTGGGAGTTCTACAGGCTTTCTGATAGCTGGGTTCCAAAAGTAGAAATGATTCAAGTAATTCAATTGGTCGGCAGCAGCAATGCACACAATCCCATTACAACTGCCCACAATAGTAACGACACCGTTACTGCACTTAAATGAATAATCGAAGTGGTTATTTTGATCCAATTTCTCATTATAACGGGATAAAGCATATATATATATTTCTGAGTTTCCAACGTAATTCTGAATCAGGATGTGATCATCTTGTTTCCGATTGAGATGCGTAAAGATAAAATTAGGGCTAGTTAGAAGAGAGTACCATGACTTGCAAACACTTCTGCATCGAAGGATTGATTTGATTGGTAACCTTGTGAAGATCTTAATCATCAAGTCTTCTGGCACATAATCCGACATTTCTCTGCCGCGGCGAATCTGTTCAACTGAATTGAATTTCTCTGTTCTTCGAGAGCTAAAAAAAACTAACTCCACTCTTCTACACCTTCGTGGTTGAGCCCTAAAATCTACTGCTAATTTATTTGACCAGGATTATCTATTTCTAGTTTAGCACAAAACTTTTTTGAAGTACAATGTGGTACTTTCGGGAACAAAAAAGGTTAAAACTGATAGAGAAATGTCCTTTATTGATCTATTGGCCCCAAAATATTCTTGACGTCAATATTTGTATCCTTTTATTACCTTTATTAGATTCACTGCACGTGTGTTGCACGTGTATGTCTATTCTTGAGATTCGTGCAACTGTGAAATAATGTGACGTCAATACTTTATATAATTTGGAAGTTGCTAAGCTTGAATCAACATTTGTGTCTCGGATATACATAAAGAAATATAAGTACCTTTCAATAGTACCAAGTCACTTGTATCCTAATTTTTAATAGTTTAAGTCTACATGAAAGTAGTGTGTTCGTCCGTATTTACTTGGGTGATTGATCCTCTCTACGCTTATTCAACTGAACCTATGAATACAGCCAATGAACTTCCCATTAGCTAATCATGTAGTGCATACTTATTTTGTGGGCGATTAGACACCTTGAATTTTTGGAAATAAACTAACAAGAAGTGATAATTAGGTTTAAACGTATTAAATTAAGTATTATATTCCCACTTTATCATTGTAACGGAACGAAGCATAAATATCAATTTCTGTGTTTCCAGAGTAATTTTGAATCAGGATGTGATCATATTTTTCGATTAAGATAGGTAGAGACAAAATTAGGGCTAGTAAGAAGAGAATACCATGACTTGCAAACACTTGTGCATCGAAGGATTGAATTGATTGGTAATCTTGTGAAGATCTTATTCATCAATTCTTTTTGCATATAATCCGACATTTCTCTCCGGCGGCGATTCTGTTCACCTGAGCTGAATTTCTCTGTTCTTCGAGAGCTAAACAAACTCCACTCTTCTATACTTCCTGGTTGAACCCTAAATCTGCTGCTAATTTATTTGTGCAGCTTCATATCTCCATTATATTTCCAGCTTAACACTACTAACTTTTTTGAAGTACATTGTGATACTTTGGGGAACAAAAAAGTTAAAACAAACATTCGGGCCCAAAATATTCTTAGTCAATTTTTCTAGCGTTTTATTATCTTTGTTAGATTCGTGCATTATATGTGTATGTCTATATTTGAAATTTGTATAACCATAAAATAGTATCCAAAATAAAGTTTTTTTGTTAGTATCATCGAAAACTTACGCTAACGCTTTATATAATTTGTAAATTATTAAGCTTTTTAAAATCAGTAGTTCTAGCGGTCGACTCGATTTTTTGAAATTGTTTCTCATTATTGAGAAAAGGTAACAAAGATAAAATACGAGCTTGTTTTATAGCTTAACATTTGGGTCTCATGTATACGCAAAGAAATATAAATTACCTTTCAACAATACCAACTCACTTGTATCCTAATTTTTTATAATTATTATAAAGTCTACATGAAAATAATAGTTTGTTCTTCGATATTTGCACAGCGATAATCATCATCTTGTTTCTTATTCAATCGAACATATAAATACGACCAATTATGAATTTTTCATTAGTTAATCATCGCACATCTTATTTATGTGGGGATTGATTACACTCTTTAAATTTTTCAATTTTTGGGAAGAGATTCAAGCGCCTTTTGTTGATTTTTAAATTGGAGTGCTATATCTTATACGTTTGTTTTCACTTTTCTATACAAAGGAAAAAATCATATCGAAGAAAGTATGTATAACACATAAACATGATCCTTAATTTGACGTCATTTGGCAACTATAATCCTTAACTTTAAATATGCACAAGTAGATACTTAAACTTGTATAATATTGAACAAACTAACATATTCGTCCTACATGGCATCTTACATGAAAATTTTTGTGTCGTACATGGCATTCTACGTGTACCATGTCATGTTGGACACATGTGTGTACTTGTTCAATTTTATACAAGTTTAAGTGTCTATTTGTACACATCCAAAGTTAAGGATAATAGTTGTCAACTGACATCAAGTTAAAGTCATATTTATATATTATACATTTTTTTATAAGTCAATTCAAACGGACTCTTACACTTTGAGAACATCAAACAACAATTATATAATATTACAACCACGAGGATTCTCATCACTAAAAGCATCACCAACAAGACTACCAAATGTGTTTGAGTTACCCCTATAAAGACTATAGGCACGACCATAGTTATCGTAGCCGTGTTCGCAATAGTTATAGGCGGATGCCGGTGGTTCTCCGGCGTAATAAGTGACCGGACCACTGCAGCCTTGTTGTTGATAATAATGATCGGTTACATAAGTAGGGTTATTTCTCATCTCAGTATTATGAGGAAATTGCCATATTTCAGCTCTTTTACTAGTTCTTCTAACTGTTTTGAGTATGTTCGTTTGATCAGCCCATCCTGTTACTGTCACCTTTTGCATAGACATATCTATTTCTACATTATCAACACCTGAATTTGACGACAAAAATTATGTTCACAATATATCTCTAACAGCTTAAACTTTTAGATGAGATGATTAGACAATAAGATATCAGAGCAGATACAAGTTCTTTTGAGATCGAATCTCAGAGCAGATAGAAGTTTTTTTGAGATCGAATCTATTGTGTTTAGTGCATAGTGACGGACACAGGATTTTTATTAAGGGATGTCAATGATTATAGTAAAAGAAATTATTAAGAGATGTCAAAGGTTATAGTAAAAAAATTATAAATAAATAGGCTAGTAGGGCAAACACACGACCTCATATAGTGTCTCTAAGCTCCTAATCAATAGATCAACCCTTTAATTCAAAACGTGTCAATTTATATATTTATATTTATAAAACTAAAATTTTAACCACTATAAGTAATTTTTCAACGAAAGAGTTCGTAGATCCGCCAGTGATATAATTTATATATCACACGAAAATCATCAAAATGGGGGGTATGCGCACTTCGGGGCTCGTTTGACCTTGAAATGGGTTGAAACGGCCGTGAGGTCCAACCGGCTGCATAGCCAAGGTCTAGACGGACGTCCACAAAAGTTTTGACATTTTTTACATTGGAATCTGGATCACCTAAAAATTGGTTTGTTATAGCACACGAAAATCGTCAAAATGGGGGGTATGCGCGCTTTAGGGCTCGTTTGACCTTGAAAATGGGTTGGAATCGCCGTGAGGGTCAATCGGATGCATAGACAGGTCTTGATGGACGTCCATAAAATTTTTTGACATTTTAGACGTCGAAATCCGGATCACCCAAAAAATGGTTTGCTATAGCACACGAAAATCGTCGAAATGGGGGTATGTGCGCTTAGGGGCTTGTTTTACCTTGAAAATGGGTCGAACTAGCCGTGAGTTCCAATCTGATGCATAGCCAAGGTCTTGACGGACCTCCACAAAAAATTTTGGCATTTTTGACGTCGAAATCCGGATCACCCAAAAAATGGTTTGCAATAGCACAAGAAAATCGTCGAAATGGGGGGTATGCACGCTTTAAGGCTCGTTTGACCTTGAAAATGGGTCGGAATGGCCGTGAGGGACAACCGACTGCATAGCAAAGTTTTTGACGGATGTACACAAAAAATTTTGGCATTTTTGACGTCGGAATTCGGATCACCCAAAAAAGGTTTGTTATAGCACACGAAAATCGTCGAAATGGGGGTATGCGCGCTTCGGGGCTTGTTTGACCTTGAAAATGGGTCAGAATGGCCGTGAGGGCCAACCGGCTGCATAGCCAAGGTCTTGACGGACGTCCACAAAAATTTTGGCATTTTTGACGTCGGAATCCGGATCACCCAAAAAATGGTTTGCTATAGCACACAAAAATCATCGAAATGGGGTGTGTGCGCGCTTCAGAGCTCGTTTGACCTTGAAAATGGGTTCGAATCGCCGTGAGGGCCAACCGGATGCATAGATAAGTGTTGATGGACGTCCACAAAAATTTTTGGCATTTTTGACATCAAAATCTGGATCACCCAAAAAAATGGTTTGTTCACACAAAAATCGTTGAAGGGTATGCGCGCTTTGGGCTTATTTTACCTTGAAAATGGGTTGGACTGGCCGTGAGGGCCAACTGGATGCATAGTCAAGGTCTTGACGGACGTCTAAAAAAATTTTTGCCATTTTTTACGTCGGAATTCGGATCACCCAAAAATGGTGTGCTATAGCATACGAAAATCATCGAAATAGGGTGTATGCGTGCTTCATGGCTCGTTTGACCTTGAAAATGGGTCGGACTGGCCGTGAGGGCCAAACGGATGCATAGCCAAGGTATTGATGAACGTCCAAAATTTTTGTTTTGCATTTTTTATGTCAGAATCTGGATCACCCAAAAAATGGTTTGCTTTAGAACATGAAAATCGTCGAAATGGTGGGGGTATGCGCGCTTCGGGGCTCGTTTGACCTTAAAAATGGGGCGGATTAGCCGTGAGAGCCAATCGGATGCATAGCCAAGGTCTTAACGGATGTCCACAAAAATTTATGGCATTTTTGACATCGGAATCCGGATAATCAAAAAAATGGTTTGCTATAGCACATGAAAATCGTCGAAATGAAGGGTATTCGCGCTTCGGAGCTTGTTTGACCTTGAAAATATATCGTATTGGCCGTGAGGACCAACCGGATGCATAGACAAGGTCTTAACGGACGTCCATAAAAACTTTTGGCATTTTTAACGTCGGAATCTAGATCTCTCAAAAATGGTTTGCTATAGCACATGAAAATCGTCGAAATGAAGGATATGCGCTTCGGGGCTTGTTTGACCTTGAAAATGGGTCGGGATGTCGTGAGGGCCAACCGGATGCGTAGAAAAGGTCTTGAAGGACGTCCACAAAAAAAATTGGCATTTTTGACGTCGTAATCTAGATCACCCAAAAAAATGTTTGCTATAGCACATGAAAATCGTCTAAATGGGGAGTATGTGCGCTTCGGAGCTCGTTTGACCTTAAAATTGGGTTAGACTGGCCGTGATGGCCAACTGTCTTAATATCCAAGTTTTAGACGGACGTCCACAATTTTTTTTTGGATTTTTTGACGTCGAAATTTGGATTACCCAAAAATGGTTTATTATAGCACACGAAAATCATCTAAATGGGTCGGACTGGCCGTGAGGGCCAACCGGATGCATAGCCAAGGTCATGATCATTTTTGACATCGGAGTCCAGATCAACCAAAAAATATTTTGCTATAGGCATACGAAATCATCTAAATAGGAGGTATGCATGCTTCGGGGCTCATTTGACCTGTAAAATGGGTCAGACTGGACATGAGGGCCAACCGGATGCATAGACAAGGTCTTAATGGACGTCCACAAAAAATTTGGCATTTTTGACTTCGAAATACGGATCACCCAAAAAATGGTTTGCTATAGTACACGAAAATCGTATAAATGGGGGTATGCGCGCTTCACGGCTCGTTTGACCTTGAAAATAGGTCGGACTGGCTATGAGGGAAAATCGAATGCATAGGCAAGGTCTTGACAGACGTCCACAAATTTTTTGGCATTTTTGACGCTGGATTCTGGATCACCCAAAAAATGGTTTGCTATAGCACACGAAAATTATCGAAATGAAGGGTATGCACGCTTCAAGACATGTGTAAACTTTAAAATGGGTCGGACTGGACGTGAGGACCAACCGGATGCATAGAAAAGGTCTTGACGGACGTCCATAAAAAAAATTTGCATTGTTGACGTTGGAATTCGAATCACCCAGAAAATGATTGCTATAACACACGAAAATCATTGAAATGGGGGGTATGCGCGCTTCGAGGCTCATTTGACCTTTAAAATGGGTGAGACTAGTCGTGAGGTCAAACCGGATGCATAGCCAAGGTCTTAACGAATATCCACAAAAGAATTTGGCATTTTTTACGTTGAAATCTGCATAATCAAAAAAATTGTTTTGCGATAGCACATGAAAATCGTCGAAATGATGGGTATGCGTGCTTCAGGGCTTTTCTAACCTTGAAAATGGGTCGGACTAGCCGTGAGGGCCAACTGGCTGCATAGCTAAGGTCTTGACGGACGTTAATTAAAAATTTTGGCATTTTTGACGTCAAAGTCCTGATAACCCAAAAAATGGTTTGCCATAGCACACGAAAATCATCTAAATGGGGGGTATGCGCGCTTCGGGGCTCGTTTTACCTTGAAAATGGGTCGGACTGGCCGTGAGGGCAATCCGACTGCATGTTAAAGGTGTTGACGGTCGTCAATAAGGTTTTTTTGTCATTTTCGACATCGGAGTCCGGATCACGGATCACCCAAAAAATAGTTTGCTATAGCAGACGAAAATCGTCTAAATAGGCGGTATGCACTCTTCGGGGCTCGTTTGACCTTGAAAATGAGTCAGACTAGACGTGAAGGCCAACTGAATGCATAGCCAAGGTATTAACGGACGTCCACAAAAATTTTTTGGCATTTTTGACATAGGAATCCTGATCATAGTACCTGAAAATCGTCTAAATAGGGGTTATGCGCGCTTCAAGACTAGTTTGACCTTGAAAATGGGTCGGACTAGCCGTGAGGGTCAACCGGATGCATAACCAAGGTCTTGACGGACGTCCACAAAAATATTTGGCATTTTTAACGTCGGATTCTATATCACCCAAAAAATGGTTTGCAATAGCACACGAAAATCGTTGAAATGGAGGGTATGCACGCTTCGGGACTTGTTTGAACTTGAAAATTGGTCAGACTGGCCGTGAGGATAAACCGGATGCATAGACAAAGTCTTGACGGATTTCCACCAAAAAATTCTACATTGTTGACGTTGGAATCCGAATTACCCAAAAAAAGGTTTTCTATAGCACACAAAAATTGTCGAAATGGGGGGTATGCGCGCTTCGGGGCTCGTTTGACCTTTAAAATGTGTCGGACTGGACGTGAGGGCCAATCGGATGCATAGCAAAGTTCTTGACGGACGTTCACAAAATTTTTTGGCAATTTTGATGTCGAAATCCGGATCACCCAAAAAATGGTTTGCTATAGCACACGAAAATCATCGAAATAGGGGGTATGCATGTTTCGAGGCTAGTTTGACCTTGAAAGTGGGTCGAAATGGCCGTGAGGGCCAACCGAATGCATAGCCAAGGTCTTGATGGACGTCCACAATTTTTTTTTGGCATTTTTAACGTCGGATTACTCTCATCTCTGTCATCTGTAAACCAAAACATAGTACGTATCAAGGCATATAAAATTGGTTCAAAATCTTTAGTTATATTACGATCGAATTATAGAGAAAAAATTTAAAGATAGAGGATATAGTGATTACCGTTGTCATCTTCAAGCTTTTGATAATGAACTTTGGAAATGTTCTTTTTCTGCTTCTTTAGTTACAAAAATATAAAGCTTCTGCAACATGCAATATTTCATACATGGCATTCTACGTGTACCATGTCATGTTGGACACATGTGTCTACTTGTTCAATTTTATACAAGTTTAAGTGTCTACTTGTACACATACAAAGTTAAGGGTCATAGTTATCAACTGACGTCAAATTAAAGTCATATTTATGTATTATACATTTTTTAAAAAAAAAGTCAATTCAAACAGGCTCTTACATTTAATAATCGACAACATCAAACAACAATTACATAATGTTACAACCACGAGGATTCTCATCACTAAAAGCATCACCAACACGACTACCAAATGTGTTTGAATTGCCCCTGTAAAGACTATAGGCACGACCATAGTTATCGTAGCCATGTTTGCGATAATTATAGGCAGAAGTCGGTGGTTCTCCAGCGTAATAAGTGGCCGGACCACTGCAGCCTTGTTGTTGATAATAATGATCGGTTACATAAGTAGGGTTATTTCTCATCTCAGGATTATGAGGAAATTGCCATATTTCAGCTCTTTTACCAGTTCTTCTAACTGTTTTGAGTATTTTCTTTTGATCAGCCCATCCTGTTACTGTCACCTTTTGCATAGACATATCTATTTCTACATTATCAACACCTGAATTTGACGTCAAAAATTATGTTCACAATATATCTCTAACAGCTTAAACTTTTAGATGAGATGGTCAGACTACAAGATATCAGAGCAGATAGAAGTTTTTTTGAGATCGAATCTTAGAGCAGATAAAAGTTTTTTTGAGATCGAATCTATTATGTATTAGTGCATAGTGACGGACACATGATTTTCATTAAGGGATGTCAATAATTATAGTAAAAAAAAATTATTAAGAGGTGTCAAAGGTTATAGTAAAAAATTTTATAAATAAATAGGCTAGTAGGGCAAACACACGACCTCATATAGTGTTTCTAAGCTCCTAATCAATAGATCAACCCTTTAATTCAAAACGTGTCAATTTATATATTTATATTTATAAAACTAAAATTTAACCACTATAAGTAATTTTTCAACGAAAGAGTGCGTAGATCCGCCAGTGATATAACTTATAATTATATTACCTTTAACTTTCTCGAGAGATTTTCTGACCTTGCTCTCACATCCGGCACAATCCATATGTACTCTCATCTCTGTCATCTGTAAACCAAAACATAGTGCGTATTAAGGCATATAAAATTGGTTCAAAATCTTTCGTTATATTACGATCGAATTATATATAAATTATAGAGAAAAAATAAATATAGAGGAGATAGTGATTACCGTTGTCATCTTCAAGCTCTTGATAATGAACTTTAGAAATGTTCTTTTTCTGCTTCTTTAGTTACAAAAAATATAAAGCTTCAGCAACATGCAATATTTAGTATCCAAAACCTTTGGCTTATAAATACTTGATACATGTTTATAAATAATTATATTTCATTCCTTTCGTCTTTACTCAGAGGCGAAGTTAGAATTTTAATATGGTGTATTTTTCTAAAATTTTGTAACGATAACTCAAGTGTTAATAATTGAGTTCTAAATTTAATTTTTATGCATATTTAAACAAAAATTACTGAGTTCGACTGAATCTGTACCGAAACTTCTAGCTCCGAATTCTCTCCTACCTAAAAGAAAAATAATATATGTCACCGACTTGTCAATTCTCTTGCTATTGCAGCAACAGAGGGTGCAAGTGGGAATATGATTTGCTTGAGCTGTCACTTATCATGTAACGTAGAATTTATTAGTATGATTGCTTGAGCAATTAGAAAAGTTTTAAGTACATTGACTTTGATTAAATGCATGATTAATTAATATTAAAATAGGAATTTAGATAATTATTTTTTTAAGAATAATGAAATAATAGTAATTTAATTACATGTGAAGGCGGAATTAGCGTTGAAAAAGTACATGTGGAAGAGGCGTCGATTGCGATTTTAGCTTCCCATATTGTTGCACGTCTATGGTTTTGGGGCGCTCCTGCAGCTTCAAAACTTAGGTGATCGATAGAATAAATTAAACGAGTTGATTATTATTTGAACTGAAATAAATTAAAGTGTGATTCGATGCAAATTTTATTTGTATGTAATATCTCGATTGCAACTATTGTGAGATGTTATTTTGTATAATGGTATATATTATATCCGTTATTTTTTGTTTATTTTTCCTTTATGAAAGGTGAACATTTTTGGTCCATAATTAGGCAAAGTTAAAAGTGGAGTTGATTATTATTTGAACTGAAATAAATTAAAGTGTGACTCGATGCAAATTTTATTTGTATGTAATATCTCGATTGCAACTATTGTGAGATGTTATTTTGTATAATGGTATATATTATATCCGTTATTTTTTGTTTATTTTTCCTTTATGAAAGGTGAACATTTTTGGTCCATAATTAGGCAAAGTTAAAAGTGGAGTTGATTATTATTTGAACTGAAATGAATTAAAGTGTGGCTCGATGCAAATTTTATTTGTATGTAATATCTCGATCGCAATTATTGTGAGATCTTATTTTGAATAATGGTACATATTATACCCGTTATTTTTTGTTTATTATAATTATGAGATGTATATATTTTTTTTCTTTATAAAAGGTAAACATTATTGGTCCATAATTAGGCAAAGTTAAAAGTGGAGTTGATTATTATTTAAACTGAAATGTATTAAAGTGTGACTCGATGCAAATTTTATTTGTATGTAATATCTCGATCGCAATTATTGTGGGATGTTATTTTGAATAATGTTATATATTATACCCGTTATTTTTTGTTTATTATAATTATGAGATGTAAATATTTTTTCTTTATAAAAGGTGAACATTTTTGGTCCATAATTAGGCAAAGTTAAAAGTGGAGTTGATTATTATTTGAACTTAAATGAATTAAAGTGTGACTCGATGAAAATTTTATTTGTATGTAATATCTAGATCGCTACTATTGTGAGATGTTATTTTTGAATAACGGTATATATTATACCCGTTATTTTTTGTTTATTATAATTATGAGGTGTAAATATTTTTTTTCTTTATAAAAGGTGAACATTTTTGGTCCATAATTAGGCAAAGATAAAAGTGGAGTTGATTGTGTGACTCGAAGCAAATTTTATTTGTATGTAATATCTCGATCGCAACTATTGTGAGATGTTAATTTTAAAAAATGGTATATATTATATCCGTTATTTTTTGTTTTATTATAATTATGAGATGTAAATATTTTTTTCTTTATAAAAGGTGAAAACATTTTTGGTCCATAATTAGGCAAAGTTAATAGTGGAGTTGATGTATTGGAAGGTCAAAGTTTTCATGAGTCAGAAAGTGTGTGGCGTTTTCTATTTTTGAATAATCATAGTGTTTTAGTTAGCTTGTGTGTATTTTAATTATGACGACTTTTATAAATATTCTACGTAATATATTGTTTTTGTATGTAAGGATGTGTTACAAAGTCTGGTAAAAAAATTATATTTTGATTAACAGGGAAGGTTAATAAATTTAATTGCTTTTTAACCATGGTCTACGATTTTAGTTATAAAATGGATTTGTTGCCTCTAGCCTAGCCAAATATGTGTCCGATCCTTAATGGCAATGCCAAAGATCACTTTTTTGAACAAAATACTAGTTTAGTCATATAAATATATTTTTAAATAAATAATATCACTATTTGATAAATATTCATATAAATAAATTATATAATAAAAGAGAGAAATAAAATTAAGTTATGATTATGATATTATCTGTTTAGAAGAATTGCTAAAAGAAAATGACATGCCGCACTTTTTATTTAAAGTTGTTGATATAAAATACAAACACATAAAAGTTGATATGAAAATTAAAGCTTCAGTTAAGTATCAATCTAATTATTATAGTTTTATACTAAATTAAATGATTCTTATAGCAATATTATTGGTTCAACCAACAATAGTAAATTTACTTGATTATTAATTACGTGATTTTTTTTTTCATAAATAAATGTAATAAATATAAACAACACAAAATATAGTTGTGCTAAATCATGATGAGAAAAAAATACTTCAATTATATTTGAACATAGTTAGATAAGGAATTCAAAGTTAGAGAGATTCTTTTTCGTACTAACACTCATTTAATATATATTTATATGGCATAAGATCTATAAACATTTAAAAAATTATATTTAAATTTTCATTCTTAGAGTGTGCATTGAGAAAAGAGAGAATTAAGCTAATAAAGTGAAACATTACTGTTGAATTCTACTTTTACGATAAAATAAAATAATATTAAACACATAAATAATTTAGTCATATAGAGATTAGGGAGTGACTGGAAAATATTTTTACAATACTTATGTACAATGTTGAAGATGTAGAAAAAGTATCAAGATTTTGAATTATCATTTAGCATTAATAAATACAATTATTTTAGTTATTACAATTTTATTGTGATAATTATATTATAAATAAATTGGAGCAATAGCTTTTCAAAAGATAACTCCATTTTTATGTGGGAAAAATAAAAGAAATGTTTTTTTAAAAAACTTGTAATAATAACCTCATTTATGTTGTTTGAAATAAAGTTAACTTATAGTCTTATACCCTCTCCGTCCAGAATTATTTGTTATGTTACGTTTATCAAAAGTTAATTTAACTAATTTTCAAATGTAAATAGATCACATTAATTTGATACTTTAAAAAAAAAATAGATATCCTAAAACTATGTGAAAAGTACTATAAATTACAATTTTTTGCAATATTAATATGATGAAAAAATACATTTTAAAATGTTAATCAAAATTTTTTATAGTTTGATTCTAAAAATAAAAATCATGATAAACAGTACCAAACGGAGAGAGTATGACTTTTCTTTTTAACACTTTAAACATATGACTTTTCTTTTAACACCTTAAACATAAATTTGATATTTAAAAAATTAAATGACGGAACTAAAGTTTTTCTCAATAAATAAGAGAGTTAAGGAGATTATTTTTTAGTCCTTATATCTCTCTCATGCATAATCGGATTATACAAGAATGACAAAAATTAAATGACAAAATTAAAGCTTTTCTCAATAAATAAAAGAGTTAAGGAGATTATTTTTTAGTCCTTATATCTCTCTCCTTCATAATTAGATTATATAAGAATGACAAAAATTAAATGATGAAATTAAAGCATGTTAAATTATTTTATCTCGTAAAACAAATTATACAAGAATGTGTAACATTCTTCATTGACCAATCAAAGACAAATAATAAAGCATAAAAAAAATAAGCACCATATATGTCTAAGTAAGTTTTTACAAGTGTGATTCTAAGGAGTTATAAATTTGTATGTTAAATTATTTGAAGGTTATGAATATGAAAGATCAGGAATAACATATATTACTAAATTAGTTGAGAATTGAATTTATGCAATTGAAGAGGTATGAATTAAGGAGATGAGTTTATGAGATAAAATAAAGTTACTACAAATTTACAAGTCGTGATGACAGGTATGTTCTCAACCAATAGGTAAGTCAACCCAACATATTTTTACTAATTTTAACTAAATAATGAGCAAAAGGTTAGCACTAACACTATGTTTGGATCATTGTTATCCATTGTATTGTATCATATCGTTACTATACCTACAATGTTTGTTTGATTGTTACTTAAAATGTATCGTAATGTATTGTTAAATTTCGTTGTTACGTAACAATGAAAACTCCTATTTTATGGAACAACCAATTTGGTGTGTTCCCAATTGTTACTTTATTTCTTTTTCCAATTATATATTTACATAATATTTCAAAATACTATTTTTACCTTTTTAAAACATAGTCAATCCTCATACTCTATAATAATTAAGGATATTTAAGTAAATTTATAAATTACAATACAATACGATATAATCAAACCAAACAATTAAAATGTTACTAAACCACAAATGCAATACAATCTAGCCAAACATTGTATCTACCATACAATACAGTACAATAGAGTACAATACATTATGAAACAATAGATTACAATGATCCAAACAAAGTGTGAGTGAAAATCTCCAACTTAAGCTCTTTATAAATACGAATTGCGGAAAGCTAAAAATACCATTCAAGAATTTGATGTCATAAGTAAGATCTTCCAAAATACGACGCGAGTCTGAAATTAAAATGACAAATCCAACATAAAGGATATCCTGTCTGAATACTAAATAACAGAATAAAAAATAGAGGAAGGTACGGGCCATAAAATAACCAAGCAGCTCACCACAACTCCAAGACACTCCAATGGACCAAACATGTATAAATCAAAATAGTGAAAGAAGACAAAAAAAAATAGTTATCCTGTGCTCAAATAGGATTTTTTGCTATCGCACCTAATGTGTTGGGTCCAATTTAAAATTGTGGAACGAACACACTATCTTTTTAGTCACTTTTTATGAATTATTAATTCAAAAATTTGAGGCAATTATGAATATAGTGTGTTGTTATCTATTTAATTATATAATAATTATAATTATTTATAAATATACTATCTAAATAATAAAATAGTTATATACATATATAACCTACTATCATTTATAATAAAAATACTTACATTATATTATACAAAATTCTCTGAAATTGATGTAATGTTGAATACTTAAAAGATTGAAATTTTTCACATGATGTTGTTAATTTCAAAATATGATATAAAATTGCTATCACAAGACATAATTGAGAATTTGAGAGAAAATTAAAATATTTGATATATGAAAAATAAAGAAATGTGTAGTTATCTATAGAAAAAATAATTATATATTAATTTTTTTAAAAAATGACATTTTTGATCGATAAATATCAGCTACATTGTAATTTTAAATTTTTAATTACTAAATTGGTTCAAAACACTTCATTATTAGGCTGCATACTGATCTCATACCAATCGTGAGAGAAAATAATTTGAACCTACCCGCCCCACCAATATAGAGGTCTAATCGATGTTTTAGATCTTATTGGAACAATTTTAATGAACCGAAATTGAATGGGTCGACTCAATTGTCTAGGTTACGTGCATTCTTATTTTATAAATAAAGATCTCAATTATGTATTTTTGAAATCAATCAATGACATCGTATTCATATTTGCAGGTTTAGAAGACCATGCATGCATCTAACATTGCCTACTTTGATTCATAATAATTTTGATACAAAATTAGATAAAAATGACAAAAATATTAACCAACTAAAGAAACAAATGGTGAAGAATTAAAAAAAATTAAAATAAAATAATCATCAAATATGTCACGATGTTTTTATAAGTTTGATTTTTAAGAAATTGTAAATTTGTAAATTGAAAGGTTATAAATATGAAAGGTTAAGAGTTATAGACATTATTAAATTAATTTAAAAATTGAATTTGTATAATTGAAGAGGTATGAATTAAAAATATAATTTTATAAAATAAAATAAAATAAAATAAAAAATAAAAAAAGATGTACAGAAAAACACCAAAAATTCTTTGGTCATAATTGAAAGGTGTCACAATTATGTGGGTCCCATAAATTACCCATTTCTTTTCCTTATTTTTTCACGTTCTCTTTTCTTGTATTTTCTCTCTTTTTGGTCTCTTACATCATTCTTTTGCATTTTTATGAAATTTTTTTAATATAATTAAAAATTAAACTTTTTTACTTTATCCACAATATTGAACATTAAATTTAAAGAAATCACAAGTAGTGATATTAAAAGGAAAATCTTAAAATTTTCTGTGTTAATTTCATATATTGATTTTAATTCATTTTTATATAAATAATAATGCATAAGAAATATGTCTTTATATTAATCAATTATTTTTTGCATGTATGATTTTATTTTATTTGAGATACCAAAAGTATATTTCATATTTTAAATAACTTACATTTTAGTTAATCATTAATTATTTATATCAAATATCATCGACACTTTTTGATACATCACAACTAAATTTTAAACTTTTTATATAAAAAATGTTTCGAAAAATTTATTATATTTCTCGGAATATATATAAATGGGCAAATATCTCCCTCAACTTAACGATTTAGAATAATCATATCATTCATTAAAAAATAATGTTTATATACCCCGCAATTTAACAAAACATGCTTATTTATCTTTGTTAATATACTTATTTTTTGAAAAAAACTAAAACTGATTTTCTAATTGAAAAAGTCTCACGTGAGTTTTATAAATCCCATTCATTATTTTTATCTGTCCAAACTCAATTCAAATGAAAAAAGAACTCGTTCCCTTTTTTACTCAATCATAAAATAAATTTGAATCGAGCTTGAATAAAAGAAGAATTGTGTTGATTTTAGAAAGTCAGGTCTAGAGAAATAAAAAAATGAGTAAGTTAATTTTTAAGCTACATGACGAATTTGAAATTAGAAAACTCAATTAAAAATTATTTTAAGTTTAATATATCTTTACAATAAATAAAGGAATTATGCAACAAAGCAAACTTATATTATTTAATTATTCATCATAGTTATAGTTTGTTATAATTACCACTCACGACTAACATTATACATTAGTTACATGGGTTGACTTCGAGTTTGTATATTAGTCAAGGTTGTATATATATAATTCGCTAGAATATACAAATACATATGTATAATATACAATTATTTAACTTATATACGTATATAATTCACTTCTCTCCCCTCTCTCGCTCTCCTCTCTCTTCCCTCTCCAGTCTCGCTTGCCCTATATACAAATGTATATGTATAATATACAATCATATACATATAAAAAATCACCTTTTTCCCACTCTCCGTCCTCTCTCGCTCGCCTTTCTCCCTCCTTTACCAATCTCGCTCGCCTCTCTGCTACCTCTTCCACTTTCACTTGCCATATATATAAATACATATGTATAATATACAATTATCTAACCGATATACATATACAATTCACCTTTCTCCCACTCTTTCCCCCCTCTCTCCCAATATCCCTCGCCTCAATACTCTATATAACATGTAACCACAAATTATAATTATCAAATTATAGGTATGAAGAGTAATTAGACTATTTTTAAATGGCTATAAATGAAAGTTTCCCAATGAATATATATGCACTAAATGCAAAATTGGAGGTATATATAAACTTTTCTGTTTCCAAATGTACCACATTGTAGTTTTTAAAAGTAAAATTGGAGGTATATATAAACTTTTCTGTTTCCAAATGTACCATATTGTAGTTTTTAAAAGTTGAGTGTTTAAACTGGAAATATAATCATGAAGCTGCACAATTAACATGAAGCAAAATTGGGATTCAACCAGTGTGTAGAAGATTGGGGTTAATTTGCAGAAATTCAGCTCCGGTGAAGAGATCCGTCGCCGGCGAGAAATGTCGGATTATTTGCCTCAAGAATTATTGGTTGATATCTTCACAAAACTGCCAGTCAAATCAATCCTCCGATGCAGAAGTGTTTGCAAGTCATGGTATTCTCTTCTTACTAGCCCTAGCTTTACCTTCACACATCTCAATCGACAACGAGATGATCATATGCTGATTAGGAATTATAGAAACACTCGATTAGATATGTATCCTTTGTTTGGTAACAATGAGAGGTTGGATCCCGACCATTTCTTAGATTTTTCATTTCGTAGAGGTTCCGTTAGTATAGTGGGTAGTGTTAATGGTATTTTGTGCCTCGCCGACACCGACACCGACGCCGACACCGACACCGACGCCGACGCCGATGCCGATGCCGATGCCGACTCCGCCATCTTGACCCATATATATTTTTGTAACCTATCCATCAGAAAGTCGGTAAAACTCCCTGAACCAGTTCGTAGTACCTATCGTTTCACACTGGGGTTTGGGTTTGATTCGGTTACTAATGACTACAAGGTGGTAAGAGTAGTACACGCTATGGGACAATCAAAGCCACATGCTGATCTTTATAAGTTAAGTACTGGTGTTTGGGAAGACATTTCCAATGTCCCTGAGCCTTACAACTTAATTTCCATTGAGCCACAGGTGTATGTGAACGGCGCTTGTCATTGGATTACTACTAAATTGGAGTTGACACCAGCTCGGAGGAATCGGAGGGTGATTCTTGTGTTCAACATGCATGATGAGACATTCTCAGATATGATATTGCCGAGTAGTTTAATCAGTGAGTCACAAACACAGTTTGATGAAGTCTTCCTTTTTGTGTCAGAGGGATGTCTTTGTTTGGTTGATAATAACTATGACAAACGTGAACCTATTAAGATTTGGATGATGAAAGAGTATGGTGTGCCAGACTCATGGGAGAAACAGTTAAGCATCCAAAATTATCACTTTGCACTACATTTTCCTCTTCGTGAAGATATCTTTTGGACACCTTACCTTGGAACGGCTGCTCCAACTGAGTTTGAGTTTGCTAATGACTTTATTAAGCCAATGGCTATAAGGAAAAATGGTGAAATCTTATGGAAAGGTAACCAAAGATTATTGGTTTCTGTTGATCACACAATTCGTAGGTTTACAGATATTGACATTGGTAACTCATCAAATGATTGGTGTTACAATCCACGCTATGTTAATTTTTACAAAGAGAGCCTTGTTTTACCTGATAGATGGACAAATAATTGTGTTGGAGATGCTTGTGAGGAGTCATCCGATTTATGGAAGAGAGACCCCAAAGATGGGAAAAAAAGGATCTCAAGGGCAAAATCTAATATAGAGAGCGGAGTGCATCTCTTTCTCACATGAGTGGATTGCGGAAGAAAGAAAGGAAGAGTAGTTGGACTTGAAGTCCTTTAGCTCAGTAAGTTTTCAATTGAAGTTAGTCACTGAAGTTTAGGTGCTGATCCCTTAGGCATATGCCAACTTGTTTTCTCTTATAAGTCTTCTCAATTTCATGCAAACATTACATTGCATTGCAGGGTTCAGGCTGGCAGTGAAGACCTCTTTGATGTATTGTGTAAGGTCAAAGTTTCCATGAGCCAGAAGTGTATGGCACATTTAATTCTCTAGGGTACTGAAACTCTTTGTTCTAAAGGCAGACTGTAAACGCTTGTCTTAATTTCTTTCCTGGTGGATGTTTGGTGCATTATACTTTTATGGTTCATGTGTTATTCTATCTATCTGTCTTGGATTATAGTTGAAAAATTGGTTTACTGCTTCTAGCCAAATATGTTGACCCTCAGTGATACTGCCAAAAATCACTTCTATGAACAGAACTTAGTTTCTTCATATGCGTTGTAGAGTTTTTTGTTTCTTCATAATTTGTTGATCTTATAGCAGGGAATGATTGTCTAGTGCTTTGCTGTTTCCTTCGGTCTTTGCACCTTGGGTTTCTTCAGTATACTAGAAAATTTTTGCACTGCCTATTTACTGAAATTGGATTTGGTAGAGGATCTGTCGTGTTTCTTCCTTGGGTAGCTATTCGTGTCATTACTCCAAATGACCCAAACAGTACATGCTGGAACAGTCTTCCAAATTATCTTCAGATTCCTTGTGATCCTTCTTTCTTTCCAGCAACTTAACGGTTCTTTTAAGGATATAGGTATAGCCCAACTCAGTCCAATAAATCGTAATCACAGATCCAACAATTGCCTACCATTACTCCAATTAAAGTGTATGACAATATTTTTTCTCTTGGGTGCCAAACTCTTGCATCTAGAGTGGTTGAATAGTCTTGGATAGTTGTTTGCTAGTTAACTGCCTACTGTCTCCAATTTTCTCAGTGGTAATTCTAAAGACCACTTAATGAACAGAATTTAGTTGTCATGATCACATGCCTTTCTTTTTATTGTGTTGATCTGACAACAAGGTTCCTTCATCTTCCTCTTCTCTTCTACATCTTGGTGATAGGATTTTAGTCTTCGTCTTGACTGAAATTCCAATTTCAGTTGCCATTAACATGCAGTTGCATTAGGGGTTTTGTTGATGTACTAGCTAGAAAGTTCATGCAACCACTCTTTGCTGAAGTATTTTGCTTTAAGAAAGGGAACTGTTTGGGTTTCTTTGTTGGTATTTCCTCCTTTAGCATTAATTTAATTTTGCTCATTATGCAAGAAATCTACTATAAAACAATATGTGTGCTTGACTGGCTTATATTTGTCAATGACACAGGTGTATAGTGGTCATAATTTAGTCCAATATTATGCTCCTCTTTCTTTAGTCAGTGAGGTATAGGGTCCAATGGCATTTAGGTAGCAAATGCCAACACTGGTTTCATTACCATATTTAGCTTTTTTTTTTTTTTTTTTGTTTGATGACCGTGGTGCCGGCCCAGCTTTCACGCACTATATTTAGCTTTTCTTCTTTCTCCCCAATTTCTCATTTTACTTACTGAAAGAGAATAAAAGCTATCCATTAAGTAAAGAGAGGGTTTGCTATAGTGATTCGTCTGGTTGGTAACCCCTTTGAGAGTTGCGGGTCATTGCTACTGCAAGGGGTAAATAATTCAACAAAGCCACAAGTAGGTATGATGAGCAACTAAGAAGAGAGGGATATAAAAAAAATGAAAGGGATATTGTCAATCTTTAGATTCTAAGATGAAAAAATGAGAAGGTAAAGGTATAGAGATCTTTCCTTTTTCTTTTCTTCTTTCAAAAAGCCAAATACAGTGCATTAATTTCGTATCAGCATGTGTTCAAGAACTTGGTGGAATTCTTATTCAGTAAGTCTAGGTTAATAACCGGCCCTCCTCGTACACCATAGAGAACTAGAAGTTTCTGAAAAAGGGTAACTAGGTGGTACAATTCTGTTTAGTCGATAAATAAGATGGAGGAGTCCTTGAAGGAGGAGCCAGAAAACACCCCATGAGGCATTTGGCCGTTAAACGAAACTTTAGTAGGTAAATTTTACATTTCTCTTATATGAGAAGCAACTCTTACCTGCTTCAGGTCTCTGTTTCGTCAACATGCCTGCCTGGCCATTTACTTGATAAGCGACATCTTCTGTATGGAGATCTCTTTGCCATCAAAAATCCTTTCATTTCTTTCCTTCTAAATGTTCCACCAAATACAGGCAGGCATTGTTTTGCACCAGATCTTCCTGGCTTTTGCTACCTCCCCTCCTTATCCAACAACTTAAAATTCACCTTAGCCAAATTGATGAAAAATGCCAACACTTACGATGTAACTCTACACCATAGAAAAGGTGGTTGTTTGTCTCTAAAGCCTCCTTACGTAAGGAGCATCTAGAAGCCATGTAGATTTTTCCCTTTTCTATAGTGTGTCATGAGTCCGACCAGCTCTAGCTCGTCTAACTACTAGACAGGTGAAGCATTCAACTTAATTGGTGCCACACTCTTCCATACAGACTTTCGGGGTCCATTCTGATAGTGTTCTCATATGTTATCAGATTCGATAGAAACCACCATCATTTGTTATCTATTTTAACTAAGGTGTCCCTTGATAGCTTGTTTAGATGTTAGTTATGCAGTATTAAATTCTGCATAAGTAATACTATGGTAGCGGATTAGGAGGTAAATTATTCATGTATAAAGTTAGTTCAGTGTTTGCTTTGCAATTTAGAAATATGCATAGCTAATACATGATTAAGTTATGAGGGAATCTATGTATTATTTTATGCAGGATAGAAGGTGAAATAACTAATACATGAATAACTAATACTAACATAAAATAATACATATTTTCACTCATAACTAATCCCTACATTACTCATACCTGCATAACTCTAACTAGCTACAAATGACCCCTAAAGGTTTAAATTTGTATTCTGACTTGCTACTTGGTTGATCTGCTGATAGTTTGGTTGGACTTTCATTTTCCCAGTAGTTTAGTTTTGTTTCTACTGAGTTTGAGGTTAAAAGGTGAAGTAGAGGAAAGAGTTGAACCTGTAGGTCAAGTGTTTGGGTACATCAAAAAAAAAAAAAGTAGGTCAAGTGTTTGGGTAAAGTCTTGATCAAGCTTTGGCTTGATTTAATCGTTAAATTATGCACTGCTCATCTTGATCTGCTAACTAAAGTAGGTCAAGTGTTTGGGTATCTTTATTGCTCTATATTTTCTTTATCCAAAAATTTTCCATATAAATAATACTACTAATTTGATAAATCGTTAGGGGGAACAGGCCCAACAGTAGTAAGGAGGGTATAACACTTGTAGCGACAAAAAAATTGGGAGCAATAAATTTTATATCCATGGATGCTGGACAAACAAGCGAACGCCCCAACTCTGATAAGAAAGACGACGATAGAAATGTTAGGCGCCACGAACTCTACAAACTTGTGATGGCTAATGAAAAGCATACTCTTAATATGAAAAACTCTTGCTCTACTTCCAGAATAGGTTAACATATCAGTTCTAAAATTTATTGAACTTTGGATAGAACACACTGTTTCACCGTTTTACAGTTGCCCCTTTTTCAAAAAACACACACTTTGTTTCACCATTTTGTGCAAATGCATATTCCTTTCCCAGCATGAATATGCATTTTCAGTTACTATTCTGAACATCTAGTCTGATCTTTGCCTGCTATATACGCAGTTACTGAGCTTCCCTTGTTTCCTGCTTTTGACAAAGGAAATCCTCACTCCATCTATGAGAAAGGTAAGTTACTGTAAGTTGTCATAGCTTTTGCGGAATCTACAAAATTCATTAATACTCATTGAAAAATATTTTTGTGTAAAGTTCAACATCAGGTCTTGTAATAAAAACTTGCTGTACAGCTAATTTAGCCACTGCATTCATTATTAAAGGTTTGTTTTACATCTGGTTTGAATCGTTGTTACCCATTGTATCGTATTATATCCTACAAATAAACTTTTTTTGATTGCTATTTAAAATATATTAAATTGTATTGCTAAATCTGTCATTACGTAACAATGAAAAGCGCCCTTTTGTGTAATGACCTATTTGGTTTGATCGCATTGTTACCTAATTTCTCTTTCAAATATGTCCTTAATATTTTTTTTTACCCTATATCATTTAACTCCACCCAAAATATCCTAGGTTTGTACTCTTTTTCTTTCTTTATAGTTAACTATGTTATTTGCGCAGGTTTCTGCCCTTGTTTTGAAATTACAGGTACTTTTTTTTGTCCATAACCATATATTTTAAAGTTCCTTTTCTGCTTTAACTATATCTCAGTTTATGGAGAACCTTTATTGCATTTCTTTATTTCCATCACATCTATTTCTTATGAACTTTAACATGCAAACAATATTATAGATGCAAAGAGAGCCTGGGCCAGTTAACAATTAATAACACTACTTGTTGAAAAATACTTACTTCGCTATAAGTTCTGGGCCATGTATGATATACTTGATCCCAAAAGAAAAGATATCTTTTCAAAAATATTTTTGAAAATAATTATGTTTGAGTTGCATGTCTTGGTTGTTTTTGAAGTTAGCAGATCATATTTATGCTGCATGTGCTATTTAGTAGTTAATGTTCATACAACCAGTTGCATGAATTTAATGTGTTTGTTTTTGGCTTGGGTTTGATTTTTTTCTTTAAATTTGTAAACAAACGCCCAAACATTATTGTAACTCTTTTTGGTTTATTAAAAAAATGTAGAATTTGGTAATGTGATTCACCTAGTCAAAATCTCACTAAACAGTATTTTTGTGATACTTGAACAATATTGAATCATTGATATCTTTCAATTATTTATTTGCTAGATTAGGCCCATTAACAATAAATATATCCATATTTTTATAGATGTGCAAGTGCAGCTTATTTTTGATTCAGATTTATTTTTGCATATACGTACGTAGATTCATTAATTTCATTTGAATTTGCATGAATTTAATAACTTAAAACATATACAAAGCATAATTTGTGACAAATTAGCAGAAATATGCTGTCTTATTTTTTTTTATTTTTTTTTGAAATTGGCGATAAAATTACTTTATACAATAGTTCAGGGTATTTTAGTAAACTTACCAGTTACAATACAACATGATACAATCAAAGCCAAACAAGAAAAATATTATTGTCAACAACAAACGATACAATCTACCCAAACATTGTTCTACAAAATAATACAATACATTGTGAAATGATTGGCTGCAATAATTCAAACAGAGTGAATAGTCTCATGTTTTAATTAATACAATTATGTGTTCTCATTCTTTCACTCTTTCTACAGTTCCACCTTTCAGAGTATCCAGGTCACTGGCAAAATAAGAACTTCTCTGAATATTGAACTATGATCAAACTATGTACCATATAAAAAAGTTTCTATTTGTAAATTTTGTTGTGCCAGTCTTATGGTTAAGATAATCTCACACCAAATACGAACTAACTTGTGTGCTCTATATTCAGGAAATTATGAGAACATAAACACTTTCGGACATACATTAGAACGTATAGTAGCTTATTTGCATTTACACTGCCTGTTGTGCATTACAATGCAGACTTGACAAGAAGAAATTGTGGTATCTATACGTTTAGAGTTCAAGAACGAATGTACCATGTGATAAATGATTTGAATCCTGGTGACAAGAAACCAATAAATCTGCAACTCTACTTTTATGACAGTGATGGTGAATTTTAGTGAATAGAATGTCATGTTCTGATAGGGTCAATGACTCTATAGTGTGAGAACTAATGGGTATGCTGAGAAATGAGAATTAACCCATATTCCTTTTTTAGCTGATCTTTGATAGATACTATGCAGCTACGTAATTTCTGCCGTTCTCATAGGTAGCCCATGTACTTCATGGACATTGTTTTATTGTTAATTCTGAGCACTGCATTTGTTCCGAAGGGAATGGAATATTTGTAGAACACGAACAGCATTACCTGTACGTCAAAATTATGTTGATCTTAGCCCTCTGGTCATATGATGATGTTTTTAGGTTGTGCAGATTTGGATATACTTCTTGGCCATGTTTATTCATCATTTTTTCTCTTCAGCTTTGGGCAATCTAACTAATTTGTAAATTGTTAATTAGTAGTATGTATTCCTGCCTTTCTGTAATATTCTCACTTGAGCTCATGCTTTTTTGTAATATTCTGAAAATTGGCATCTCTACTGATCGAAGATGCACCTTTCAGCCTTCGATAACTTTACTTACCCTTTGTTCGTTTCTTTTAGCCTATATTTTCTATTTAACGTCTTCACTTTGAGGCCTTCTCTTATCACTTTGTTTAGTCTTCTGTTAAATCTCTATTTAATATGTAGATATGAGGATTGCATGTTGTATGTGCTTCTTTCTGCTATAGGTTAGGACCCCACTGATATTGATATACTCAACCACTGACTTATCCTACAAGCATCTTTCTGCACCAGTAATGGTACCACAAAAGGCACATCTTCATCAGATTTTCGATTTTAGCCTTTGGTTTTCTTTCCTGTTAGTTAGCTGCACACCCATTGCTTCCTAGCTGCTTTATTACTTGGCAAGTGAACACCTCAACGACTATCTTGTCTTCTAATACTACAATACAATTATACTATTTATCAACCATTAGAGTTCAGTAAACTTCTTCTTACGCCCTCGGATCACAGCCTCGACTCCATGTAAACCGAATGGCTTTGAGAACTGTCCTCTGTTACTTCCTGTATCTGTCAGCGTTCCGTCGCTTCATATTACTGCTTATTTTGCTGGTAACGTTCTCCTCTTTAGACAAAATCTACATATATAATTATTAACCGACTGATTTATCTTTTTCCTTGCAGAATTCTGAAAGAGTGACCATTGGATCTAACCATAAGCTAAACTATAGTTCCAGTGACAGGCGACTATTGTTGAAAAAGTGACATTCCATCAACGACAACCGCTTGTTCAGCAATGATTCTGCTGCCAAGTGAACTTTGGTTTGCACTGGCGCAACACTTCTGTTAAGGTATGTGAGCCTGTGCTGCTTATTCTGATGTGTGTGGGTTTTCCCTGTCGGAGGAGAGGGACATTATTAAAAGATAATTTTTTTTGGTCCTTCTACTTGTAGACGACATATAATAATTAACTTGATTTACAACCAAGGGTAATATTGGTATTTCCTTTTGACATTTTTCTTTGCTTATTTCTGTTCTCTCCATTAGCCCCCACAAAAATTTTATTCCACTGATTTTGGCTTTCATGCCTGCACTCGGAACATTTTTGCTCCAAACAGGGAAGAGCTTTCTTACTCTTTACTGTTTGTTTGTTATAACCACAAATAAAACAAACACAAATTTACAGGGGTCACCCACTGAATTTAGTAGAAAAGAGATCTAAAACATAATGGAAGCATGTCTGTCAATTTCCAAACGTTTTCTTCTTCGTTTGTCCATTTTTAATTGCACTTACAATTTTCAAGTCAGCTACTTCAGTTTTTGATCAAATCTGGCTTAATCTTCTCAAGATTGTTTCTTCCAATTTTCCAGGTCAGCTACTTCTTCAATTCTCAGTCTTAACATTTTTTTTTTGAATGTTGTCTGATCCGTGTCTATCTATTTTGGGAGAGCTAGCTCAGATACGAGGGAAAACATTCCTATATTCCTTACTGCCATCTATATATGTAAAAGGATATCTTTCTTGACGTTTGGTTATGATAAATATATTTCTCTAAGTTCTTTTGTTGCAATTTTTGCATTGAAATCAATCTTCTCTTAGGAGTTGGAATTGGAAGTGACCAAGCATATGCGACTCATACCCTATCGCTCTGCTAAGTAGTGCTCTTAACAAAAGGAAGGTAAAATCGATATTGGTTGTCAATAAGAACAGCAAGTCCAAACTTTTATTGTTTTAGGTATATTGGCTCCCTAACAGTACCACAGGATGTTCTCTGGAATATTAATAGAAAGGTAATTAACTATTAATGCCAATTTTTGTTAATGAAAATGAAATATGCAACCATTTCCATTTGAAGTAAATTTTGCTTTTTAGTTTTACAGGTGAAAACCAAATGAAACTGATCCCAGATGCTGTTCATGACGCGAGTTGCTGCCAAATTTATAAGAGTTTTTTTTTTCTAATTATGATTAATCCATTATAGTATTTTTCTGGACTTTTTTTTTTCCTTTTGTTGTTTATCACAGGAATCTGGAACCAATGCAAGACCAGCTCAGCCACTTAAACAGAAGTGAAATGATTTTCTAGCTATAGTTTCAGAAAGCATACCTTACACTCTTTAAATCATATTGTCGCTATTGCTGTTGATCATATAGAAATCTTTACAAACTTTTTTTAAGTTGTCTTTTTTTTTTTTTTAAAGAGATCTATTAAAAGTTATGTACTTCGATTCAAATTGTAAGAAGACAGGAGATTTTATATCCTCGGAAAAAAAGTATATACCTTTTACTAAGGTTGGCAATTGATTATTCTTTGTTGTACCAAGATACTGGGCTGAGAATTAAGATTTCTTGGTAGCTTTATAGAAGAAAATAGTATTTTCAGATCTTTTAGGTGTAAAAATGAAGATTCCGTAATTTTTTTAAAAAAATTACAAAGACCTAAGATCCATTTTCCTCCATAAATTCACCCATTACATCTCCACTTTGGATTTAACTTAACAAACTATTAAAAGAGATACATCCTCGAAGTTCATATCAAGAATTCATTTTCAAATTGTGTTTCAAATATATGGAGTTAAAATTAGGTGTAATTAAATCTAAAAATGCACTGTATATAGGTGGAATCGCATTATGACTCTCTTGCTTAACTCTTTCTTATATTGCTTGCCACTCCTCTCTTTCACTTATGTATTTAGTGTGATTCACATGTATTTAGATATGAAATTATTAATTACCTCTAAAAATCTCATTCGCATTTCTCCCTCTTTTAATGTATTTGATAATAAAAGTACATGTATCTAACTTGAAATTCAATATGAAATCATTAATTAGTGATACCATATGTCATTATTTGAAACTATAGAAAGAATTAGTAAGTACTGTACGAATCTATATGTAATTATTTCAAATTATAGAAAGAATTAATAAATACGGTAACAATGTTTGTCTATATGCAGTTTTCTTTCCTCTTAATTCCGAGCCCAACAAAATGCATAGTGTCCAGCCCACTTCAATGAGATGAGAAGTAAGACCCGAGATTTTATTGAACAATTTTTCTCCCTCTTCCACTCAAAAACTCCATTGAAGCAGCCAAGAGCTTATACTACACAGTAGTCAATATATTTGGAAGTGGCGGATCCAGTCTCTCACAAAAAAAGGCAGCCGTTTGTTCTCATCAAGGTTCGCTCCATTCTACATTCTTCATTTTCTTTTTTTTCTAATTTAAATTTGAATGTGTACATTTTCTGTCGTAACCTCCTTCGCAACGAGTAAATTAGTTTGTGCTTTCCATTTTTTTAAAGTCGAAATTTAGCTTGTTGTTTACATTTCTCTGATTTTGCTTAGTTGTTGTTTACATGTTATCAATGAAATGATTTACTCCATAAAGTTCACTGTTTTTGTGGATTAGTTTCATATTTCCAATAGGTTAATTGAATAGTTCAATGTTCCGTGCATATATCAGCTAACTCTGTCCACCAAAGCTCAAATAAATAGGAAAAAGTGGATACTTCTTTGTAAAATAATTAGACTGATTTAGGCTTACAAATAGGGGTTCAAATAAACTTGGTATGCATTAGAAGCCTGAAAATTGAAAAATCATTTGCATTTCTTGAGTTAGGATGCATACCGGCATATGCATTTCACTATTTGATTTCCCAGGTCAAAAGAATTAATTTCCCTTGCACATATGTTGTGCTAGTGAACAAAAAAGAAGGTTGATGTCTCTTTGGAATGTTGTAATTTTTTTTTCTTCAAAAATACGTAAAGAAAGTGATGTCTCGTAACTCTTCTTGATATATAGGCGATTTAGAAGTTTTTGGGATGATGGAATAAACAATGGGAATGAGATTTTGTGATTGAGTCGGGGACTGATGGCGTTATTCAGGAAGCCTTTTTATGATTTTCCTTTTGAGAATTTAGAAGCATGTCTAAGGTATCAAGCTGAGGTTGTGTCGAGCTTTGTGTTCTGTTTTCCATTTTAGATTCTTCCGATCCATCGTTTGTATCTATAGTTGGAGAACTTTGTATTCTGGTCATTCCCAGCATACTAATGGAAAAGCATGACCAATGATATCTTGTTGTTCCTGTAAAGCGGAGAATATGCATCTAATTCTTTGTATTTATCTGAGAGCAACTTGTGATATTTCTATCAGAGCAATAGAATGAATGTGATATAGAGGGGACTAATGTGACAATCTGTGTCGACGTTTTGAGTAGGTAATACACAATCTGTGTTGGTTACTTTGATTCTTTTTTTTCTTGAACGGAAGTTTTGTTTGAATTTTGATCATTGTTTGGACCAAATATAAATAGGATGTTATCAATCCGAAATGTGATATAAACTATAAACTGAGGGGTGCTTGAAATATGACTGGTTTTGTATGTACTTATTTTGTAATTCTGTTGTCCATCAAAGACAAGCAAAGTTTTAATTCGTGATGAATTTATATATGTTTAGTATTTCTTTAGTTTTCGATTGATTGCATGCTGCACTTAAAGGACCTCAGCCTTTTTTTTTGTTGCAATTTTTACTTCTAAGAACAATGAGTGATATATTTACAATTGTGTTAGGCTTCTCCCTGAACCTTCTTTGAGACTCTGCCTCTCCTTTGTGCAGTGAATCGGAATATTGAGCTTCTTTTTGGATCCAAGAAATGAACTTAGGGAGACTGAAAAATGTGGTAGCTGCTGCAGCGATTGAAGGATTGGCCGAGGCAAGGGCCAAGATATTTGGTCATGTAATTAATCCAACTGGGCAGCGATCTGCTCACAAGGTTTTACGCAAGAAGCTGATCGGTGAAAAGGTCTCACAATGGTACCCACACGATATCATGAAAGATGACCCTCTTGTGATGGCTCGTCAAGAGCAAGAGCGTCTCAGCAAGCTTGAAATGTTGAAACGTCGTGGAAAGGGGCCACCTAAGAAGGGCCAGGGCAAACAGGCTAAGAAACGCAACAAATAGAGATGATAGTCTCACTGGTTTGAAATAAAGGGGTATATGATAGTCTCACTGGTTTGAAATAAAGGGGTATCTAGGATTACTATTTGCAATTTGATTACTAACTTTTATCATCAGCCACTTGCTTTCTAGTGAGCATCATCTGCATACTCTTCTACAATTTTTTGCCATATAGTTTGGGCTGTTCGAGCTAGTTTGCTTGTTCCTCGACTATTTTGCAATGAGTTAAATGGGTGGGTATATGATTGGATTTGGTATAATAGAATGAGACTTCAAGTAAATAAATTTATGGGAAAAAGGACAAATATAGATTGGATTTTAGCAAATTCGGTGGCATTGGAAAGAAGATTCAATTATCTATCATATAATAGGTCATGAGACACCTAATTCATTTTGTGCTAAGAGTTATGACTCCAAACTACTGTAAATGGTATGCAGATATTATCCGTCATACTTTTAGAACATTGGTGCTCCTGCAGTTCAAAAATTAATATATGCCATTTATAATGGACATGCACATGTCATAATCATATTCACTGACCCGATGTTTATTAGATATCGATTGACGGATCAGATTGGCCACATGTTCCTATTTAGTATTCCGTTAGAGTAAAGGACATATTATGCTCTAGTTTTTAGACAGCAGGGACATCAATGTTCCAAAAGTACAAGGGGTGGTATCTGCATATTATTTTTACTATAGTTTGAAATATATTTATCCTTTTTACTTAAATTTATATACACATATAGGCGTGACACATAGGTGCCATGCAGGATACTATGACCTAACCGTGCAAGGATAAATGTGTGTAAAGTTAGATGATATATTAATTCATGTGCACAAACCTCCCTCACAAAGGAAAGCGGGAAAGGGCCCGAATCGAACTTCTTTCTTTGATTTGAAAAGAAGGTGAGAGCCCTAACCCTCTGGATAAATATATCAAAAATGAAAGGATAAATGTGTGTAGGATACTAAGACCTAACCGTGCAAGGATAAATGTGTGTAAAGTTAGATGATATGGATAAATATATCAAAAAAAATGAAAGGATAAATGTGTGTAGGATACTAAGACCTAACCGTGCAAGGATAAATGTGTGTAAAGTTAGTTGATATGGATAAATATATCAAAAATGAAAGGATAAATGTGTGTAAAGTTAGATGACATGAATAAATATATTAAAAATGAAAGTATAATGGACAAATATAACCCTTTTTTCTCCTAACACAAGACCAAATATGACTCTTTTCGATAGTATTATTCTACTTAAATGCCCAAATCATCAATAAATACAAAAAAAAAAAAAACATTTTTAAAAAAAAAAAACAATCTCCCTACAATCATGCAACAATAATATCTTTTCTTGTTCTCTTCTTATCATTTTTTTTGAAGATGGGGTTTAGCAGGGGAGATCTTGTTGAAGTTGTAAGCAAAGAAGATGGATTTCTGGGTTCTTATTATGAAGCAATTGTTGTGTGTCAACCTCTCAAAAAAGATTACATCGTGCAGTATAAAACCCTACTGAAAGATGATCAATCGGATCCCCTGACGGAGTTTGTTACCCACTCAGAACTCCGGCCAGTTCCGCCGGAGATTCCGGTGAGTATATTTAATTTGAATGATCAAGTTGATGCGTTTGGTAATGATGGATGGTGGGTTGGAAGAATTACTGGTAAAATTGGGAGTAGGTATTTTGTGTATTTTGAATGTAGTGGAGATGAATGTGGGTATTTTATAAGTGATTTGAGAGTTCATCAAGAATGGATTGATGGGAAATGGGTTTGTTCAAAATAGATTGTAAATTGTGTTTCAATTAATTCTTTTTTCGTTTTATTATTGCTTTGATTTAGCTTAATTAAGTTGAGAGTTTATTGAAAATAGCTTCGGATCGAGACCGCATATACTCTATTCTCTTATAAAATTTTACTGAATATGTTATTATTGTTAAATCGAGACGAATTTTGTGTTTATATATAGTTTGTACTTTGTAGTTTATATGATCATAGGGTAATAGGGGAAACCCTATTGTTGGAATTCTCATGAATCTGTAGTTTTTGCTATTACATTTTTTTAAATGATTATTTGATTATATACATATGTTAGTATGGGTGAGACGAATCTAAGATTTGAAGAAGATGGACACTATTGAAGAGGGATGTATGTTAGTCAAAAGCTGGTATTGCTTCGTTTTAAAATATTGTTAGACATGTCTAAACTTCAATGTATCTGGATAGTTATAAATTAAACAAGTAAAATAGTCTATATGGTTTGATGGTCTTGAACCTCATTTTCACGTGCACAAGGCTAAAGATAATCGATTTTGGACTCATGTACCAAATCAGCTTTTGTGTTATAGAATACACAATGAAATATATCAAGTTAACGGGTGTAAATGCATCACACCCTATCCTTTGTGGATCCATTATTAGGTCAAAATTTGACAATCGATTTTTAACTGGTGTATGAAATTACCTTTTATGTTGTAAAATACACAATGAAATATATCTAAAGTTAATTGGTGCATATGCATCACACGCTACCATTTGTGGATCAAACGTTAGGGCCAAATTAGATTTGAAGAACATATTAAAAGACATATCCATTAAAATTTCTACTATCCATTGAGGGACTTGATTCTTCCCTTTCATAAATTTAATTGTTACACAAATTCCTTTGCAAAATATTTTTGTTTTAAGCAACAAATCATACAAAAGGAAAACAATTTACATTGCTCATCATGTACTTAGGTGTCAAATATTGTGTATAATTAACAAAATCAATATCATTACATTATCTTCCAACATTAACAAAATAATATTTTAATACGATTATTTTCTTTTTAACATCAGCTAATATATAAAACTACATATCAGATGTCAAATATTTTATTTCCACATCTTCAATTTATATATTATAGTTTGATCATCTTCGACTCAAAGACAAACATTAATGTTAGTTTTGTAAAAGAAGTTTAAACGAATTTGAATGAATGAAAAGATAATCATTTTACAATGGTGTCTAAATTCTATCCAAAAATCATTTGCTAATTATTGCTCTTTTGTAAATCTAATAAATTAAATCTCTATCTCTCTTATTACCTCAAAACAAAGTGTAATTTACAATATAAACATATTTTTATTTATTTTTTTTGTTTCACACCCTGAATTCGATACCTGAATTAGAACCTGACAATTCTAAATTCACTCATATAAGACTCATTCTAGAAAAAACGCTTACATTTTATAGAAACTTCTTCAGAAATATCCAATCAAACTTTTTTATAGCCAAACAATAAAAAGGAAGCGTCTACCCTTATCATTTACTACCAATTGGCTCTAAGATATTTATTTTCCCTTGTCTATAAGATCAAAAAACACAACCCCATCACTCCAAATTGAACAAAAATGGGAGTTCTAAGCTACTGCTACCTTCCAATTACCTCTACAGCCACACCCATATCTCAAGATTCTTCAAATAATCCAACCCCATTGTCAATTCCAACACAATCCAAGCAGAAATCTGTGAAATTGTCTAGTGGGGTGGCTGCTAATGGGGACTATGCTGCTGACCCACCCACTTACACTACTAAGCTTAGGAAGTACTGGGGTGAGGATGTGGATCCTCTCACCTCTGATGATTTTATATGGAATAAGGAATTTATGGGTCGCATGAAGAAGTATATTCAGGATCCTCAAGAAAATGCCCCTGCTGCTGCTGTAAAGGTATAATCTTTGGCCTAATTGACCCTTACTATGCATTCATCTTTTGAGCTGTTCTAGTCATAACTTATGACATGCTTTTTTCACAAAAGATTTTATCTTTTCTATGATTTGAATTTTTGGTTCTATTCTCTGTTGTGTTGTTCTGAGCTCCATGTTTACTTGTTCACTACTGACTTTGCTCCTCAATAGGATTCGTTTGGTGCGAGGTATAAAGTATAACAATTCCAGGATAAAATGCAGGATTATTTTGTCCTTGCATGTGGTTGGAGGTATTAGTAGTCCTTGAATTATTTATTCCACCATTTATACGGGATAAGTTATCCTATATACTTGGATGTCCCGGAATAATTATTAAGGATAACTTTTTCCCAACTAAACGACCCCTCAAGGTTTGGGAAATGCATCTGGTAAATTGACTTGGCTTATTCCTTAAAGGCTTGGGAAGTGCATTGGGTAATTGAATATAGTTGATAATAAGGGTAAATTAGGAACTATTATCTCTTAATTTTCCGAACTTGTCAAGTAAAAGTGAATACCTATTTTTCGTATAATGGACAAGTTTAAGTGGACGGAGGAAATATGTTTTGTGATGAAATCTTTATTTAATTGATAGGCTTCTCTTTATTGGTGTATATGCTGCTTTTCATGATGGGCACTTAACCCTCTTGGTCATTCTAATGGCTTGGCAATTAACAAGTTTCAAAAGTGTTCATTTTAATGAACTTATTTGAATGGGAACGGAGTTAAACAAAGTAATGAACACTTTTGAAAGTTGTGGCGTTAAATATGTCATAACTTTTATGTGACTATTAGACTTTTGAAACAATGTGATCTTAACTATGTCATACAGTAACATGTATGAGGCTATAAAAGCGTCTTATAAGAGTAGAACAAGTTTTACTTAAATTATTTCCAAATTTAGCAAGAACTCATCTTTTTGGAATGAACTAAAAAGGAATTAAGGTCACATAAAATTTCATGGGGGTCTGTTCTATCTGTGTGGTACTCTTGTATGAAGGATATAAAAGTTGCCGTTAGCGCGTTGCATTATATGTTGGTCATAATACATGCATGTTGCTTAAGGAGTACCATTTTTTTTCAATGGTTGTGAATATTGTTGTGACTTTATATCTTAACAGGAAGAGATATCAGGATTTCTTAGCTTAAACAGAGTCATGAATCTTGACAGGTGTGATCCTTTTCTTCTTTTCTTCATAAAAATTTAGAAATTTTGTTTCCTTCTAATATTTAATCACATATGGAGAATAGTTTGGAAGTTGACTTGACCAAGGAGCTAACTGCCCCTTCACAACCTGTTCTAGAACCAGAAGTCGAAAATACTCAAGTATGTGGTAACTTTAAAACACTTGCCTTCAGCATCTTTAAGCATTAGCCTTTTCTACTACCATTGTTGAAACCTAAACTGATTTTCAGGCTGGTTTTACTGCATCTCAAAAATGGCGGCCAGCACCAACAAGACGCGAGCAGGAGAAGTGGAGCAAAGCTGCCAAGGCTGCAACTGGGGGCAGTGTACGTCATCGAAGCTTGCAATTAGTTCATTGCTTGAAACTTAATTTATAATATTTCTTTGCTCACCTCGTCTCTAACTAATAAGATAGAGAAATATGGTTCTCTAAGTTGTAGTTCTGAAATTTCTTATCATCCAGGACGTGATGTTGAGGGAAATAAAACGTCCTCAAGGGGATCCAAAGGTTATGGCTGCTCAGTCAAGGGAACAGTATCTTAAGGTACTTGTTTGTGTTTATTCCGCATAAATCACTCTTTGTTGAGATAAGTTGACTTTTCAGATCACCATTTTGATTGTTCCTTTTTCTTGTCTTTCCAGTTAAAGAATAAATTGCAGCTCCTCACAGTTGGGATTGGTGGTGTTGGTGTGATTTCAGCTTATATCTCTTATTCTCCTGAAATAACAGTAAGGTAATCCAAAATAGGACTTCCTATATGGCTATATGCTTTAAGTCCTTTACGCGTCTACATTAGAATTACTCGTGTTTGATTTACTATTGTTGTAGTGGGACATGACCCCTATTTATTACAAATCGTTCCTCCAATTAGTATATTGGTTCTTTAAGTTGTCATTTTGAAAAATTTCTTGACGAAGAGAATCTTAATTTGCTTATTTTTCTGATTTGTGTAACTGATGCAATGTATGGAAATTTCCTTGACTGAAATATCTTTAGCTGCTAGAGTTCTTTTAATGTTCTCTGTCAGGCCTGGACATTTTTAGCTTCTCTTTGCTTAGATTTAATTAATGTAAGGAATCTTTAGTTTTCTCAAATCTGGCAATAGCACTCATGCAGAAATTGTGGTGTTAATGAACTGTTGTATTTTTTCATTCTTGCAGTTACACTGCAGGGTTGATTGGTTCTTTGATGTACATGCGTATGCTTGGAAACAGTGTGGATTCTATGCAGTCAGATGGACCCAGAGCACTTATTAAGTACATTTTTTGATTGTTTATCTTTACCAAACGGCTCCCTCTATGCCATTCTTGCATTATCTCAAACCTAAACATCATTTGTTTCTTTGTGTTGCATGTGCGTGTCTTAATGGAGGCGATTGATGCCAATTGACAATAGGAACCCCAATTTTCCTATGCGTTTTGCATGTGCTACACTGCTACTATTTTACAGCATTTTGTAAAATTGTTTATGGAGCATCCTATTACCACTTCATCACATTTAATTCGATATTGTCAATTTTGAATTGTAATTGTCATGGTCACTCAAATAGTAGTTCTTAGCGAATTGTCAGTTTCATCGTTCCAGGATTGGAAGTCATTAACCCACAGTCATAGTAGAAGCCAAACACTTGCATGATTTAATGATGCTGTTGTTTGAGACTAAGAAGAGTAGCTATATCCCTAAAACGGACTGTTTTGAGCCTGCTTGATAAGCTTAACTGAACTTTTATTTTCAGGGGAGCTGTTGGGCAGCCAAGGCTATTGGTTCCTGTTGCTTTGGTCATGATTTTTAATCGGTGGAATGGGTAAGCTCTACCACTATTACGACATTGACCAAAAAGATATGTGTCGAGATTAACTGTTAAATAAAACTTCTCTTCTTGATTCAAGCAAATTTCTTAGAACCTCTTGTTTATTTTCTGAAAACTACTATTGCTAGCATAAATCTATCTGCATTCTGAACTCAAGGAAGTTGGGGCTATTTTATGGGGCTTCAACTTCCTCTCTTGATCCATTTTCTCGCCATTTTCCTGCTTGTACACACCAAAAAATCCAGCCTAGTTTAACTTTTTTCCGCATTCCCCCCTTTTTACTACTACTACACTTGCATCCAAAGAATACTTTAATGACTTCTCTTTCGTTGTTATGAAGAGTTGCCTAAGCATTTGATCTTACAAATTGATTTATTTCCAGGATCCTAGTCCCAGAGTATGGATTCATGCACCTCGAGTTGATACCCATGCTAGTCGGATTTTTCACTTACAAGATTGCAACTTTTGTCCAAGCAATCGAGGAAGGTGTATCGATTATTGGAAATAAGTCACAAGCTTAGCTCTAGTTTTTATGATTTTCCATCAACCTCTAATGAAAATAATAGGTATGCTTCAACTCGAACCTCCCATCTACAACTTTTATCATATTTTCAAATTACCATGAATCTTAGATTTGAATAAATGTGTTCACAAATTTTCATGTTCCATCTCAGTATAGAACTTGTGTAGTCACAGGGAATAGTGAAAACCATGCCATCGGATAATCAGTAAAGTTTTTGTTTAGGGGGTCACGGGTTCAAGCCCTGGAAACAACCAGGGTAAGGTTGAGTACAGTGGACCCTTGTGTCCAGCTCTTCTCCGGATATACGTGGAGCTTACTGTATCAGACTGTTTTTCTTTTTGTCACGTCAATACTAGTCTGTATGTCTTGTCTCACACTCGATATTTCTTGTTGCAGGAGGAGAAAAAAGTTCAGGAAGACATTGGATTCGAAAAATGAGCTACAACATCTATACTCAATTTATCACTGGATGGATTGAACAAATCGATGATTTCCTCATGTAAATTCTTATATATACTAGATCGTGCTCTCAGTTTCGTTGATAATCTCAAGTTTCTTATCCCGTCAGAAGGCTTATGAATCGTTTTCCATCAAAAAAAAATTGTGTAAATTCTTCTAGTTAATTACGATTATCAGGAGTTTCCATTTTGTGCCACTTTCTATTATACAAGAGCAAGATCGATTAATTTTATATGTACATCGATTACATAATTAAACATTTGTTATTCTTGCTAAACTAAAGATATTTGGTTGTTAATTAGGATTAATTATTAGTATTGAGATAAATTACTCATGCTAGAGGGTGAAATAATAGTATCGAGACTAATTGTTTCCGGATAAATTAATGAAGATAATAAAAATACTCATTTGGTCTTTCAAAACTATGTAATTCATGTGATCTTTAATATTACAAATCACACTATCAACAACAACAAAAAAATAGTACGAAAATAATTAATCCCTACATAACTAGTCTTTGGAATCAGACCAAATGACCCTCTAGTATATTTTGAAACCAAAATCAATTTTTATGACTAGTATACAAAAATTATAATGCAAGAAATATAACAAAATGTATCATTAACCATAATGTTTTACCAACGGATGCTTGGCTAAAAATTTCATTCAGTCGTTGGAATTCAACATCAGATCATATATCGACTCGTTGCGATTTCAAGTTAGAGACCGATGATTCTTGAGTTTTTTAAATTACTCCATGTATCATATTCAAGAACGTATGAATCAGAAATCACACACTCAAATTCTTCAGAAATATCTCATCATTATTATTCTTGAACAGACATAAGATTAATAAAAGTTGAAAGACAATATCACTTATTATTATACATAAATAATAGCCTTAGCCTTAGCCTTTGCCTTTGTCTTAACCAGTGTTCTGCATTCCAGCAGCAATACCTTTCATGGTCAAGATGAGGGTGTCTTCCAAACCAGGCGCATACTCGCTCGTAGGATTCAGCTTCACTAATTCAGCAGCTGGTTTGCTTGATTCCATGATCTCCTTGTCTAGGTGAGGTCTGACCTTCACATTGTAGTTGGGGTCACGAATTCGTTTCAACGTGTATGCTTGGCTTACGTTAAGGGTCGTGATGTAAGAATCACGAAGTTTGAGCCTTTGCCTCAAGTATGGATCTCCTTCCAATAGATCCTTGTGCCCAGCAACCTATGACAAGCAGCGCGATTAAAAGAGATGTTCCATAGGATGTGAGCTTTGTGGTGATGAGGTAAAATAATAGTATTAATTTCTGTACCTGAAGGAGAAAGCCCTTTGTTTCTTCGTATTTGGATCTCAATCGCTCTCCAAGCGGCCACAGATCTTCGGATACTAAAAGTTTATCATACAATGCAGCAATACCAGGGTCTCCCTTAGCGAAGACCATTTCGAGCAAGTCAAGTGTCACTCTATAGAAAGGCCATCCATTGTACATATCCTTGAGCATTTGCAGATTTCTTATATCCTTCTCAATAACGTGCATGAATGCAGCCCCAAAGCCAAGCCAGACTGGGAGATGAAATCTTGTCTGAGTCCATGCAAAGATCCATGGAATAGCTCGAAGAGATTCAATCCCACCACTTGGCTTCCTTTTGGCTGGGCGACTTCCAATGTTCATGCGACCATATTCTAATTCTGGGGTTGCCTGCATTTTCGACAAACATAAAAAGGAAGTTCAGTTTCATAGGCATCAGGCTGAAGGCAAATAAGTCATCAATGTCTGAAATGCCATTCATGCCTATTTTGACTAATTATTAAACCGACTGCTTTCACCTAATTAAAGACTACTGATTGTGTCCCCTTCAATTCTTTGAATCTTATGGTTTCTGGATGTTTTTTTTTTCTTATACCTCTTTTTCTATTATGATTAAGAGTCATTCAAAAGCAGTTCAAATCAACTTATGAAGTAACTTGAATATACTCACAAGGCGGAAGTATTCAACAAATCGTGGATCCTGGAACACTAAAGACCGATACTCTTTCGTAGCAACAACAGACATCTCATCCAATAGGGCACGCCACTCTGGATTAGGAGCCACAGGGGGGTTCATTCCATGCTCAAGTGTAGCTGCTGTGAAACGCTGAAGAGTTCTAAAGCACAGGTGTTCCTCCCCAAATGACTGTTCAATAACTTCACCTTGAACAGTCACACGAAGTGAGCCATGAATTGTGTCGGGGGGTTGTGATAAAATAGCAAGGTGGGTGGGACCCCCTCCCCTTCCTACAGTCCCACCTCGGCCATGGAACATTGTTAGCTTTACTCCAAATTCTTTTGCCACCTTTACAAGTTCCTCTTGAGCCTTGTACAATTGCCAAGCTGCAGATAGTCGGCCAGCATCCTTACCCGAATCAGAATACCCAATCATAACTTCTTGTTTCCCATTGATACGGTTTCTGTACCAATCTATGGAGAACAACCGAGCAACAGAAGCAGGTGCAGACTCGAGATCAGCAAGCTTTTCAAACAATGGAACAACCCTCAATGGACTTTTTACATGACATTCACGCTGCAAAAGCTCAACAGCAAGCACATCAGAGGGTGCCGTGGCCATCGAAATTATATAAGCACCGAAACTGTCGGCGGGAAGTTCAGAGATGACATGAAAGGTATCCAAAACATCAGCGACTTCATCAGTTTTAGGGAGATCAGGTCCAAAAAGTGGACGCTTGCCACTTAGTTCAGATAAGAGCCATTCCTGTCTCTTCTCTTCTGACCATTCTTTATAGGAGCCAACACCCACGTGCCTTGTTATAACATCTAGAACATCAGTGTGTCTATCTGACTCTTGCCGAATATCAAGTCTCACAAGCGACAGACCAAAGGTGGACACTTGCCTTAAAAAATCAAGAAGGCTTCCATCTGCAATTGGTCTGTCACCACAAGCGCATAGAGATCTATAGCACAGCTCCAGAGGTTCGAGAAACTGCAGGATAAAGACAACCAACTTCTTCACATATTCAAATCATACAGAAATTGGCATGCATATTAGCAGAATCTGAATGCCATGAAATAACATTTGAGAAATGAGAACCACGTTAATTTGGGTGATATATAAAATCCTAAAAAACAGCCTGTAGAACTTGGCCCACAAAATTGGTGTTATAGTGTGTTAGAACTTTGTTAAAGCAAGATGAATATTGTCAAACAAGAATTCCAAAAGCTCGCTTGAGTTCGTTTCCTCATTATCTTACATAAACTATTTTCCTTCTGTCCTTCAACATTTAGTCAATAGACTATCAGTTAGCACTTAGACATCCAAATAGAAATAACTAAAAATCACATATAGAATCCTAGATGAAATATCATTGCCACACATATTGGAAATGAAAAAAATATCTGTTTAGGTAAATTTGGAAGTCAAACTAACAATTTCTATATAATTGAAGAGGTGAGCAGAAATAAAAAGAGTTTCTGAAGGACACCTGTTCAAGTTTTGTGAATGTCGACTCCTCAGGAACATCAGAATACCCATTGGCTAGTAACTGACGAGCTCGTTCCTGTGTATTATATAACCTATCTCTCACATCAGCAAGAAGAACACGGTAGGGCTCATTCGGTGGAATTTTCTTCCAAAATTCTGTATTAGTAGATTAAGCAAGAAGAAACAGTTAGTAGTTGAAGGGTAGGAGGGAGAGAGACTACAGAATATTAGCAACAATAATCATAAAAAGAGAAAGGTAAGGCCGAAGAGAATGATATGTGAGCTCCAACCCAATACACTTTCAGAAAACAAATCTTGTAGCAGAACAGAGAACGGGGGTAAATACCAATGTAGTGCTTTGCATCTCTTTTGGAAGTCCTATGAAGTTCTTCTGCACGGACACGGAGCTCATCATTGCATCGCCACATTGAAAGCTGGCATAAGCAAAGGTAAAATGGGCAAGACAAAAAAATTTAGTACAGGATGGAGGCAAATTGCAGGCAACGACATTCAGTAGCCAATTTGTCACCTCAAACATAAGATCCTCAATCTGAGAGAAATACAGATTTGCAGCCATCATTCTAGCCAATAAGCACACATCTCTTGTCACTTCCGGGGTTACTCTAGGGTTGCCTGCATGCACATCAAAATTTGTTGGTGCCTTCACAAAACATTCAAACTTGGCATGCAATTAAATTGAGCTTCAGGGAGAATATTTTCTTATGTCACTTGAGAATCATAAGCAAGATGCTTCTACTGCTCTAACCTAATGCATATTGTAAAGCTTTAAAAGTACCATTTTACCATCTAGCTATGATGTTTCAGATACTACAAAATTGTGAATGAATTGAGAACACTTCAACTAAACAAACATCATCTTTTTGTCCCTCAAAAGTTGGATCCATGGATTTACATATGGATACACCGAACTCATTGACCTTCGAGAATTCCAATAAACTAAAGAATCTTAAACCAACTATAAGTTCTGCTTGTATCAGTGTTAGTTCCTTCTAATATGTGCTTAATCTGACTTTCAATGAGTGAGAACAAAAAAAAAGACAATGCTACTTGTATAGAAAGGTCATACCATCTCGATCACCACCCATCCAAGAAGAAAACTGAATGAGAGGGGCATTGTAGGGAACACGTTCATTTATTCCAATATTCTTCAAAGCAGTGTCAACACGGCGTAGGAATTTCGGCACCCCCTTCCATATTGTCTCATGGAAGTAACTCATCCCCGCCCTCATCTCATCTTGTGGAGTTGGTGGAGTCCTCCTGATTTCATCTGTGCGAAAGGCTGCTTGTATCTGTATGCAACAAAAGAGAAGAGTCACAGGAATTTATAGTTGTTGATATTCTTTGTGCAGATGACTAATGAGACATTCTATCAATGCTTAATACACAAAGTCACGTTAAAGGGCAAGCAGTGAGTAGTAAAAATATAGAAATCAAATAGTTCTGACACCTGTTAGCGGACTCTAGTACATTCTCTCCTTATTAATTCATTTTTTAAAAATTAAATACCTGCCAACTCTTCTAAACTTTTATAAGCACAAAAGTAAAGGTGATCTGGCAGCTTAAACACCTTTACAGAGGTGAATCTCTTTCTTCCCATTTAAAAGCTAAGATATGGTTCCTGAAAGGTCTAGCTTCTTTAACAATTGGACCTATATTCTTACCATGTACTAACGATCTTCCTATCCGAGTTTTGTTATCAGCTCTATATATCAGCATTGCCTAACATGAAGAAGGAAGATAGATGCTCCAATATCAATATTTATGCACCAGGGGAGTGAAAACGCAATAAGAGTATACTCTACAACCAGCAGAGATTTACTAAAGCACCGGTCTTGAAGGCGTTTCCTCACATCCACTTTAGCTTAGCACAAGTTCACTACACAACATTTCTGTACACTAACTTCGTATACCAAATAAAATTTAAGCCTTTTTTAAAACATAAAATTACATCCTTACTGAAATGGGGGGAATTTGAATGATAGAAAGAGAAGAAGACGACAAGAAAAACCAGCACTATGAACCTCATACCTCTCTCTGTAGAGCCTCGTCTAGCTCCTGCTTATCATCAGGAGTAATATCTTTGGCGTACAACTGCGTCATACAATCACGAATCCTGGACAGCAAGTGGGAAATGAGAATCTTATCTTGTCCAGTTAAGAATAAGTAGATGGAAAGAAAAAACAAGAGTTGCTCTCTAGATGGAAATATCGATAAACTGAACAAAAAGTATGTCTCCTTACTTTCATCTTCTTTTTATCCCTTCAGAAATAAACTTATCTTTAGGTAACCTAGAAAAAGTATGGAGCTTTTGCCAGCACAGCCCCACAAACAGATTGAATAGGATATGCTGTTATTTCAGCACACATTTTCTGTTAACTTCAGCAATGGTAACTTACCTTGCATGCTTTTGAAGCAAAGACCTACGAACAGACTGGGTAGGATGTGCTGTTAGCACCAAGTCCACGGTCTGGTTCTTCAAAGCATCAAAAACTTCTTGGGGTGATTTGTTTAGCTGTCCGACGAGCTTCTTAAAAGTCTCTTCAATGTCTGATTCAGTTAGTGCAGAAGCCTCATCCGAAAAATCACGCTTTTTTAGCTTACTTCTTCGTCTGTAAGCTATCTGAACCTCTTCAGCAAGGTTACCCAAATTAAGCATGTTAGAAAAGGCTTTGGTGACTACAATGGAATCCCCAGCATCCAAACTGGTAAGCATACTCCCAAGCTCTTCCAACTTATGTGGGTCATGTTTCCCTTCATATTCAGCTGATAGTTCATAACAATCTTGAACCTAACACAATGTAGCACCACAGTAAGTTCCTTCCACTTTAACCAGAAATCACTGATATTTTGTAATGATTAAGACCATAGGACCTATAATTTACCATGCCTCGCAAAGATTAGAAACAACATGCAACAATCGAAAGTAAAACTTTGACTCACTTTTATCCCAGATGAACATTCTTTGATAGAGGATGACATTAAAGGAGATGTAAGTACTACCCAGGGCCCAGGGACTAAAGCTAAACTAATTTAATAGAAGAACAGGACAGATGGGGCCAAATCAGTTCATCATAATAGATAAGGAACAAGGTGAACAGAAATAAGTTGTTTCTTCTTTTCATAAGATAGGGAAGTTACTTTGCACATATTTAAAAAGAATAATGTCCCTGATTCAAAGGCTAATAGAGACTTCTCCTTAATGAGTCAGGAGAATTTCACCATCACTAACTAATTCAAAATGGCATAACTATATGTCTTAGTCAAATTAAAAGAACCTCCATCACCCTCAACAATACACTCTCTCCTTTTTATTGGTTGTTACACTCCACTCAAAGCTTTATATATGCTCTAAACAGACTAAGGGCTAAAAAAATAACACATTATGAGAATTGACTAGTGATTGAAACCACAAATTATGAACACACTACCAATCTTAAAGAGTCCATTCACCCAAAAAAAAGGTTTAAATTGTTTGTATAAACTAGTCAAGAACTTACAACATCAAGCATAATGGAAATCAGCCTAGAGCACCCATACCACAACATTAATAAAGTACCAGCCTTTTCCCCACACACCGCATAAACACAACAAAAGAACGCGAAAAAACAAGAGTGTTCAACAATAAAGATTATTACGAACAGACAAAACTTGGTATAATGGAAACTAGTCTAAGGCATTCAAACCATAAACAATGAATAAAGAACCACTCTTTTCTACTCACACCACATAAACATCAACAGAATTACAGTAAAGGAGCTGATAAACACAACATTAAACCAAGTGCCAACAAAATTAAGCAAAACATACGATTAGCATACTGCATTCAAACCATAAATTATGGGGAAAAAACACAGCAAAGGGGTTCAACAGAAGTTAAAAAACAGGAAATCAAACTATGTACCAACAAAACTAAGCAAAATATACAATAACCCTAATGCATTCAAAACCACAAATCATTAAGAAACCCAACAAAGGGTTTCACCAGAAGTATGAAAAAAACACGAAAAAAACTTTAAAAACAAACTAAAAGTACCGTTTCTCGAATATCCTCTCCATGCAAATCCTGCAGAATATCAAGAAATCTGTCAAGCAGCAAAGCATCATACTCCACAAGCTTATCATCCTCTGACACTTTCGCTGGTGCCAATAGCCTCAATTGGGCATCAATTGAAGCCATTTTCTCAATTTTCCGACTCATCTTCGGAAAAAAAAAACACTCTTTTTATCAACTAGTAAAGTTGAAAAAGAAAAAAAATCACGGATTCTTTCACCCTTTATCACGGAGAAAACTGGGTATCAAACAATTTTCAGCATTAACTTAAAACATTCACAATTTTTTTCAAAATTTTATGAAAAGTAAAAACAGAGTGAATAATTATTTATGGGCAATTTCAAGATTCCCGTGACGGAAAAATCCAGAAGAAGTAGAAAAAAAGAAGAAGACTAATGGGTCACGAGAGAGAAGAAAAAGAGAAGTGATTTGAAGAAAAGTTGCAGAGAATTTGGGATTTTGCTTAAGCTTTTTTATAGAAGAAGGATGTGAAGAACAGAGTGGAAAGCTCCAACTAAAAATCAACAAGAGTCCAAATTAGTGGTGTAATTTTTTTAATTATGGGAACTTAATGGGTTGAAAATTCAATATAAATTTATTTTTTGATTCCTAGAATATTCCATAGAATCATCATATACTCCCTCCGTTTCTACAAGCATGACCTAGATTTAATTTGGACGACTTTAAGAGAGAGAAAAACATTTTTTGATTTTATAGTTCTAAACTAGAGTTATGTCAAATGTATCAAAATATCTTTTAATCTTGTAGTCTTAAACATATCACGTGAAAGTTAAAGTTTTGCTAACAAAAAAGCAAATTAACTTTTTAAACACCAAAAAGAAAATAGGATAATTCTTTTTTAATTGGAGGGAGAAATTATTAATGGATATGTATATATAATAATTATTTTAAAATAAATATAAAAGTTAATACTACTATCATTTCATTATAATATAATTTATGTAATTTAACTTTTATTTTATTTAAAAAAGATATTTATATTAGAGTCTAATTAAATTTAAATTCTAAAGTCCATTTCTTATTGAGAAAATTTAAATTTAAGATTTTTAAATTAAAAATAATGAATACTTGCTACTTTATCGTAGAATTGAAATACTCTAAGGTTACTTTTGTCAATTCATGCTTTTTTCCACATATTTTTTAAGAGTAGAAACTTCTTTGAATAAGACACAATCACTTCATAGCCCCTACTTTGCTTTTAATGTTAGTAAATTAACTTAATTATTACTATACCAATAAAACAAGTGAGATTTAATTATTCTGTAATTTGATTGAATTTTGAAATTTTATTAATGTTATGTAATTGAGATTGATAGAGTAATATATTTTATTTGAAATGATATGAAAAGTATTTTAAAGTTATAGTAATTATTTATTTAAAATATGTGAGAGATATAAAAATTTAATTAACTGTCGAAATTATATTGATATCACGCAAATTGAGGTAGATCAAATAACATATACATGCTATCTAAAAATTATATTAAAAATATTATCTATCACAGTAATTAATAATTTTTCAAAAAAAATTATCGATTATGAAAATTTTTATCAACTTTTGAAATTTCATTTATGTTATATAAATTGAGAATAAAATATAAATATTTAAAATATATGACTAAACATTAGCTTAAAGTTTTTATTCCGAAATCTTTTTCTTTAGATTATTTATCATTTATCACTATATTTGTTTTTACTTATATATGCTTTTCAAAAAGTTCTTGGATTCCAAAGTTAATTGGAATAGTAGTATAATTTTTTCTTATTTCTTTTATTTATTGTTTATATTCTTTTCCTCAACACGATATTCCAAAATGTTGACTAATTCAACTTTCTAATTTTGAATAACTAAGATTTTGTTTTCTCTTTTTTATTTTTTCCTCTTTCATAAATATTATATCAAAAATATTTTTTAGAAGATATTTTTTTTCTGTACAACTTAATTAATTTAGATTGTATTGAAGAGTCTCGTTTTAAAAGTTACATTTATTAAAAGGTGATTTTTTCTTTAGTGTTTAAATTAAAAAAATTAGTTAATTTAAAAAGTAAAATCAAATTAAATTCATGTACATACACCAACAAAAGTTAAATTCACAAGTAGAGTTGGAAAAGGTTTAGTATATGCAGATTTTACTCTTATCTTGTAGATATAGTAATATTGTTTCTCATAGACTCTCAGTTCTAGTAATTCTTGTTTGAGATAAAAAAAATACAAATATGGGGGCAATAGCAACAACAAATTAATGTGAAATGGAGTGTTACACAACAATTAGGTGAAAGAACAATAAAAAATTGTAGCATACAAAACACCAGCGAAAGCCAAAATCGAAAATCAATAAACTATAAGAATAGTGCTAGTATTGTTGTTAAGAAGGTCCATGTATGACCACCAAGCCTAACTCACAAGGAAGCCAGAAACACTCAACTACCAATTAAATTTCTATCGTAGTTTACGATCGCCAAATTCTAATATCTAAAGTTATCATCATTAAGATGAATTTGCGTTAATTTTATCTAATCACCTTCCTCCATTACTCTTTCAGTGTTATTCTACCTCTCCTGGTGCCCTTATTGTCAACCACTCAGACCTCCTAACTATAGCATCTACGCTCATTGTTTTCACATGACCAAACCATCTCAACCCTATGCTTGTTTTTCATCTTGTTTAATATAAAAAATATTCATAGCTAATCTCGAATATCTTCAATTTTAATCGTGTTTCTTCTAAATATTCCACACATCCAACTCAACATTCATTTTTTATAACAAAAAATATTGACACTTAATTACTATAAACTTTTTTTTCTGTTCTTGTTATCAAATTAGCATATTTTCCGAATAATCCGATCAACTTATCCTATGAAATATTCCATGGAGAATAAATAATATTACAAGTATAATATAGAGAATGAATAAGGCGTGAATTATAAGATGCTCTTATCAATACATCGCTATATTATGTTTATTCTACTTTCTATCGCGTATAAAATTACATATAAATTATGGGGTTGGACCAGTCTACCCCACAAATGTGTCCCTCTAATTGAAGCTTTTGGTTCAAAGTTGCACACGTCCATTCAAGAAAAGACCAATACTCAGCAAAGGAAAAAAATATGGCCATAGATAGCTGAGTGACAAAGAAGTTAAAGATCACAAATGTGAAGTTAAGAAGGGAGCTAAGAAAAAGTTCTTGTCCTTACTCACCAACTATATAGGATTTGTCCTTACAATCTTATGAAAAGTCAATCTCTTTTACCTTATTTTTGGGGGCATGCAATGGCAACTTCTAATTTCTTGAAGGGGCAAATGGGAGGAACTAACATGATATTAACGAAGTATCGTGGAGGGATGAATAAGATTTCTTCATTCTTAATCAGATATCTGAGATGTGAGTAAGAAAAAAAATTATGTATGGAAGCGATTTCTCTTTAATTGTGAGTGTTATACGATGTGTGAATCTGTTTTATCTACGCTCTAATGCAGATACTGTATACAGGATGAAGAAGAAGAAGATATTGATGCTTCTTTTGGCAACATATACTATGCATGGGAGAAGAAATTGGATTTGAATTGTACCAATTTCAATGAGCCCAAAGTTCATAACCAATTTGGCATCTTCAATATTTTCCAAAGTTTGGGAATTAAAATTTCAACTTAATTTCATGAAGAAAAAAAACAAAAAAGAAAAAGAGAGAAAAAAGGGAAAAGATCAAACTACTAATATATGCTGATCTTGACTAGAATTTCATTGGAAAAAGAAAATAAAAAGGAAAAAGACCTTATAATAAAAATGTATGATATTACACATAATAATAATTAAATTGACCATTCAAAAGTGATAGTACATAATATAATGACAATGAATGGTGGCGCAATTAAGGGTGACAAAAATTAAGGAGAATTGGTTTTTGTACGGACTAGAACTTTTTTTTCTAAAAAATATTATGATTTTTTTAATTAGAGATTTTTGTTATTATATTATAAATAAGAAATTTCAAAAGATCATTCTTTTCTATTAATTTAGTAAATGATTTAAGAAATTTTATTTCCTACAAAAGATCAGCCGGGAGAGTATAATTTGTCCATTTATTAGTCTAACACATATTGATCTGTTTAAATTTAGTTCGTTCAATAATTAAGTTGATTCATCCTACATATTTTAAATTTGATTCATAAATTTTTTTTATCAAAATATAAAAAAAGAACTTGTTTTTTATACTATATACAACTATAATAAAGAAGAAGAAAAGTTAAAATAGTTTTCTTTGATAATTAAATAAATTGTTAGTGGAAAACATATGATAGATAAAATTAAAACTTTATAAGAATTAACAATGTGTTATGATCCATTTTTTACATTCAATCTAACTAACTCAAAGTTAGGTTCGACCTAGGTTCCTACCCTATTTTTATAAATAAAGTTAGGCAAAAATTCATTTATTAATCCATTTTAATGACATCTAAATGATCAAACAAAATATCTTTATTTGAATGGTACATGATTCGTAAGAAAAAACTAATTTCTAACTCCCAACCTAATGTTAAAATAGTTTTATGCATGATACGTCAAACTTTATATTATAATTTATAATTAATAGTACTCCATGGTGTACGGTGGATTTTGATTGTTCTAGCCAAATAAAAAACGACAAAATTATATCAATTTTTAAATAAAATATCATGTAGGTTCTTTGGTTTTAGATATAGTGAATCTTTTTATATTTATTCTATCATGCTTATAAAAAAATATTATTAAATGGTTCTGATTCACAAGTACTCTAATTTACAAGATTACATCTTATAATTTAACATATATAATGCTAATGTTGGAGGACCACACAATTAATTACTGATTAATTTAAGTATGATTAATATTTTATTTAGTGGTTTCTCCCTATCGTATGATCCTCTTTCAACACTTGTTGAAGTGGTGGTTGTACTTTTGAAGTACTTATAACTATATTATTTTTTACGGATCAAAATTTTTTTAAGTATTCGATTTTTATTTTTCTATCTTTGAAAATGACAAAAAGAATCTCCAATATATTAATAATGTATAGATTATCACAAAAGTTATTCATGTGATTCATGTTTGTTATTTAATATTTTTTAATGTGTTTTATATTTGAAAAGTTAAGATTATATATTCGTTAACTGATTTACTAACATGATCGAATATATATATATATATATATGCACACGTATTTTATAAACTAGATAGGTGAGTAGTTTATGCAGTGATAGAATTATGTTGCCGGCCAGATTAGAACCCACACACTTACTAGCTTTTGAACCTTCATATCGCTGAATTAAGTCTATCGCTGGTGTTGAATGAGTTCAATGTTAAATGTATAGACATAAAAATACATATTTAATTGTATATAAACAATATGATTTTTCGATTCATCCAAGCCCTCTGAATTCCATGTAGATCCGCCCTTGAGTTCAAACCCGTAATTATTCCAATATTATTATACATTCTATTTTCCATTTAGTGCATGGCATCTTTAAACAAAGTTAAAGAATAAATATTCTCCTTTAGCATCAAGCATTTTTATTAACAGAATGTTATCCTTTAAGAATATGTTTTTTAGTATAAAGAGAGGTTATTAGGCAGCATTTGGCATAAGTATTAAGTTTATTCTTCTGGAATCAAGAAATTAAAGAAACCTTTAATAACTGTTATTATGTTTTTTTAATTATTTGTTAGAGTTTCCCCTTATTTTTACCATTATCATCAAATAAAAATGTATATCAATGAAATCTAAATATATCTAAGAATATCTATTGGGCTTGACATTGATATTCATGTAAAAATGGTGTTGGGCTAATTATTTTTTGGGGCCTGTAGTTGAAGCACCTGGAAATCATTTTTCGAGCATGGAATATTTTTGTCCATGTTTTATTTACGTATTAAAAATTGTTATTTTCAATTTAAATTATATGCGATTTTCGAACTTTACCCTCAATTCGTAGAGAATTTGAAGTCATTGTCTAATTTATAGAATTGGTTTAATTTCACTAAAAAGAAAACCACTAATATTAATATGATCATACCCCAGGACGTGAAAATTTTAGTAGCTCAATCGGTTAACTAAAATTTGATTCTGTTGATGAGAGTTTGATCCCACAATTCGTAATCCCATCTCCTATTTCCCCCAAAAAAAAAAATCATTTTTTAAGAAAAGATCGATCCCAAGCTTCGGGTCATCACTGGATAACCACATTGTAATTTCCTACTCATTTGATCCCCCTCCCCTACCCCCAATATAAAAGGAACAAAAAAGATTGAGGGACGACTAGGTCCCGTAATATTGTGTTGTTGCGGAAATAGTACAGGATAAACAATATAGTAAAACTTTCTCTGCTTTTGTTAGGAGGAGTAAGCCTAGCCGAACCTCATTAAATCCTTGTGTTATTCTTCTTCTCTATTTTCTTTGTTTATGACTTTGTGCTATTAAATCCACGATACTTCTGCACGATATCAAAGTTAACTCATCTTTTTTTAGGTTTGTATCCAATGTATATAACCCATAAATATATATTTCATATTTCAAATGTCAAGTCTTGAGAGTGTGATGGGGATATTAAGTCCTACATTGGTGGTGATTGGATGAATTAGACTTGATATCCATATATAATCTTGGACAATCATCGGGGCCTTACTTATTCAGGGGACTTGATTCTGAAATGAAATGATTGATAGAATCGATATTTCATAGAAGAATGACTGAGACCATAAAATCCTATCACACCCGCACATGTGGCTGAATATATAAGAAAGTTCACACACCCTGAAAAACTCCATCGTGTATCCTTGACTTGCCAGCTTGATCGCTTGTCATCTCTCGAGCTAATCACCGATACTTCTTAAGTTAACTTTGCCTCTTCATCACTTCCTCATAAAGAGAACCGAGGTGCAATGCTATCCCCTTCAAATTAGGTCGTTTTAAAATAAACGTAATTTTAACTTGGACATACTTTTTATTAGAAACTAAAAAGTTAATTAATGATTTTTGGTTATGTAAACAAAGATAATTTTGAAAGTATAAGATCAATTTTCTTTTGAAATTTTAAAACATCACTTATTTTAAAACAAACTAAAAGCACTTTAAAAAAAAAGTAGAGTCAGCTCAGGATCAAATATGACACCAGATACCAATTGCCCCTCGAGATTGGGACATGCCAAACTTGGTATATCCAAGCAACGTTGTATCCTATAAAATCTACAATCTATATCTAGTAAAGTCTTGCTCATAAGGTTGGTTACCTTTGTTGCGTCTAGATTGTGCGATAAATCTTATTCAAGAAGAGTTATTTGTGATTTCCCGTTTCTAAGAGTCACCTTCACTTATTTTAAAACGCAGGGAGTATAATCATAATGATACAAACAAGAACTGTGGACCAAAATATTTCCACTTAATCTTGAAAGGGTAATGGGGAACCAATATATATAATTTCCCACTTGCATATCAACATGTTTTTATTTTTGAATCACTATGTACGGATCACCCTTTCTACTAAAAGACTAAAATTCCAGAGTGGAAAAAGAAAAAAAAAAGAAAAAGCAATAGCTAGTAAGACTTAAAGAGAGAATCAAAATGAACAAAAATTGACAAATTCATAATCATCACCATAAAAGCAAAGAGTTTTTGCCAAAATAAATGGCCCCAATGTAAAATCAATTAATCAAGCAAACATGTGTCCCTCTCAAATGTTAAAAAGATTTGTGGGGAATATAATGTATCCCCAATATACATATCACTCAACAACAATGATAATAATGATACTGATCAGTATAATTTAAGTGTCTACGTGTGTCAACTTGTTCAGTTTTATACAAATTTAAGTGTCTACTTGTGCACACTCAAAGTTGAAGGTCATAGTTATCCACTGAAGACAAGTTAAAAGGTCATGTTTATGTATTATGCCTTTTTCAAAAAATTCAAAACTGTAATGTTATGAATTTTTACCTAAAATAATTAATTCTTGTTGAACAAATTAAAATAGAGATAATATTCCGTATGTTCCTTTTCTATTAACTTGATGTTCATTTTCATTTTGTAACGTTCCAAAATGTTTGAGATCATATTATTTCTATACAACATGCACCTAGTGTGTCTACATTTTGTATTTTTCACACTTAGTGTGTTTTTGGTACGTTGAAATACATTTTCTTGAAAAAAATCCATATAAACTCAACACATCCTTAGCATTGAGTCAAAAAATACCACGTTGATGGAAGCGGAAAAAGGAGTGTGAACCCCAAAACAATAAAATAAAGAACAATAATAAACAAAAGAAAAATAATACTCAAGATAGATAGATAGATAGATAGATAGATAGATAGATAGATAGATAGATAGATAGATAGTAAATATAAAAAAAATAAAAAATGAATTAATTAATTGTCACTTGATTAAGTTTTTGAATAACCTAAATCTTTAATCAACCATTAAAAAAATATCAATCTCTTTAGATGACCTTCCTCGAAGCTTGGTTGTCGAATTAATTTGTTTTTTGATCATATGTCATAGGTTAGCTATATGCTCTCTAACTCGAGCTATTAGATGAGAGTTGATAGCATTTTATTCCCGTTGAGAGGAAGAATTTCTCAAGCAAGTCTACGCTAGTCAATTATATTGATATCCAAAAATGTAATCCTGAAAATTACAAAAATAACCAAACCATACTGTCATTTGTGGTCCGCATGTTACTCTATAGTAGGCTGGGGCGGAGCTACCTTTGCTCGAGGAGTCTGAAGCACATTTCTTGATCGAAAAATTATATTGCGTATATATATAATATTACACCAGAAATGACCTTTAGTGACAATAGTTTAATTGTCCCTATATGTATTTTTTTAAAAAAATAATTAATATTTTTTAAAAATATCCCTAAAACCTATAGCGATATCATTTTTAATTATCGTAATATTTTAACATTTTATGTTAATATACATATTTAATGGCGATAAAAATTATGCATGTTCAGTCTAAGCTACATACGTACCTTGATGCAACTTGAAATTTGAAATGCATTACAAATGAAATAAAATAACGTGGATAAAATTTCTTAATTTAGTTCCATAAATTATTTTTGTGTTATATTTAATTAAGGCATAAACATATATTGGACCTCAAATTTGATTTTAAATTTTAACTTTGATCTTTCATAATGCATAAACAGACACCTTAACTATACAACTTTTAAATAAATAAACACATGATACAATACATGTAGAAAACCACGTAGGACAAAAAATGGCATATAGGATAACATGTAGTACATGTGTGTCTATTTGTTCAACTTTATACAAATTTAAGTATCTACTTGTACACACACAAAGTTAAAAAGCATAAATATAATTCAAAGCTAAATTAAAAAACGTATTTATATATTATGCCTTTAATTAATTAAGAGCTTAACTTTAACAATTAACAGTACCAATCTAATAAGTAATATTTATACCACGTAAAGACAGGTATGTCTTGTTGTTCAAAAGTAGTAAAATCTCACCGCATTCATCACATATTTGGATATACTTCTTATTAAAGTTCGATTAATTTAAATTTATACTATATATGATTTATTAGAAAAAAGTATTTTTATATATTCATAACTCAAAATCGAGATGTTTAATATACAGTGCAGAGCGAGAAATTTCACGAAGAATGCAAAAAAAAAAATGATGAAAAATCTTTACTAGCGTGATTCAAAATTTAAAATTCGATTAATCTAGATTTGTACGAGGTATGACTCATTTGAAGAAACACTCTATTTTAAGGACTTTATCATATTCGTAATTCAGAATCGAAACCTATATTATACAGTGACAGAGTTAGAAATTTCACGAAGGATATCAAGAAAATGAGGGAAAATTCATTCTTAGTGAGATTCAAACACACGAGCATTTAAGGTTCTTTCTAGATATCTATAACCACTAGATTACAACACCCTATTTTATCATGCATGTCCTAAATATGTTACTTAATCACTTCGTATATTATTTGACTTATATATATATAATATTATTTTTCTACGAAGGGTATCGACACGCTCACTATAGAGTATCTACACCTCCGCTAATATAAAGAAGGAACAACTTTATTCGCTGCACCATAAGTTTTATTAGGGCTTTTGTCTACATTTAGTCGGCAGAGAAGACGACAAAGCAAGTAAATCGATAATCAATAACCAATTATAAGCGTCCATTTTTGTGCAAAATATTTTTTAATAGCAGTACTATGGTTTGGGGGAGGGACCAAAACTTTATATTCGAAAAAATAGGTTGGTAATCTTAGGTTAAAAACTGTTCTTCTTTATATAAGTTGGTAATTAATAGTTATTATTAATTTCTTTTTTATTTTCATTTTTCTTTAAAAAAAAACAAAATCACTTTTTGAGATAGTGAATATAATAAATTGAGTGGAAGTGTATGAGAAATCAACTTAATAAGTACTTTCTCCGTTTTATAAAAAGTAGTCTAATTTAATTTGATACGAATTTTAAGAAAAAAAGAATATTTATTAAAATTATGTCAAATGCATAAATTAAATTTCTTATAATCTTGTGGCTTTAAACATGCCACGTGAAAAATTGTTACCAGAAAAGAAAGAGGTCATTATTTTTGAAACATACTAAAAAGGAAAGGAGGTCATTTATTTTGAAACGGAGGGAGTAAGAAATTAGTACGTACTACCTCTGTCTCGATTTACTTGGCAATATTTTCTCTTTTAGATGTCTTTATTTACTTGTCCATTTTGAAAATCAAGAAAGGACAATTTTTTTTCTATTATACCCTCGTTTAAACTTCTTGAAAATTTCTAAGTTTTAATTCATTCTTTTTGAAAGCATATCTAATGAGGGTAAAATTGTAACTTCACTATGTTAATTATTGTTATCTTAATATGTGTGCTTTTTTTAAAGTGGACAACTAAATAGGAATAGAGGGAGTACTTATAATAACTCTCTTCCTACGTCATAAAAGAAAAATTTTAATAAAAGAGATCCATTTCTTATAACCTCCGTCGAATTAATCTAAATTAACTTAGCATTGAAAAATGATTCTTAAAAAATGAAACATTATAATCAGGGGCGGACCTAGAGTATGCTGAGGGGGTTCACCCGAACCCTTTGTCAAAAAAATTATGTTGTATATTTTTATTTTTTTTTAAACAATTATGTTTATAAATTGATTTTGAATCTCCTGAATATTAGATTAGAGATTGATTTAGTGATTTAGAGTTTCAAACCACTATTTTATTTTTTTTTGAATTTCACTAATAAAAAATCCTAAACTTTTTGTTTTCGAATTTCACTAATGAAAAATCCTAAATCCATCATTGATTATAACTATTTTAAGACTGGAAAATAATTCAAATATCCACTTGCCATGCCTTTGTGCTGCCTCAATTTGCACTTGCCTGCATAAGATAAAGAGCTTTTTGAGCACCTGGCTCTGTCCCCAACCTTGAAAAAGGTAGATTTTTCGTGTAGAAAATGTCTAGTTGTCTTTTCATTTACTGTGTGTTTCCATATGAACTAGGGTTAGCATTCTTTTGTTCAAATTGAATTGCATATTGTTATGGTTGTCATCACTATTCACTTCTTTTATTTTTGACATGTTTTATTTTGCAATAGTGTATAAATATGGCTTTTTACTTAGTTTCAATGAGCATATGTATCCTTTAATTTTTTGTTTACATAAGCCGATAACGTAGGACACAAAATTGTTATGAAAGATCGATATATATTTCTTCAATTGTGTACAAATTTCAGTTCGTACTTATGAGTTATGTACACTCAAAGATAGAGAGTATAGATATTAGTTGAGGGCTTGAGGTAAGTTATTTTTTTTTCACCTGGTGTTTGGAGCGCGTATTGAAGCTTCGATTAAATTTCAATTAGCCGGATCGCGCACTGTAGGGTCTATTCGAGGATGGCGCCACCAACAAGATTTTTCTCCATACCTAGGGCTCAAACCTGAAACTTCTGGTTAAGGGTAAAACACTCCCACCAGTGCACCACAATCTATGTTGATGACTTGAGGTAAGTTAAAGGACACTATGTATTATGCATTTTTTTCTTCAATACTTACAATCTATCAAAAGCAATTTCTCTAGACATCACCTGCTTCGACTCATATTCGTGGAACTATACTGATTATGTTATTACTGAATATTATATATATGTCCCACCATTTTCCTTTTCAAGAAAAACTGATACTGTACACATGCTATTATCCATGCTGAATGTCCCTTTTGTGGGAAGCAAAGCCACGATTTACTGTTTGGCACATTTCTATGTCATATCAATCTTTAGCTTTGTACAATATTCCCATTCATGAACACTTCTATTATATGTCCTTAACAATTTTCTGGCCATACTTATTAATTAGTACTACTACTTATTATATAGTATAAAATATAGCTTTCATTTCTTGTTTTTCATGAATGTTTGTGCGTGTTTACGTACGTACATTCAAATATATCAATGTCTACGTAATTTTTTAAAAAAACTTTTCATCTCAATTTATGCGCTATACTTTTCTTTATAATGTATCTAAGTGATCCATTTGTTTGGGATTGTGGAGGGGAATGCAAGATATATATATATTTGCAATTAGACTCCACGTGAATCATGAATGCAAAATTATTAGTGCATCGAGTTACCCTTTAATTTGTGATTATATCGGAATAGAAAATAGTATCGATTAGTACATTATAAGTCGTTTTAAGAAAGTAGATTATGGAGGGATTGGAGAAATTTCCAAATATCGTACTTCAACCGTTCCTTTTTAGTTGTTAAGTTGTGGTTTTAGACAGTCAATTTGACTAATTTTCAATGCTAAATTGGATTACATTAATTAAATATTTTATTTTAAAAAAATATTTAAAAATTATACGGAAAGTACTATAAATTGCAACTTGTTTTACATCAATATAATGACAAAATACATCTTTATTAGTTAAAGTTCATATAATTTGACTCTCAAAAAAGATATTATAACAACTAAAATGGAACAGGGGCAAGTAATACTCAATATGGTGAAGTAGGAGATTGGTAAAAAAGCATCTCACATTAACAAGGTTAAGGAAAGTGCCACATCTAAAAGAGATCGCTGTGATGTAGATAATATATTCTACTGCAAGTATTAATAATTGCTTCCGTGACTCTAAAGTGTGACCTATAGGTTACACGAAAATCAACTGTACTATGCAAATAACATCTTGGCTCACTAAACTCCCGCTATATATATATATATATATAAATCTATCGTACGCAGTCTTGTCAAGCATTACCGTCACGAGTAATGTTTGAGGGTCCCAATTAAGTTGTGAAAGGAAGGTTCACCAAACACATGGATCAAATAAAAAACAATTAAGACAAGAACTTTGGTATATGAGCTAATTAATTCTATCTGTATATGATTAGAATTTGTAGTGAATGCAAATTGTATGATTAGAATTTGAAGTGAATGCAAATTGAAAAGACAGTATTATAACACAAAAATGGAAAGTTAGGTGAGTAAAGTTTTTGAGATTCCAGCTTTGGACTTGCTGATAATCAGAAACAGACACACACCTTTATGCATTATGATTTAATTGACTACCAATTAACCAATCTAATTAAATTAATTAGCTCTCAGCCGTACTACTGATTAGTAATTAACTAATTATTAATTAATTATACTTGTTATGTTTAACTGATCATGTTGTGAATTCAAAGCTGCTTGATTGAAATCACCGTAGCAATAAAGGTTATAAGTATATATTCCTTTATTTTAAATCAAAGATTTCGTGTTAAGGTCCTGTAACACCCCTCAATCTCAATTAGTAATGCTCCGAAAAAGGTGCTAAACTTTCAATGGAAAATAAAAATCGAATCTTTATACAAGAATTCACCGTTTTCTGTTCTAGTTGGACTACTTGTTGATTGTACATAAGTGTAACATTCTAAATTTATTTGTCTCCGATCCTTCCAATCCCCCCCCAAACTCTTGGCCGGTGACAGAGCCATATATACTGATTCACACTCCTTTATCAAAATTCTGACTCTTCCCTATCCTTTCTCGTTGATCATCCCACCCCACCACCCTCAAAATTCCTCTCCTCTCTTAATCTTATCATCGTAATGTTTTGTTAGATTACATATAAATATTTATGAAATAATATTTATTTGCAGACTTACCAATAATAGTAAGAAACATAGTTATTTTTCCAAAATTCCTATAAAACACCCCTATATTAATTGGTATATTCATTATTAGCCCTAAGCCCCAATTATAGGTCACGTCAACCTTCCATCTTTACACAACAATGAATATTCTTTTCCTCGATCAAAAGATTTTCTCGATAATTATTGACTTTTGAATAATGGAGGTCCTGGATGAACTGTGTACATAATACTATAGTAGTTATTGTCGATTTAATATATCATAAATATAATAAATTATTGTTGATAATAAAATAACAAAAATGAATAAATAAATTTTTAGGTTGAAACGTAAATATCTTGTTTTCTTTAAAAATATAAAACAAATAAATAAATCTTTAAATTGAGGCACAAATATCTCACTCTCCACATACAGGTGGGATAATATTCTGCATAAAATTAATCAAGTATATATTGGTGCACTTGATACCTAGATACAAGCCCAAACCATTTATTATGGATGTAATATGTTATAACTTAATATGCATCGATACAAGTATATTTTTACTAACTCACCAAAGAATAAGAGGGTATTTAAATTGGATTAAAAGCTGGTAAACCTACCTTTAATCAGTTTTTCACTTCTAACCGTGTTTGATAAATATAAAAATAACTTAAAATAAATTTTAAATTAAAAGTAGATTTCCTCCTCCATTTTACTTTTTGACTTAAAAGTCATTCTAATTTAATTTTTTTATTTTTAATTTAAAAATTATTTTTTCAAAAGTTAATCCAAACAAGTTCTAACTCTTTATATTATAGTAATAGAGAAAAAGGTACTCTATTAATTACCGTATGCTCCTTTTCTTTAATTTAGTTATATACTATTCATAATTTTTTTTTACAATAATGAGATAAATAAATAAATAAAAAATATATAAGCACGACAATATATATGCATATAACCAGAAATCTAGGATAGTTGTCTATTCATCATGAATTTTTTGAAATAAATAAGAAAAACATTAAATCAGTGAGTCATGGTTCCATTGTATTTATGTTCATCAATTTTCAATTGTCAGAATGAATACTTAGATAATATATCTGTCTACGTACCCTACAAACAAGCGATCCATAATTTTGAATTTTAAAAAAATATAATTTATTTAATTTTAAACAAAAATTTTTATATATAATATGAAGTTTTAATCGAAACTGTTAGATTTTATCGAAATCGATATAGTTAGTGCATACACCGCTCATGAAATTGATAGGTAAGTATTTTTGGGAGTCTATAATAAGCTGATGCAATTATAAAGTTGATCAACGTGTTGTCTCTTCACAAAGCTTATTTGTACGTACTGATTAGATGTAAAACTTTTGGCTATAAATTTTCAAAAATATTTCCCAAAAATTTTAAAAATAAAAAAGAACCCATGATAACTAAATGATTTTTTTTGGTAGAGAAAAGGTTATCAAATTAGGGAAAAGGCTCAAATATGACATTGAAATTTTAGAAAAAGGCTCATTTATGTCATCAATCAAAAGTTTAGCTCATTTATATCATTACTGTTAAAAAAAAGACCAATTTATGCCATTATTTTTCAACAGTGGATTTACAAAACCATTTTGTTGACACGTGTCCCATTGTATTTCGGTCACGTCATAAATTTTTTTAATAAAAAATTATCAAAAAAAAATAAATTCAATCTTTTTTTTCAGAACTATTTTTTTATTAAAAAATTAATGACGTGGCCGAAATATAATTGGACACGTGTCAATAAAATGATTTTGCGAAATCACTATTAAAAAATAATCGCATGAATGAGTCTTTTCATTAACAATAATAAAATAAATGAGCCAAACTTTTAACTAATATTATAAATACGCTTTTCTAAAAGTTTAATGACATACTTAAGCCTTTTTCCTTACATTTATAAACCAATAACAAAAAAATGTGAAATTAGCTATCATACTTCATTTCTCAAAAGTTATCTATATGTAAACATTTATATATCATGGTGTAACATTTAACTATAATATTATGAAAAATAGCATTCTCAATGAAAATAAAAGATATTTTATGCCTTGATTATGTGTGTTAAACCTCTCTATCATTAATAATTCATTTTTATAATAATATTTTATTATGATAGTCTAGTATTCTTTGGAACTGATTTTATGTTATATAATATATTATTTATAATAAGATTTTGTGACGGCAGTCAATATATAGTTGGACAAACAATATTATTTTAGGAAAAAACTTAATTCAAACTAATATAATTTTAAGCTTTTCACTTCAGTTTTACTACATTTTTTGTTTAAAAAAAAATTCTAATTACTATTCTTTAGTGGTGCACTACAAGTTTGTAAATTTCACTAAGAAAATGAGAAGGCATTGATAATAAGAATCAATTAACACCTACGGGATTAATTTAATCATTTTTATAGATAATATACACAAAAATAATTAAATATTATAACTTGTTTAATTGATAATAGGCTTGAAGACTCACTTTATAAGATTATGTGACATTTAAATACAGTTATATAAATTGAGACAGGAGAAAAATTTTAAGTACTAAAAATTTTCTTTTAAAATTAATAAATATAATTGCTTTTATGTGTATAGCACGTGTCCTTTCCTAGTAATTACGAATGGTTAATCAATTGACGATTAACTAATTCCATTTTCAATTGTGGGGTTCGAATATCACGCGGATTAGTCTAATCATATTTTCTAATTACAAGCTATCAAAGTTATTATAATTTTTATTAATTTTAAAATGCAATTCGAGTTAGATTTCTTAATAATGAGATAGATATTTACGTAAATATCATAAATATTAAAGTACTTTAAATAATAACTTGTGCAGTTAAATACATATATCTTTACATTATTAACTAGTGTAGGGATAAAAAATTCTACTAAAATTTAATGTCATTATAATAATTTTGATCTAAATTCAAATATATTCAGATGTTTTCCCCGAAATATTACTTAAATTTTTGCTCGAATATTTATATGCTCAATTGTTGATTCAGAGAAATTAAGCCAATAAATAAGCAGACACTTTATCAAAGATCTTCGTGATTTTATCAAGAAAAAAAAAGGTTATATATAGTGAACAGCTTTAGAAACAGTAATTTATCATTCTTTATATCTACCTGAGACAGTGAGAAATAGTGATATTTTTATCCATATAAATTTATATTTATATATATTTAAAAAAAGGTTGGAATCTTGTGTCAAATGAGTAATTTTTTTTTTAGCTAAGAATCTATCTGAAATAATATTTATATCCTATAAAGGTAAAAGTAACGCAGTAACGTTATGTATATTTCTACTTTCTCATATTATCGTATCGATAGAATTATATTGAATATATGTTATTGTTAATAAAGATAAATTTGAAGTTAATGTATTTTCTTTTTTTCTATGTGAAAAGACAAATACATTTATGAACTATGTGAAGTGACATGTATGTCCTTTTTCGATTAAAATTGGACAATTTGTGATGCTATTTATATTTTTTTACTAGTAAAAGGTTAAGTAGGTTAATTTTAGCGTGATTATTAACGTTTATACATATCATTCATTCAATTAGACAATATCAATATTTTACCTAATACTATAGTTTAGAAGCATATTACATATCATTCGTTCAATTAGATAATATCAATATTTTACCAAATACTATAGCTCAGAAGCAAATTTAAACATTTATTGATAAGTAAATTAATTAAATGTGACGGCTAAGACCAATTTAACGAGTCTAGAAATAAATGAAATATAAAACATGTTAACATAAAAATATTGTTTCCAATAAACCTGACATATTGGATCTTCAATTCTGGAGAAAGAGTCTTAAAGTCCACCTTACTCATCACAAATTATGGAACAAAGTCTTATTATATAGGCCCTAATGTATAGTATATACTATTTATAATATTCCACTTACATATCATGAAAGTGACACCCAAAATAAATAAATAAATTATACTTCTAGCTTCATCATCTGATAATTCATACCATATCCAACTTTCCACTAACCTATAGCTAGTCAAAATTAAGATCATGTTAAAGAATATTTCACAGTATAGTCTGACACCAATAATTGTTATTGTTTATCTTTTTAGGGGGTTTTATCGGATATTTTTATTGAAATTCGATTAAATTTATAATTTACGTAAAAAAAAATTCAAAACGAGAAATAAACGCTCTCTAACAAATCAATATCATATCCTAGTTGTGAATACACTATATCAAAAATATTTTTAAGCTGAAATAAATAAACATATTAGTAAAAATCAGTGATATAGTCTTTACTGGTATTAGTTAAGTGTCTTAGATTCAATGTCGCTTAAAATTTTAGAAAAATATATAAAACTATGCATGTCAATCAATTGATTAGGTGAATTTGGATTAACTTCTGAAACTTTGAGTTGTGTTACTCTATTTTTGTTGTTGGTAATGACTAGCCACGAATTCTGTCAAATGCTCGCTAAAATTGTTGAGAATATCATTAACTAATAAAAAATATGTTTTTTAATAGCTTAATTTTTTAAATGAAATGATCATACACTTAACATGGTATCAGAGTAGACAGAGGTCTTGAGATCTAATCTCACCGCTATTTAAATTAAAAAGAATTTTCACGTGTTAGACCCATAAAAAAAAATCAGATCCACACGTAAAGAAACATATTGAGAATATCATTTACTAATAAAAAATGTGCTCTCTAACAACTTAAGCCACGATAAACGATTAGGCCAAAGTGGTTGGTGAAGTCGTAATTTCTTTCTCTTCTTGCTAACGAGAAGTTTGACTTCACTTGCTTATCGATGAATCAAATTTAAACATATTCTTTAGACTTCTTATGTGCATTTTTTACCTGCCAAAAATTATTCATCAATTACAAATAGTTATCTCTTCACACATAGTCTTCTCATGTATATTCATTTTAAAAATTGTTTTCCTAATTAGTCAAATAATTATAAACATCAAATTCAAAATCATTTGACCACTTAAATTGTGATACACATGTATGTATAATACTTTTCTAGGTTAATTACTAGAATATGGTAATTAAACAGCTAGAAAAATGTAATTAGTGATTCCCTGTCCTTTTAATGAAGATTATAATGGAGATTATATTATGAAAGATTGTGGGGGCGGGATAATGTTGACAAAAATGTCACCAATAATTGTATCTTAGTAAGAAAATAATGTATAGTTAATGGTAATGAAAACGAAATTGTTTGGTTCAAAAAATAAAACATATGTACGAAGAAAAGAGAAGCACATAAAGCAACTATCATGTGGCCCATTTCTTGTCAAATCAATAGGTCCTTTTGATGTGATTTTTATCTCACAATACATTTTCTTCTATTCCTTTAACCTTTGTATAATCTTTTCAATAGTTGCCACAATTTTTGGCTACAAAAATCGATCAATCACAATCCATTTCAAGAATTCCACTTGAAAAAGGAAAAAAAAGAAATAATATGTCAAATTTTGATAGAGGCAAAGAATTGGTTGAGGGTTCATCACCTGCTACGCCTAGTCGATATGAGTCTCAGAAACGTCGTGATTGGAATACGTTTGGTCAGTACCTAAGGAATCAAAGACCACCCGTTTCCATTTCCCAATGCAATAGCAACCACGTGTTGGAGTTCCTTAGGTACCTTGACCAATTTGGGAAGACTAAGGTTCATTTGCAAGGTTGTATCTTTTATGGTCAACCCGAGCCCCCGGCTCCCTGTACTTGTCCGTTAAGACAAGCCTGGGGGAGCCTGGATGCTCTCATCGGGCGGCTCAGAGCCGCCTATGAGGAGAACGGTGGCTCCCCCGAGACAAACCCTTTCGCGAGCGGCGCGATTAGGGTGTATCTAAGGGAAGTGAAAGAGTGTCAAGCAAAAGCAAGAGGAATTCCGTACAAGAAGAAAAAGAAGAAGGCTAGTGAAAGCAAAGGAGATGATGATTGCACTTCTTCTCACCCATTTTCTTGATCCAAAAAATGGTAAATTTTCTAACTTTTCTTTAATATTTGATTGCTTAGTTAATATACTTAAAAGGGGTGTTTATTTTTTATTTATTAAAACCATATAATAAAATATATGCAAAATTATATGATTAGGCTAATAATACTATCCCTAGAGAGCAAATATAATGGGATAAAGAGGCATCTTTACATATAGATCCAAACTAGAAAAATATAGTAATACAAAGCTAGTTGAATATTCTATAGATTAATAAGAACTAGTATATGATAGATGAAACAATATCATAATTCTATCTATATATAATCCAATAAAGTTGAACTTTAATTATATGTTGAACACTAGATTTCTGTGATCTAATAGGGAAATTAACAATTTTAAAGTTTGGGGTTGATTTCTTATATGTTCGCTCGATTAATAGTTAGTTATTATTTCAGACAATTTTCTTTAATGAAACAGACTTAATGAAAAAATAACTATTAGTTGAATACTAATCATCTGAGAAATCAATTTATTTTAACTTTCACACCATGATAGGAGAAAGAAGCAAATTGCGTTAATCTTAAATCTTAGCTAATGAATTTTGATCGATCATCGATCGGGGAATTAAAGTAGAAAATATTTAGCTAATTAATATTATTCACCTCAAACCCTAGAAGTGATGGATAATTATGCAAAAAATTCATCATTTTCTTACCTAAAAGTCTTGATTAATGCCACAGTGTTAAAAGTACTATACACTTGCACCTCAAAGTCTTCTTAGAATTAGTCAATTTATTGTTATGTAATCACATATTCGAATCGTACAACAATCTCTTATAGAAATGTACTTGGAGAAGGCTTACAAACAATAGACTCTAATTGGTCCGACCCTTCCCTGAATCCCGCACATAGAAAAACATACATTATACCTTCATGAAAACTAATAAGAGTCTTCATTCAAGAATTTGGGAGCTATTCATGGTTTATAATATGTCATCCTTACATTTTTTTTTGTTTATATTCTTTTGGGATTCTGGAGATTTTGTGCACCCCACATATAGTCATTTGAGGTAACATAGGCTTTTTACATTTTTAATATAACAAGCATCTTAGAATTGACATTTTTTAATAGTTAAATTTATGTCCTATTCCACCTGAATCAATCAATCTATATTAATTTACTCCACCATGCAATGCTCACTCTCTTTATTTTTTTAATAATTTATGAAAAAAAGTGCGTTTTATAATGGATTTTTAAATCAACAGAATCATAATTGCAAATCTTTCTTATGTACGAGAAATCATAATATATAGTATTGATATTTCTTCAATTTCACGGTAACATTAATATATTACATTTCCTATTAGTGCGCATAGAAACAAATCTAGTAGTATTCATCTGAATCCATAACTTTAAGTCTAATTTTAAATTTATTCATACAATAGAAACTAAAATTATTGAACTATGAATTCATAACACGAAGTTACTAATAGATCACCTTAGTATTGCAAGGGTGTCTAGACCTATTGAAATCGTTAGAAAAAATAAATTAGATAACGTAATCGCGATTCCACTTATATAGATATAAATCACCTTATTATTGCAAGGGTAATATTGATATTTGAATGTTCAATATTGTTGTTTATTCGTCCTTTGTATCTTTACAAGATTGCTCACTGTCTGTATTAGATCTTTGTGGGGGCATCACACTTATTCTTTATTTGTCAGAATGCTCTATATATATTTTTTTTCATAAAAATTAATAATTATGTACTATAGTCTGTATGACATATTCCTATTTCCTCCATTATCGAAGTTGTTGGTTTCTAGCTGCATTTTTTGTCTTCTATTTGCTTCATTTATATGTTCATATCATTCAACTAATATATAATTTTCAAAAAAAACATATTTTTTTATCTAGTTGATTATAGTAACAATGTTGATTTTATGTGTTTGCTTCTAGTTTTAAAGATATGAATGACTATTTGTTACAAATATGTGTGTTATGTTAGCGTCCACGATTTTAAGCTCGTAGCTTCCTAGCTTTTCTTCTAGACTATAGCAAGTAAAATGGTCAAGCAAATGAAAACTTATAGTATAAAAATGAAGATGAATTTACTTCTATCATGTCAAGTAGGCTTTAATTAATTAACATATATAAATGGCAATATATTGGTAGAATTCTCAAGTTATTAGGTAAAGATGATTGAAAAGGTAACATTATTTGATACTTACTAAGGTTATCTAATGGTAAGAAACCTAACAATTCACCCTTATAGTGCTTCTATCCCTCTGTGATGATGCCTCTGTCAGATAAGCTGACAAATTTTTAGGTTGACAAGCTTCTGAAGATGAGGTGCGTATAAAATGAGAGAGGAAGAAAAGGAAAGGAAAGAACTTATTATATAAGATATAGTTAAAATCATATGGTACAAATATTTTTTTAGGACTTGATATGATATATCCCTAAAATAAGTGCATAGGTCCAAATTATCTCACTTGGGAATCTGAAATTCTGAATTTGATCCTTTGTGATATATCAATATATATGACCAATCTCTTAGCATCCCCTTGCTATCTTCTTTTCCCTAAATCTCTCGAGCAATAATACATGTCATGAATTTGAATTATAAAAAATTTGGTATCAGAACAGTTCTCCCTTAATGCAATGGTGGAACAAACTTTTGCCAGGACCTTGTTATGGTTTCCGGTTATAAATTTATTTATGGGATGCTGCAAGATAAAATTTGAAGTTTTCTTTTTTCTACCTCTGGTGCTGGTTCGTTAAGATAGAACCTACTATTTCTTAAGTTTGAAGTACTCAAAAACTTGACTAATTTTCTGCTTATCATTTCAACATAGTGAATTAACTATCCATCTGAAAACAAGGAAGTAACTTTCTACTACAACGGAAATGAGAAAGTTGAGAAATAACCTCTTTACTGCTATACAAAAATAGAAAAAAATAAGTAACTAAAAAGTTGTAGTAATCTATTGCAAACAAAAATAAAAAATAAAAAACTTAATTTCCTTAAATCTTGTATGTGTAAAACATTGGTAGACTACAAGGGGTGCTAACAGGCCCTGAGTCTCTAAGTTGAGGTGTATGTGACACGTTGACGGAGGGCGATCAAGTAGGACTGAAAGATTTTTAGGTTGACAAATTAGTAACTATTAGGTGTACATGACAACTTAAGTAAATACTACTTTGATACAGGAGAGAAGGAAAATACAAAATTTTATAAGACATAATATAAATTTATATGATACAGACTTTTAAGGCTCGATATAGCATAGTCCAAAAGATATGTCTTAGACTCGAGTCATATGCTTTTTTTTTTACAAAGAGTTTTAGATATACACGTCAAAAAAATTAATACGACTTCTATCGATATGTTAAATCTACTTAAAATGTGAAATTTATAATTTAAAAAATAAGACTAATTATCTGTTCTAACAAGTGACCTCATGGTGTAGAAATTTTTTATATTGATGATCATGAATATTAAATTATACTTTTTATACTTTTGAAATATATATCTTAAACTCGATTTCTGATGGAGTTTAAGTTATATGTACATTGTTAGTACATATCCTGTAGAAAATCCGATTGTATAAAACATTTTCTACCATTATGATATATAAGTATAAACTATAATAATAATAATAATGACATATTCGATATTTTCTTACAAGTGGGGTATAAAAGAAAGGAGATACACAAAACTGTTTCCAATAGATCCTAGCTCGATTTAAAAGATATAGTTTTCTGATAAAATTCACTAGAAATTCAAATCTAACTATGGTTACATTTATATATTTGTTATTTTTCTTGTTTTATTTTTGCAGAAAAGTGATGAATTGTGTCTTCATGAGAAGGTTATTGCTGAACACTTAAGGGATTTGCTATATATATATAGCTCTGGAAGAATTATGTTTCATATTTATTAAGTCACCATTTGTTTTTTTTTAATATATATAAGTGCCTTGATTTCCTTTTTTTCTGCTAATTAATTAATTAGCAGTCATGTTCAATCAGAGGCATTTTCTTCAAATTATTACTGCTTAGTAATTTAAATATTCTACTGTTCTTTCCCATTAAATTTCTCAGTTGTTTGTGAATCCTAAACTAGTTCTATTGTAAGATGATTATTATAAACTTTTTTGTACAATTAAGTGATCATTAATTTGAATCCAAACCCTACTGTACGTATATTACGTTGTTTATGCTCCTTTAATTTTATATTCTCGCCGTCTCAATTTATCAGATAAACTTTGATTAAACACAGAATTGAGTATTTGTGTGATTATATTTAGATTATCTCATGAAAATGAAAGTTAAAAGTTAAATCATTTTTACATAGAAAATCAAAAGTATCATTCTCGCAGTCTCAATTTATCTGATGCACTTTATTTAAATACAGAGTGGATACTTGTATAATTATATTTGGATTATCTCGTGAAAACGAAAGTTTAAAGCTAAATTATTTCTATATATATAATAAAAAATATTATTCTCCTTTTTTTGAACAGACTAAATAAAAGTGTAATACATATACATTTAGAAACATCCTCATCTGCAAATGGTCTTAGTTCTCAGATAAAAAATTAATGGAAAAAATCTGTAGAATAGCAAATAATTAACATATATTAGCTAGTATAGCTACGTAAAGATAATTACAATTCACGGCTACAATTTCTTCAATTTTTGTGATTCGTCTGATTTATATAATTCGTCATACATCGAGAAGTTGTATAATTCGTTTTCTGATTGTATAAATTCATAATCTTGTATGCGCTAATTACCCTAACTATTTGTATACGATTTATGAAAAAATCATAATAAATTACCTTGTTTGTAACACAAACAAAATATACAAACAAAGTTCTAAAATATTCTTAAATATATAAATACAAAATTTGTGTATATATACTTACCCTATTTGCATGCATAAATATACAAACTGTACATCGTCCATAACAAATAAAACTATAGCTATAAAGCCTTATTGTGTCTATTATATTTGCTATTTCTAAAGTTTTCTCAAATTTTGTAGGGAGGCCTTCATCGTTAATGTTGAATTGTTGATGTTTTCATGGTTACAACATTACTACTGAAGTCATATTTATCCCTGCCACTAAGCTTTTAAATAATTATGAATGTCGAAAAAAGATTTATTGGATATGCCAATAAGTTAATTAGTTGAAAAGATTGAGAAATAACATATATAAAAGTTATGCGATTAAATTTGAAGACAAATAAAATTTGGAAAAATTATTTGGATGTGTGTCTTTTAATAAATAATTACGATTTTTAGCTATACTTTTTTTTTTTAATATCATTTATAACAATACCATGTTAAATCTGTAATATGTATTAAAAGTGAATTAAGTGTGTGATATTTATGTATTACAACTATTTTTGAAAGTATATTATGCTTTTTTGGTAAGAAGTTTATACATTGTATTATAACTGTATTGAAATGTATTATCCATCAACTAAACTTGTATTATATGTGAATAATAAATTGTTTTTTGTAATATGAATTAAAAGTGATTGAAAAAAATATTATTGCTATAAATGATAAATATATTTTATTTTTAGTATATTTATATAAGTTTCCCAAAAATAATTATACTATCACTATATGAGGAGAGTATTTTTGGTTAATTAGCATTAGCCCAATAACTTATATTAGAATAAATAGTTTGAATAAACATATGAATAGAATTTATCTCAAAGCTATATATACTTAATGACGTTGAATCATATTTGAGATAAAATGAACATATTCTAACCCCAAAATCCTATATAGGTCAATTAGTGATATAATTATAGGTTTAATTTTTGTGTTTCATTAATATTACTAGTTCATTTGTGATGGATTTGTTGATTGAAAGGTGCATATTATTTCTCAATTTCATTATTATATTTGTGCGAATATCAAATATTATAATACGTGAAAACTATTCACTTATCTACAAAATAATATAAATTTTAGATTAAGATGATTTTAATCAATGGGTTAATTATTATCAAAAGCTTTATCAAGAAATTACTACTTGGGGTTGTAATCCTAACCAATGGAGACAATTAAACTCGTCCAACTCTTACCAAATTTTAATTTTTTATGTTTACTTTCTTTTAATTTATTTAATTACTAAATAAAAGTTAATAATCTATTCAACAAATATATAACACATCAAACAAAATAATTTTTTTTTTAAAAAAAAAATAATTTGATAAAATTTCTTATGCATTAGTTTGAGATATATAATAATCAATATCTAATATTAACATGAGCTGAAATTAAACAAATCAAAATTAACCAAATTAATAAATGTGAGGGTCATTAACCCATCTAAACTTTGACACCTTAGTGGAGTCTTGTCTTCTTAAGGTGGTAATATGTCAAATGGGTCGATTAGATTGAATTAGAGAAACTAAAATTAGTTGAAATAGAAATTGGATTGGATCTTGATCCGTCTAAGTTTAGTTTGAGCTCAAATGGATTGAGTTCAAATGGACTAAAAAAATGTATTGAGTTTATAGCCGTTCAATTTGATCCGATTAATATTAATAATTTTAAAATAGTGATATTAAACTTTTATAATTACAATGCGAATTTCACTTCAATTTTTTTAAATAAAAATAATAACAAATAAAAAGATAAATCAACATTTAGAAAGATCATATTTCCGTGAGCTAATTTTGTCAAATAATATACTTCACCCAAAATCAAGCATTTGGACTGTTGAAGCTGAAAAAAGTTATAATTCAATGTCCTAATAGCCTTAAATATTAGTTTAGGGACTACATTAAACTTCAAAAAGAGTTTTGGGACTTAAGTGACCATCTTTCTCGTCCAAAATATATTTCTTCTTCTTCAAGGCTCAAGCACAAGAAAAGCATCAGTGGAGAAAAGCTATTTCTGCAAATCCTCTTCGCTGCTGAAACTTTGCATCTTCATCTTCAACCTCTCGATCGTATGTAAAATTTGATCTCTTATGCAATCGTAGATATAAATTGTCACAATGTTTTTTATTTTTCGCTTTAATTTACTTAGGTTTTATGCTTTTTTCCTTACTATAGAAATTATTCCTGTGTTATTTGATCCTTTTTTGGTTACTTTTTTGATGTATTGAATAAAGTAGATTGTGCACATTTTCTGATTAAATACGTGAATATTTCAATTTTTTGTTATACGAATCAGATATGAGAGAGATTAATCCGGTAGCAGCATACTTCGTTAGATCCCTGCAGCATTGTTGAAATTTAGAGATGAATATTAGTTTTAATGAAGTAGAAAAGAACTGGAATATTTATTGGTGTTCAGTGAAGTTCTGGATATCGATTTTCGGTCTATTTACCTTTTGGTGAATTAGTTAATCATGGTTTAAAATAGTGAATTTGCAGTTTCAGTAATGATGTTAGTTAAGCTAGTGATTCTACTGTCTGACTTATACTGTTTTTGCTCGGAACGTTATCATTTTACAGGTTTTCAACTGAAAATTAGTCCTTAAGGCAATGGGTGATAGTCAGTATTCTTTCTCACTTACAACTTTCAGGTATAGGTTTATGAGATAGAACTTGTATGTATTGGATCAATTATATAGTTTCTACTCAATTTTGATGTCTGATATTGTAATATACCGTGGCATAGTCCATCTGGAAAGCTGGTTCAGATTGAGCATGCATTGACTGCTGTTGGATCTGGCCAAACATCATTGGGAATTAAAGGTAACTCAAGGTCTAATTTAAATGCAAAGTTATTGATATGGCAATAGCGTTAACATATGTCTGCGATTATGTTCTATTCAGCATGTTCACTTGCTTTGTATTATAAAAATGGTTAACATAGAGAATGCCGAACAAGTTAACTCTGAAATATTTGAAACCAAATCTTGTAACATCGTTTTACTTCTAGTTGTTGATTTAAATGCTTTTGGCTCTGTAACATAGATGACTTGCATCCCCATACTGGGATTTTTAATTTAGTGAAGACTGAAGAATGTAGTTGTGACTTTATAAGCCAATAATACTATAATAGGATACACATGTCCTTCAGGTATTGTGGTGTGATTCTACTTTTCATTTAAGAGTTCCTCCTGGAGAAGTTTCAAGCTTTTGTTTTCCTAGCTCGATTAATAGTTGTGAAGTCTTGTAGTGATTATATATATCCAACTGTTTGATTGCAGCTTCTAATGGCGTTGTAATTGCTACCGAGAAGAAATTACCATCTATCTTAGTTGATGAAGCATCTGTAAGTATATTCCGTAAAGTTTATCCTCTGTTGTCTATTTATGATAATGAATTTTCCTTGTAAATTATAGTTGCCAGACTGACTGTTGATAGCTAATCAAATATAGTGGTGCTCTTATTTTTCTCTCTAAAGTTGATTCAAGTGCTTTATTTTGATACTCTTAACTTTTTGTCGATAAAAATTTCCAATGACTGTGTTGGTGTGAGTAGTAGTTTGCAGTTTAGTAATAAGTTAGGCATAAGCGAAGATATCTTCTGTTTAGTTCCATCTATGAGTACCTGGTCTGATATCCAATTGAGCTTCATCAAGATTGAAACAAATGATGATTTTTTTATTAAGTTAAGATAATTAGTCTGTTTGAATTTGCGTATGCATTGAAAATATATAAATTTTTAGTAATGTTTACTTTAATGCTCTGTAGAGTTATATATAAATTATATTCACAAAAGCAGTTAGCCAGTCACCAGGTTACAACATACCAACTAGTGCATTCATGTTTGTAGTCTTTGGTGTTAAATTCGTATATTCTGTGGTTCGGTGATATTTATTTCTACCTATCACGTCTTGGGACTGCATGGGCATTCCAAGTGTCTTTTTGGTTTTGCTTTACATTCCTTAACCTTTGCCATGTTGCGTTTTCCTTGTAGTTTACCCTTCTATACCTGATTCTTTGAAATGTATAACAGGTACAGAAAATTCAGACTTTGACATCAAATATTGGAGTTGTGTACAGGTACAATCTGTTATATGATAGAGCACAAAATATTTCCTATGCCCATGGTGCTTTGTCCATAGTTGAATTGACAAATCGATTGGCGATTTGCCTTGCTTAGCTAGTATTCATTAGAACTTGTAACTAACAACTTGTTATACGTGGAAGGATGGTACCTATGAAAGCTGATGGTTATTCTCTTGCTCTTGGTTCTACTTCTGTTCTAAATTATCTTACAATGTCAGTAAAACATCAATATATGCCTTGCAAATGGTCTTAGTTCTCTGATATATCCTTCCACGGGGTGTTTTTATATGTTCTTGTGGTTATTGCATTACCTCTGGTGATCTCTCTAATACCAAAATTTACTCCTTGCAGTGGCATGGGTCCTGATTCTCGAGTTTTGGTTAGGAAAAGTAGGAAGTCAGCTGAGCAATATTACCGACTCTATAAAGTATGAATTAGCTTTTATCAAATCTCAATTCTATGATTCAAGTGCAGTATTCCTTAATGATTCAAGTGTAATGTTACCACTCTGCCGGGTGATATTTGTACAGTTGATATAACTGTCCTACTATTTTGCAATTTAAGATGCTTCTTCTTTGTATTGATGCTAACATATAAAGTCGCTGTCTAATCTTGCTCTTGCTATACGGAGGCAGAGGTTTTCTATTGGAGCTCCCTTTTCCTCTAACCTGCATTGTTTGTTTCAGTCTAGTGCTTAAATGTGATGTTGCTTTAGCATACTTTGTTCCTTCTATATTTGCCTGATTTATCTATGTGGTGCATAGGAACCAATCCCTGTCACTCAACTGGTGAGGGAAACTGCTGCTGTCATGCAGGAATTCACCCAATCAGGGTAAGCACTCTTTTATTCCATACTTCCACTTCACTTGGAGGATCCTATAATATGTGCTGATCATATTTCAAATATCGAGAAACATGGTCAATAAGCATTCGTATTGTCAATCCCAACTTGTTTGGACCTGAGGTCTAGTTTTTGTTGTTGGATACCATTAGTTATCACTGACAAAACAATTCTATTTGTTACTCATTATTCATTAACAATATTTTAAGATTAATAACATTTCTCTCTTTGCATTGTTATTTCTTACCTAGGGTTAGTAGGTGGATTTTTGAGTTTGGGTTAATTTCTAAAGGAATCGTTGTTGGATTACTGGGGCTGCACAAGCCTCCTTTATATAGGATGGAAGCGATGTGTACTACAGTTGTTTTAGTCATTTCTAATTTTTAGCTACTCTCCGGAAGCATTTCTGGAAGTGGAGGTTAAACTTGGCCTCTTAAACATTTTGGATCTCTTGGATGGGCTCTCTTTTCATGTTAGAATATGAATTAATTGTTCTGTTGACGAAGATCAACACTTTAGATTCATCAGACTATCAACTGTAGGGCAGGCAAAGCCATATCTTTCTTGAAACTAATCCAGATGCTCATCTGTATCTATTCGTGATTTTCTTTTGGATGTTCAAGAAAGAGGTCATTTTTAGTCTTCTTGGGCAATCCCTTACTTTTGTTTTTCTGTTTTCTCGGTACAGTGGTGTAAGACCATTTGGTGTTTCACTCTTGGTTGCGGGTTTTGATGACAAGGGTCCACAACTATATCAGGTATGTTGTCTATCAGTGCTGGTGATCTCTCTGATCACTTTCTGTTCTTGAGGTGTCTAATTTGGTGATCTATACTTCATGAGGTGAACTTACATAATTTGTATTGATGTTCTTCATGGTTTTTACTTGTGGGAGCTTTTTTTCTTTGTAAATTTTGCTTAATGAGCTGCAGCCTGCAGGTTCCTTTGTTGCTTGAACTCTTTTCATGTTCAGCTGTTTTTTTCTCATTTTAGGTGGATCCATCTGGTTCGTACTTCTCTTGGAAGGCTTCGGCAATGGGAAAGAATGTCTCTAATGCCAAGACATTTCTTGAGAAGAGGTGAATCCTTATTCATTTAAAAAAAGTTGATCGTTTATTCATAAAAATATTTAACCTCCTTTTTCTTATTTTTAAATGCTATATTTTTACATTTACTGGTCTACAATCGAAGTTACTGTCTGATTTTATGTAACAATTACCAGTTTTAGAAAACTCATCTTCACCAGCTACCTCATGAGTTTGTAGCCCTAATAGTTTTGGTTAAACAAGAACAGTAATCTCTCCTCAATAACCCACAGCTGTCTAATTCTTCATCCATCATTGATGGACTGTCTTGATCTTTTATTGTGCACCATCTTTATATCAACCTGCTACTGCTTCGTGCAATTCCTCTACTTTTACCAAAAGTTGTAAAAAGTAGTTGGAACAGCTTTTATGCAAGGGTGACATTCTTCACTTTGTGAGTATGTCAATGATTTGCATCTGTTCTATTCTATTACTCTGGATGTGCTAAGGTTATTATGCGAACCGAGTTGTAATTTATAAGCCTCATGGCATCAGAAGATGGGAGGGGGGTGAAAAGGGAGGAAATCTATAATGGTATGGGTTTTATTGCATTTCTACAAATGTGCTAGGAACAGAATTGTCGGTAATGAACAATTGATTTGCTTGAAACAAGTAGCCAGCAGAGGGCTTCTGCCCATACGGACATCAGTTGGTGCTGGCGATTGGAGTTGTAGGTCAAACTTTGACATACCTCTGAAGGATGTTAACCATTTTCTGTCCCATAATGTCAAATGTTGTCTGCATGTTGGAACATTGTCTCATTAGCCAACTACAAAGCCTATTAATTTGGGGTGCTTTTCAACCCGTTTGATTACTGGTGAAGTATTATTAATGTAAAACATAACGTTCCTGTTCCACTCAGATACACAGAGGAAATGGAGCTCGATGATGCTGTACACACTGCTATCCTGACATTGAAGGAGGGGTAAGACTAATTTATTCCTCTATGCAGGAGCTGTCTATTCTATATATGAAAATATCCCCTTTGATGGGACGTGTGTTTTTTCGACCCTCTAGATGATTTTGGTGTACTCTGTATTCACATAATGTTTGTTGGCACCGCAAAAAAAAAGGATTTAAATCTTGTTCGTCATGTTAAATATATAGTATCAGAAATATCACGCACTTGAATTTGTCCAGAATTGCAAGACCATTCCTATTGCTTGCTTGTTGTGCAGTAATGGTTCTCAATGCAAAGTTTCTTTATCGACGTTCTGCCCCCCTCCCCTCTCCCTGAACAATAATTGTAAATGAATCCTGTAAAATAACTCCTATTTGGTGTGTTAATCCAGATTTGAAGGACAGATCTCCAGCAAAAACATTGAGATTGGAATTATTGGAACAGACAAAGTATTCAGGCAAGTGTCGTCTTGTCTTTTAAGTTTTTAACATGAGTTCACTCTGTTAGCCGGTTACTAAAACAGTCGTTCATCTCCTTGCAGAATTCTCACTCCAACTGAAATAGATGATTACCTACAGGAAGTAGAATAGATTTTCCTTTCAGCCAAAACGGAATTGGAAGTAGTTGTTGGACAGGAAGCGCGGCTAGGGGCATAGCACAAGCTCAACTATTGGAGGTTCTTGCTGGTTCGGGTATAATTTCATGTTTCATCAAAACTAAACTTGGTTGTATGTATTTTGGTCATGCTATGGTGTTATTTATGCTCTGATCTGAAAAGCTTAATATGGGCTTTTCTCAGTTTCTTAAATTCACATATTGTTCAAGTATTACCTTAAACACACATCAAAAAGAGAAAAATTACATTCATGAACTGCATGTTTAGTTTGTTTTGACAATTACCAGCCTAATAGTATCTATATCTTCAAATTTTACTTTAATTTATACCATTTACCTCAATACATAGTGAAATTTTACTTTAAGCAAAGATTCATTAGTGTTTACTGAAATTTATACCGTGTGATTTATAATCTAGACTAGATTTTTTAAAAATTGATTCTTATCCTTGCAGAAATTAGCAAACTTTACCAGTTTGGGATGTATAAAAGAATTGAACCAATTTGGGATTTTTATTAAGAAATAAAATAAAATTTGAAAGCAAATCGGAACAAATTACAACAATGTCCTTAGATCCTATTCTCAAGCTTATCACGTCTACATAGAGGATTTTCCTTAGCCAAAGTGACACGACCAGAAGACTTGTAATCGAAATTACATGCATGTTCTTCAGGATACTTATGAACACTACAAAACATTCCTTTACATCGACAACTAAACCCTATTAATCCTACTTTCTTCTTGCAAGTCATGCATCTATTCTTAATCTTCATCGTAGATTCAATATTCTCAGTTGTACCTTTAGAATCATCTTGACAAGTAAGAGATGATATCTTCTTCGATAAAACCGCGACATTCTTGGCTTCTTCTTCTTTCAGAAAAGCTTTGTAGCATTGAGAACAAAGATTGTTATTGCTTGAAGTTCCATAAAAACCACAACCCTTTGCACATAGAATTGGATTCTCTACCTTGCCACAAGAAGTCATCTTCCTTTAATTATCACTTTCTTGTACAAATATTTCTTTTTTAGAAGAGCAAATTATATAGCAGTAATGGTGATTTTGTTTTAGTTGATGAGTGATGTGCATGGTTTTGATGGCAATATATAGAGAGGACAAATTAAGATACTATTTTTTTTCCTAATAGAAATCAAATTAGGAAAATAGCGGCTCTTTTTTTTTTCCTATTCCGGTTTGGTTTGGGAATATAAATTTCCTTTTCCAACAACGATATTTACTATTCCTTCCGGAACATTTTATTTGTCATCCTTACTAAAAATAAATAGTTAATGTATAATATTTTTATTTTTAAAAAATTAAGATATCATTAATTATTTGTTTTCAATTTAACCCTTAATTATATATAAATATGGAAAGATATTAATAAGCGTGTAAAATAAAATAAAAAAAAAAGTAAAATAGATTTAGATATATTAGCAAGTATATTTACGTAGTTCGTTTCTCTATTAATCACTAAATACAAGAACTCGTGCCATCACAGGCCATACATGAGCTTGTGTCTGTTATCATAGGCCCAATATATGTTTACCATTAGATTTGGAGAATCATCCAAATTGTTATATAATTTAAAATGTTTTAGGCTGTTAATGTGATTTATATCACTTTTTAGTTTTTATGTAATTTTAGAATAATATATATTGCTCCCTTTGATCTAATTTAGGTGGCATAGATAAAATTTCAAGAGTCAAATGGATTTTTTTTATATGTCTTAGTAGATATTTTATGTTTTAAATTATTGTGATTGCATAATATTTTTATATTTTATTTTCAAATTATAAATGTTATTTATTTTATCTTATTTTATCTGACACCGATAAAATTTTGAAAGTAAATTCTTTTTATATGCTTTTTTAAATTATTAATTATTGTAATTTATAATATTATTTACGTAATCTTCACATATATAATATACTAACAAATAATACTTCAAACAAATTAAAATAGGGAAAATTTTGCATAATGACAAATTACTAATTGAAAATAAATAATATAGCTATTGTTTCATTTATTTCTTTGAGTAGCTACAGTTTCACATATATATATATCTTGTTGATTTAGTTATTGATTTAACATATTTGCAAATAAAAAATGGATAAATCAATCCAATATATATAATCAAATTGAACCAACATGCACACACCTATACGAGCATCAACGAAGAACACACCCTCATTAGTAACTGCTGACTATGATTACAATATATTGTTAAATTGTTTTTATTAAACAAGCAGCTCTCGTAGCTCAGTTGGTTAGAGCACCCGTTTAGTAAGCGGGAGGTCTTGAGTTCGACTCTCAACGAGAGCAAAATACCTTTTTGTTAGTTTTACATAAAAAACTTTTATGTTATTATCACATACTTTTTCATTTCCGAATACAACTCCTAACTAATCAACAAATAAAATAGATCATTGGCTTAAGATACAACTTCTGACTAGCCAACACATAAAATAACACACACCCTTGACTCAAGATACAACTACTAAGTAGCCAAAAAAATAAAAAATCAAAGCAACTTTGATTTAGAGGTCGCTCTCTTAGGTCAGTGACAAAATGCATTATTGTCATATCATATGGCGACATAGATAGTAACCAAGCCTAAGCAAAGTTGTCGGTGAGAAATGAAATCTCATGTTGATGGGTCACTTACAACCAGTGTTTTCAAAGACGTTTTAAGGACGGCAAGTACCTCAAGTGTTTTCAAAGGCGCTTTTGGGGCGAGCCTCCAATATTTTTCTCATAAACTTAAATGTTTTCTGTAGTTTCTCATTACAACACGTAACTTCACAAGTCGGATCTCTGTATGTTCAGGATTATGAAAATATTCATATTTTTTGCTGACCAAAAAGAACACAAACTATGTTCACAATGCAATGTACTAAAGTTTAAACCTTCCTGAATCCACTTAGTGCATAGATAGTCATCATCAACAGCTTGAAGCTTAGAATAATATATAACTAGGAGCACAGTAAAGAAAGTCTCAACTCTCAAGTCACCATTTTCACCTAGCTGGAGTGAAAAAAACATGTTATCTAGAGAAAGATAAGTTACAAAATTACTCCAGATTTTAAGCAGCTAGATACAAGTTCTTGAGCAACGATCATGCGTGGAACTAACATCTCTAATGCATCTTCAAAGTAGCAGACTGGTATTCATATGAAGACGCTAATCAAAATATATATGTATGTATATGGCTTGCATAAAGATCCCCGCATTAGATTGTAGAGCATGCCACCAAACCTCCATCTACAAGCTATTATCTGATCATCAAGAACACAGAGTAATTAGCTGACCACCACTCAAAAGAAAAGAGAAAAAGGCAGCAGAAATGGAAAAAACACGGTCTCTTATGCACACCTATTAACTTCATAGGTAATGTTCTATAGCTCATTCAGAAGTGCCCATCTGCAGTTTTAACGTATCAGCTAGTGTAACACGGACATGATTCGGAAAGATAGCCTCAATTCATAGTGGGTGAGTTTACATGAGCAACTTCTATAAGATATCGCAGAAAATGAATTGCTGTGCATCAACTCTCTCACTTAGACATGATTAACATTTATTCCGCAAAACCAATCAAGTTTATAACCACGGGAGAAGCCCCAGTCCACATCCCCTTCTAATCATTGTCAACTTCACTCCATTGTTTCTAGCACAATGAAAGATTGAACTGAGGCCACTAGCTCCTAGAAATCCTTAATTCCCTGCGCCTTAAGATTTATTCAGGTTCCGATTAGCTATGAAAAAGATATCCACAAATTGCATGTCCAAGGGAGAGTTATCATAATGGAGAAACAAGATTTGAGGTAAACTGACTCAACGAGTCAAAATTTCCCCTCCCCTCAGAAACTCTGAACAACCAAGATCAAAGTAAATTCAAGGAACCTCAGAAAACCAGATACAATGAACTAACAGCTGCTAGAAAGATTATACCATCAATACCCAATAATTCACAAATCTAACAAAGACGGTATCTAACTATGCATAGTTGATACCAATCAACAATGCATCAATCCCAAACGAAGTTGGTATATCAATCCCAAACTAGATTGGAAGTTAAACCCTCCTTCAACATTCAAAGACTACACACATGGATACATACTGTGTTGCTCGAATCCTCCAAGAATGCAGTACTTTTGGAGGATCTCGGCATTTTTGGGTTGTTACAGCAACATAGGATACATGCACAGGCACTTATATGAATCTAAATCACATTGAATGAAGAAAAAACACAAAAAAGAGTCGCTCACCATCTTCTAAGCTGTGTTTTAGAGCGTTTAAGCTTTTCAAGGTGCACTTGTGACTCCATAATCAGCTTCATTCTCTGTATCTCTAAGTCCTTTGCAAATTGCATTCTTTGCTTCTCCAACTCAATCATCTGCCTCTGTTTTGCCATTTCTACTCTTTCATATATCTCCGAAAATTTTCCTATTGACTCAGCTAGCATCTTATAACCCTCTATCAACCCTCCACTCTTCTTTCTCTTGATTGTACAAGTAGCAATGGCCATAGCTGATGCTGCCACACTCGACGTCTCCGATTCCTCTTTCTCTTCGTCTGAATCATCAGAGGCAGCCGCTGCTGCTGCTGCCATGGCCGAGAAATTTCTTCGGGACACCTTGTAGTCTATGGCTGCAGCTGGGCGCTTCGATCGGGAACCAACTGGAATGCCCAACAGTGGCGGAGGAGGGACTGGTGGCGTTCTCCATTGAAAAGGTAGCATTTCCGGCGGTGGCGATCTCCATTGAAGAGGTGACATTTCCGGCGGTGGCGCTCTCCATTGTGGAGGTGACGTTGCCTGCGTAGGCGGCATTCTCCGTTGAGGAGGTAACGTTGTCGCCGGCGGTGGTGGAGAAGCTTTCGCGGTGACTCCAATAAGAACGTTGAGGCTGCTGAAGAAAGGCCAAGCGGAGACATAACGACCGGGGGATTGAGATACTTTAGCCCTCTCAATCTTATACTTCTTCTTCAAGGTGTCAATACGGTTTTTGCACTGTATATCCGTACGATACTGCTTTTTGATATGGCCGTGCTGTGCGTTGACAGCATCGGCGACTTCCTCCCAGTGCTGATGCCTGAGATTTCCCCGGTTGAGCTCCAAATACCTGGAACCCCATGCCTCTATCAACGTATGAGTCGCTGCCTCTGACCAGCAATCTTCTCGAGCTGGAAAAACCGGCGTCCGAGCTGACATCGACGCTGGCGTCAGCATCGGAGGTGGATGCAGTGCTAGTAGCTTGTTGTCTCTACCCGGCAGCGGAGACCGAGAATGCGACGGAGATGGAGAGTTGTGATTGGAGAAGGGAGGAGCTAAGTGGTCATCGTCGGACATGGTACCGGAATGTGAAACGACGGCAGCGTCGGCGGCGGAGGGATGAAAAATAGTGGAGGAATTAGGGTTAGAAGAAGTGATCGGTGAGGGGTTATCAGTATGGTTGTGTCGACGGAACATTGGGCGCCGACGAAGGTGGGGTGTAGTAGACTGTAGTGGTACGTAAGGGACTGTTTGGATTTTCAGGTTTTGAGCTAATGGGCTTTGCTAGAACTCTCTCTTTTGGAGGGAAAGAGAGAATCAAAACAATTTTATAGTTTTTTGTGGAAATAATAATTCAAATTCTATGAGTTCTCCGTATGAAAAAATTCTTCATAAAGAGGCTATCCTCCAAATAAGGCCTGTTTGGTGTGAATCCAAACTAATTGATTCTAATACCAATATCAAAAATTATGAATATCAAACATTGAATAAGAAATTAAAAAAAATTTAAACTCTCATCGAAATAAAAAAATGATTTTCACTTAGCACCCAGTATATTTTACCCACATGATTTTACGTTCATTTAATCAAGGCCTAAGTCATCTCCAGCCATTCAAAGTTATCCGCATAATTCGTTTAGACACCTCAATTAATCCTTGTGCCAATTGAACACTTTATTTATTCAAAAGTCATTCATATTATACACAAAATGCTGACATGGCAAAAAACGTGTAATTCACTTTCTTTGAGCGCGTTAATTTATTAAAAATAATATATTTCTTTTTTTTTCTTAAATTTATATCCCTAAGTTAATTTTTTTCTAAAAAATTAACAAAAAAGAAGAAGAACAGTTGTCTTCTTCTTCCCTATTTCTATCAACCTCCATACCCATACACCAGTGGTTATCTTCTTCCCCACCATTCTAATGATTTCAAAATTCTTAGTATCAGTGGTTATCTTCTTCCCCCACCATTCTAATGGTTTCAAAATTCTTAGCATTTTGTTTCATTTATAAATTTTCCGGAGAAATTTTTTTCCCCATCTTTCTCTACCTAAAAAACGAGATGAAGTAAAAAGTTATAATTAATAAAAAAGCTGATGAAAAAAAAAATTGTCGGGTTAGAGATGGAACTGTACAAGGAGGTGAGGGTCGCCATTAATGGAGTTAGAGGAAATGTATGTTTTGTTCCAGTTGAAGGTAGGGAAGTGGGTGTTTAAGTTTTACTTTTTCTTTTTCATTTTTTTTACTTTATAATATTTTTTTATTTTTTTTTACTTTATAATATAATGTTTAAATAATTTTTTGGATAAAAAAATAACACATGTCATTATTTAATTGGTCAAATTGACATGTCAGCGCGAGTGTATTTTACACATCCTCTATTTTTTATTTTTTTTCGAAAAAATGTTCAAATGGTTCAAATTCAGAATGGTTGAAGTGTTCAATAGATAGTACATCTAGTTGAGGTGTCTAAATAAATAATCGGGACAAGTTTAAGTGGCCGCATATGACTTTGGTCTTTAATCAAAGTAGTACTTGATTAGTAGTAGTTGTAATCTGTTTTTTTACATTCATTTAATCATAATGGTTGATTAGGATTAGTATTTAGTAGTAGTAGACTAGTAGTAATATGTTTTTGGATCAATGTTGTACAGATATCTAAGAATAATTTACTAATATCGTTTGATTTGAGGCGTAAACTTAAACAGTAGTGGTTTAAGTTTCGGCACTAATGATATTTCACTCCATTTTAATTTACGTGATACTATTTGATTAGACATAAATTTAAAAGTTAAAAAGGACAGGTTTATGTTTGTTTGTCTACTTGGGGTTGGTACAGATTTACGTAAACAATTATATTGGATATTGACTTTGTATATTGTATCACCACAAGTGCACCCATATCGTATTCCAAAAATGAAGAATCTTGAAGCAAAAGTAAAATTGTCTCTATCACTTATTCGAATCGTAGAATCAATCACTAATATCTTGTTAAGGTAGGTTGCCTACTTTACACCTTTTTACACCTCGCTTGGAAGAGGCTCTTCGCCGAACCATGTGTAAACACAAAAAGGTTCATGCATTGGGCAAAATTCAGAACAAACCATCATGAATTCACACACTACTTGTCATTTCAGATTACAAAAACTCACACAACTTGGCTCAAACTAATTTCAGACAAGTCTCCCACAGTTAGTAAAAAGCTGAAATGTAAATAATACTCCATAACTGTTGGATTACTAGTGCCAAATTTAAAATTGTTAGTTACCTAATATCATATACATGTCATTGACTAAATAGAGCAGCTCACTGGCCATTTCAGCAATCTTTTTCTTCATTAAGTGTAAATTCGACCGGCTCAAACGCCCACTCGGAAGGAGAGGAGGGTGGAGAATCCCGCTTCTTGGGAGAAGATGGATCCCATGAAGATTTCAACCAAGAGAACTCTGACATAGACAATTCTTCTGGCACGGGATAGCAGTGTGAGTTACCGATTCCTTTATCATTCTGTTGAACCAAAAAATTTAGTCGTATGAGAACACTACAACACTTGAAGATTTTTGTCTTCAAGACCATACTTATCCGTATGAAAATGCAGAAGAATGAAGTACTAGACTCACCATTCCCATTTCTGTTTTTGGTATGTCAATATGAGAGGCTGAATCTGCAGCAGGAAAAAATGTGCTATAAGGTTTTCTTCCAGTATCTTATTGGATTCAAAGCACGGTAAGTATGGAGCAAAAACTGTATAAAGGAAAATAGCGGTGACTATCATATTGCACCAATGCAGTACTCATTTTCAGCATCGAAGAACTATGTCTTTTCCAAATAATGGAGTAATCACAATCCAAACAAAAGATAACTTGAAGAAATAAAACGTATCCAAGTAATATCGATAACAAGTTGTAGCTAGAAAACTATAACAATGATTAAGGTTGTGTTACTAGTTGGGCCTGTCAGTAGATGAATCATTATGTTTGCAGACTGAAAATCCAAATTAATCGAACACTATTGAAACAGAATTCACATCCGAAGTAAGAAGAAATTACCACAACCAGGCAGAACCAATTCCATGAAATGTTTTCGCGTGATTCCTGAACGTTGTGCCTCAACACATTTTTTGTGATCATGTTGAAATGTCTCCTCTGCTATGTTAAGCTCACTTGGAACTTTAACCTCCTTCTGTGAACTCTTTTTCTTTGCTGCTTCTTCAGGAAGGGCAGTTGATTTGTTCGTGATGTCATTGAGGGCATTACGACTTTTAAGCCCTGTGATACCTTTTTTAAGAGCTTCAGGTTTACCACTCTTTGATTTGCCAGATATCCAACCCTCTGCAAATAATTAATGAAAAAAATCAGTATGCTTAGCTGCACGGTTTATCAAATCTTTCAGATAGACAAGTAAAATGACATCGTACTTTTGAAGTATATGTCCGAGTTTTCATCTTGAAAGATAAGAGGCCTCTGAATGAGATTCTTTGCCATGATTATCGCACTCAATCAAATTATGCCTGCAGAAGTATATCACAATCAGAAAGCAGAAATATTCAGTAATCGACTTATTCAAACCAACACTTGCTTTCGAAGGGCTGCTAACTCGCAATATGGAAACAAAAAGTCCATTTTAAGGCCTTAACATCTTTGTCCTCTTCTTCCATAATATTAGTTCTCAAAATTTTGACTATGATACCCAAAGGAAAATAAATTAGTACATCCAACAACTTAAAACCCGTTTTTCTTTTACAAAAATGGAGTACATGCTAGATTACACACACTTCGACTTATTTCACAATGTACTTGCTATCTCCCACCGGCACAAATACATGATAACTCCATCCATCAAGGCTTGGACATATTAAACCCAAGACCTCATGACTCACTTGCACACATTTCAACTAATTTCACAAGGTACTTACTATCTCCTACGGGCACAAATATATGATAACTCCGTCCATCAAGGCTTGGACAGATTAAGCCCAATACCTCATGACTCGCTTGCACACAGTTACACTAATTTCACAAGGTACTTGCTATTTCCCACAGACACAAATACATGATAACCGTCCATCAAGGCTTGGACAGATTAAACCCAAGACCTCATGACTCACTTCCACACAGTTCGACTAATTTCACAAGGTACTTACTATCTCCCACCGGCACATAACTCCGTTCATCAAGGCTTGGATAGATTAAACCCGATACCTCATGACTCTCATACCAGTTAATTGAAAAAATTGAACCAGGATATGTCAATCGGTAACACAACGTGGAAGAGAACGATTATCACAAGGAAAACGAAGAAGAATTGCACGTTTCATTTGTCCAAACTCCAGAGTAGATCATATTCAAGTAGAAATTAAAGTAAACCGATTCATAAATGGAAGCTAACGAACACTAGTAAATTAATGGAGAAGAAGAAATGCAGGGAACTTACAACTCGATTTCACCGGAAAAGTAGTTTGCCGGCGCCCGGAGGATAGTGGTGTCGATTAGGACAAGGGCGGGAGATGAATACAATTCAAATTTGGAAAATGAACCCAACTTTTAACTGGAAGTTGAAGCCCAATTGAATATTTTGGGTTTCATTTCCCAATTTAGAATTGGGCCCAAAAATATAAATTTGAATATGTTTGGAGAACCTTAAAGAAATTACACCAATTTAGGAACTAATTATTTAGGTACACTCTAATTTATAATATTATGAATTGTACTAGATTTTGATGCGTTCAGATACATATATCTCAAGATACGTAAGGTCAAAAACAGATATAATTTATTTTGGATACAGATTCACTATCTAAAAAACATATACAATTCTCATCTTGCTCGTCTCTCTCACTATTTTAGTGTAGGCATAATACATAAATATGACCCATAATTTGACATTAGTTAGAAACTATGACCCTTAACTTTGAATGTGCACAAGCAGACACTTAAACGTGTATAAAATTGAACAAACAGAACATGTGTCCTAAATGACATGATATACGTATGACACAAATTTTTCATGTAGGGTGTCATGTAGGATGAACGTGTCAATTTGTTCGATTTTAAACAAGTTTAAGTGTCTACTTGTGCATATCTAAAGTTAAGCTTCATAGTTGTCAACTGACGTCATGCATTATGTCTTTACTGTATCTTATGTGTATCTTTCTCAATATGTAATAAAGTATAATATGGTATGCATATATGTCTAATAAGATAGTTTTCCCTTGGTAAAGCTAGTTAAGTCGGGTCATTTGTACTTCAACTCATATTTTATGTTGGTTTTAAATTCTTACTCTTTAAAGTAAATATTTTATGGGGTATAATTTTATATTTTCGGAAAAGGGCCTAAAATATCCTCAAAGTATTGAAAATGGTACAAAATTATCCTCCATCCACCTATTGACTCCAAAATACCCTTCTCACCCACCTATTGGGTCCAAAATACCTTTGTCATCCACCTTTTGATTCAAAATTGATCACTTATTTAACGGTTTTATATTTAAACTATTTAAATATTTTTTAAAATATGTGGTGCTCAACTATTTGTTATAATTTAACTTATTAGTATAATTTATAAATCAATCTATTACTCATCCATTACTAATAAATTCCTCTAAATAAACTCGTCACATTATCAATGCAAGCTACTGCCAATTGAGTGTTTTTAAAAATTATAGAAGTAAATTATCATACATTCAAGTGGCTAAATAAAAATCACCGATAAACTTAAAAGTCTGACTATGTTCATCTTAATTATTCTTACGTCTCAATTATATGATGTTACTTCATAGGTAACTTTTTTTCAAAATAATATATTAAAGATTTTAAAACAAATCATAAATATTTATAAAATTATATTTTAAAAAAATGCATGAATTAATTCGGGATGTATTACTTCTTTACCTTTAATTATAAATTTCTAATTCAATCTTGAAAGAAAATCCTATTGAAAGTCTCATCCTAAATAAGCGGCTCAACCTAAATTTAATTTGAGCATAAATTCGGAATCGAATAATTTTGGATGTCATTTTCAGGAATCTATAATTTCATCGTGTTTTAGTAGTGTTTATGACGATTTTGATGTTAAAATTGGATTATTAATTGAGTGAGGTTTAGTTAGTAATGAGTGGATAGTGGGTTGGTTTATAAATTATATTAATAAATTAAAATTATAATCAATAGTTGAACCCCAAGTATTTTAAAAAATATTTAAAGAGATTAATTTTAAAACAAATAAAAAAGTGGTCAATTTTGAACCCAAAGGTGGATGACAAGGGTATTTTGGAGCCAATAGGTGGATGAAAATGACATTTTGGAGCCAATAGGTGGATGTAGAGTAATTTTGTACCATTTTCAATACTTCAAGAATATTTTAGGCCATTTTTCGTTATACTTTTACATCGTAATATTTTAAAATTCATGCCCATTAAATATAAGTATGATTTATATAGATAAAATTAAAATTATAAGTACTTATTTAAAAATCAAGAGAACAATATTCAAATGGAAAAGACAAAGCTAGTACTTCTTTTTTCTCACTTTGGATTATGAAAGGGACAAAGGTAGTACATGATATGACTTGATTAGAAGGGAAACTGGAAGATGTAACGGATCGTTTGGTTAGTAGATAATGATAAAAAAAAAATTTTAAAATATCAATAAAATTATTCGTTTTACTTCAATAATAAAAATTGTTTTCTTCTATAATTCTATAAATACAATAACAATAGACTAAATTATTTGTATTAAATTACAAAAAATTATTTAAATATTTTAATTTACGACATATTATATCTATCTTTATCATACAAACCAAACGAAAGCAAAGGGAAAAAAATGAGGAGACGTGGATAAGATGTACTTCTTTGTTACTCTAGTTCTATAGTGACCCTTTAATTTGTGGCTATAAAATTAACAAATGGATCTCACAAGAAATATTGTAGAAATAGTGAATACTATATATATTTAGATAAATACGAAAATTTCATGTATGATCATTAAAACTTTTTATTTTTAATTGTATCAAAATTTGCTAAATTGTTAAGATACTTTAATTTAACTAATTGTAATAGCCAAAATTCATTAATTATTTGATATGAACATTTAAAATGCTCACTTTTAAAAGTTTAAACTTTGCTTATAATAATTAATTTAAGAGAATGTTTTAAGCCTAAATTTTCTTTTAATAAATAATCATCATCATCTCAAAAGAATTCTATAATTAAAAAAATATTCTTAAACCTCAAAATTTAGACTTTTTATTAAGAAAGAAGGATCACGTCAGTTTGAAGTCGAAAATTTTATTTTAACTCCATTTAAAGGACCATTTTACTATTCATACATAGTTAAAATTACTTTTAGTGTATATATTATAGATGTGAAATCTTCTTCAATGAATTTATGTTTTTATTTCTTTAAAATTTGAATCTTTTTAATAAAAATTTTAACTCCCAACTGTTAACACCACTCAAATAGGATCATTGAAAGTGGCTAAGGACACGTGGAATCCATATAGTTGTACAATAGAGTACGTCCAATTTCACAGCTGGTTATATATATACCACATATCCTAAAATGCCAAATTTAATTTGTACTAAAAATAATTTTAATATATTTTGACCTTTATTCCCAATAAAAACCCACGGTTTTTATGAGGACACACCATAAACAGTAAATTAAAAAAAAAAAAAGGTTATTCACATCAATGTTCCATCAAATTAATATATGTAATATAGTAGTATTTTAAAATTAATTGAATATTTTAAATAAAAAAGTTTATATATTTAAATTATACAAAAAGTATTATAAATTTTATTTTTGTGAATGTCACTATGGTGAAAAAGTACATTATAAACTGTTAATCAATATTATTATCGTTTGAGCTAAAAAAAGAAACTATGACAATTAAAAATGAATAAAGATAATAATTAACTCAGACTTTATTATTAACATATTTTAAATATTTATAAGCTAAAATAACTTTTAAACACAAACATTCGATGCGATTAGTATATATATATATATATATATATATATGGTGTTATCAGAGACAATATGACAATTCTATTTGAGGACCCCAAATATACCAAAAAAAATCTGATCGAAATAGAATTTATCACACTTTAAGATAAGATAGTGTTATATAAATAGACTGTGTTTCCTGTTTTAGATCCTGCTTATATCCTATCTTAAAATGCCACGATAATTTTCTAATAATTTTGGATGTGTTATAAAAGAACTTACTAAAATTCTTGTTATAAAAGAACTTACTTAAATTCTAAAAGAAAGAAAATTTTAGAAGATATATTCTTTCAAAGTGTGTGTTTATATGTTTCATATATTGGCTATTTATAGCCATATATTAATGCATACAAGGTCATTAGTGATGTCATATTCCACATGACACTACAATTATTTTACAACACTCATAGCCACTATATTAATGCATACAAGATCATTAGTGATGTCATATTCCACATGACACTACAATTATTTTACAACACTCCCCCTTGGATATCTATGTAAAAGAAAGTACATAGATATACATAATACGCTTTATTTGCTGTCTCATTAAAAACCTTTCTAGGAAAACCCAGTGGGATAAAACCTAGACTAAGGAAAAAAGAGTACAGTGCGTATTTTACTCCCCCTGATAAAAACCACGATTCAGATGGTTAAGTTTTCGCATTCCAATTTTGTGAACCATCTTCTCAAGAGTTGAGGCTGGTAAAGATTTGGTAAATAGATCTGCTGGATTATCACTTGAACGAATTTGTCGCACATCAATATCACCATTCTTCTGGAGATCATGTGTGAAGAACAATTTTGGTGAAATGTGTTTCGTTCTATCTCCTTTTATAAAGCCTCCTCTTAATTGAGCTATGCATGCAGCATTGTCTTCAAAGAGTATTGTGGGTATCTTGACGTCACACTTCAAACCACATTTTTCTTTGATAAAATGTATTACTGATCTTAACCATACACATTCTCTACTTGCTTCATGAATGGCTATTATCTCAGCATGATTTGAAGAAGTAGCGACAATAGACTGCTTAGTCGATCGCCATGATATAGCAGTGCCTCCGAATGTGAACAGATAGCCTGTTTGTGATCGAGCTTTATGTGGGTCAGATAAATAACCTGCATCTGCATGACCAACAAGATCTGCACTATTTTTGTTAGAATAAAACAGACCCATATCACTAGTTCCCCTTAGATATCGTAATATATGTTTAACTCCATTCCAATGTCGTCGTGTAGGGGAAGAACTATATCTTGCTAATAAATTAACAGAAAATGCTATGTCGGGTCTCGTAGCATTAGCAAGATACATAAGTGCCCCAATTGCACTAAGATAAGGTACTTCTGGACCAAGAGGTTCCTCATTTTCTTCTTGAGGTCGGAATGGATCCTTACTCACTTCAAGTGATCGGACAACCATTGGAGTACTTAATGGATGTGCTTTGTCCATGTAAAATCGTTTCAAGATTTTCTCAGTATAGGCAGATTGATGGATGAAGACCCCGTCTACTAAATATTCTATTTGTAGTCCAAGACAAATTTTTGTCTTTCCAAGGTCTTTCATCTCAAATTCTTTCTTTAGATATTCAATTGCCTTTTGAACCTCTTCTGGGGTTCCAATGAGATTAATGTCATCAACATAAACAGCAAGAATAACAAATCCCAATGTTGTTTTCTTAATAAATATACAAGGACAAATGACATCGTTTATATAACCTTGTTTTATCAAGTACTCACTAAGGCGATTATACCACATGCGCCCTGATTGTTTTAAGCCATATAATGACTTTTGCAATCTGATTGAATACATTTTCCGAGATTTATATGCTTCAGGCATTTTAAGTCCTTCCGGAACTTTCATATAAATTTTATTATCTAGTGAACCGTAAAGGTAAGCTGTAACCACATCCATTTGATGAATTTCAAGGTTTTCATGTACAGCTAAGCCGATGAGATATCGAAAAGTTATTGCATCCATAACAGGTGAATATGTTTCTTCATAGTCGACACCAGGTCGTTGAGAGAATCCTTGTGCCACAAGGCGTGCCTTGTATCTTACAATCTCATTTCTCTCATTTCTTTTTCGTACAAAGACCCATTTATAGCCAATTGATTTAACATCTCTAGGCGTTTGGACTACTGGTCCAAAAACCTCACGCTTAGCAAGTGAATTTAATTCTGATTGAATTGCTTCTTGCCATTTTGGCCAATCACATCTTTGTCGACATTCTTCGACAGATAGAGGTTCAAGATCCTCATTTCCTTTCATAATGTTAAGTGCAACATTATATGCGAAAACATTATCCACTATGATTTTTGATCGATCTAAACTTATCTCATCACTTGTAGAACTTATTGAGAGTTCTTCATTTACTTGAGTCTCGGGTTCACTGATCTCTTCAGGAATATCAGGATCAATCAGATTTTGAAATTCTTTTGTAGGGTCGTTTTTTGTACTTCTTTTTCTAGGATTCTTATCTTTTGAACCCAATGGTCTACCACGCTTCAGGCGTATTTGTGATTCAGAAGCTATGACACTTGTAGATGGTCCTTTTGGGACGTCGATTCGGATAGGCACATTTACTGCAGGAATATGTGATTTTGTTATCCTTTTTGAATCAGTAAATGCGTCTGGCATTTGATTTGCTATGTTTTGCAAATGGATGATCTTCTGGACCTCTTGTTCACACACAGGGGAGCGTGGATCAAAATGAGATAATGATGAAACTTTCCATGCAATTTCACTTTTAAGTTTCTTTTTCTCTCCCCCTAATTGCGGAAAATTTGTTTCATCAAATCGACAATCTGCAAATCTTGCAGTAAATAAATCTCCCGTCAATGGCTCAAGGTAGCGAATTATTGAGGGTGAATCAAACCCAACATATATGCCTAACCTTCTTTGAGGGCCCATCTTGGTGCGCTGAGGTGGTGCTACAGGCACATATACAGCACATCCAAAAATTCGAAGATGAGCAATATTTGGTTCATGGCCAAACACTAATTGTGATGGGGAGTATTTATTATAATGAGTCGGTCTAAGACGAACAAGTGATGTTGCATGTAAGATAGCATGACCCCAAACAGTAGTAGGAAACTCACTTTTCATAAGTAGAGGTCTTGCTATCAATTGTAAACGCTTAATAAATGACTCAGCAAGGCCATTTTGAGTATGAACATGAGCTACAGGATGTTCAACTTTTATCCCTACTGATACACAATAAGCATCAAAAGCTTGGGATGTGAATTCCCCAGCATTATCGAGGCGAATTGTCTTAATGGGATAATCTGGAAATTGCGCTCTTAATCGTATTATTTGTGCCAATAATTTTGCAAATGCCAGGTTGCGAGATGATAAGAGGCACACATGAGACCATCTTGAAGATGCGTCTATTAGGACCATAAAATATCTAAACGACCCACTAGATGGGTGAATAGGTCCACAAATATCCCCATGTATTCGTTCTAAAAATTGAGGGGATTCAATGTTAACCTTCATTGGTGATGGCCTAATAATCAATTTGCCTTGGCAACAAGCAGCACATGAAAACTCATCATTTGTAAGAATCTTCAGGTTCTTTAATGGATGTCCATTTGAGTTTTCAATGATTCGTCTCATCATTATTGATCCAGGATGACCTATTCGGTCATGCCAAAGCACAAAAGTCTTTAAGTCAGTAAACTTCTGGTTTACGATAGAGTGTGCTTCAATCGTACTTATTTTTGCATAATATAGGCCAGAAGATAAAGTTGATAATTTCTCCAACATATATTTCTGGTCTGAGACAATCTTGGTAATACCAAGGTATTCAACATTCATTTCATTTATTGTCTCAACATGATATCCATTTCGGCGAATATCTTTAAAACTTAACAGGTTTCTTGGGGATTTAGAAGAGAACAAAGCATCTTCTATGACGAGTTTTGTCCCCTTAGGCAGAAATATAGTAGCTCTTCCGGAGCCTTCTATTAAGTTTGAACTACCAGAAATTGTAGTAACATTTGCTTTTCTTCTAAGCAAGTAGGAGAAGTATTTCTCATCTTTGAATATGGCGTGCGTTGTTCCACTATCAATTACACAAATATCTTCATGATTGATCATTGAGGTATCCATATATTCTTCAAGATAAAAGATGTAAACGAAATAAACATTATATTATTATTACTAAACAAAAACATTACATAACTTTTTAGTTATTTTATAAGTCTAGGAAAACACATTCATACTAGTTCATAGAAACGACGAAAATGAAACATATTTACATTATCATAGATCCATCACCTATCAGGTGATCTATCTTTCCTTCAGGATTCTCAAAGAAATCCGCTACATCTAGATGCATGGGTTCAACAGTATCTTCCGAGATAAAGTTGGCTTCAGCGTTATTTTTCACCTCCTTCAGGGAAGCTTGATATAGCACAACTAGGTGCCTTGGCGTACGACAGGTACGTGACCAATGTCCTTTTCCTCCACATCGATAACATTTGTTGTCAGAATTTTTCTTCTACACTACATCATGTTTTTCATTCTTCTTTTTACACTGCTGGTGTTGAAGGTTATTATTTAGTGCAAGACGATAACCATGATTGGAATTTCTTCCTCGACCACGACCACGGCCACGACTGGGGCCACGACCTTTTTCACGCCTAGATTGGTGAAAATTTACCGTATTTACTTCAGGAAATGGCATAGAGCCAGTAGGTCGACTTTCATGGTTTTTCATCAGTAAATCATTATGTTGTTCAGCAACAAGAAGATGTGAAATTAATTCGAAATATTTTTTAAATCCCATTTCTCGGTATTGCTGCTGCAGAAGCATACTTGAGGCAGGAAAAGTGGAAAATGTTTTCTCCAACATATCATGGTCAGTGATATTTTCTCCACATAATTTTAATTGTGAGATAATTTTAAACATGGAAGAATTATACTCGCTGATAGATTTAAAATCTTGAAGTCTCAAGTGGATCCAGTCATAACGTGCCCGTGGAAGGACGACCAACTTCAGGTGGTCATATCTATCTTTTAAATTGTTCCACAATACCAGAGGATCCTTAACAGTGAGATATTCCATTTTCAAACCTTCATCAAGGTGATGACGGAGAAATATCATCGCCTTGGCACGGTTTTGATTCGATGCTTGATTATTTTCTTGGATGGTGTCTGCTAGATCCATCGCATTTAGATGAATTTCCGCATCGAGTACCCATGATAGATAGTTTTTTCCCGATATGTCTAGAGCACGAAATTCAAGTTTAGAGAGATTAGACATTATTAAGAAAAGAAAATTTATACCTCCGAGGCTTTTAAAATCTTTACTTGAACTGGCAGAGACTCGTGCTGATAACGTGTTATAAAAGAACTTACTAAAATTCTTGTTATAAAAGAACTTACTTAAATTCTAAAAGAAAGAAAATTTTAGAAGATATATTCTTTCAAAGTGTGTGTTTATATGTTTCATATATTGGCTATTTATAGCCATATATTAATGCATACAAGGTCATTAGTGATGTCATATTCCACATGACACTACAATTATTTTACAACACTCATAGCCACTATATTAATGCATACAAGATCATTAGTGATGTCATATTCCACATGACACTACAATTATTTTACAACAGGATGTACGTTATTATCACACATCTTTTTTAAAAAAAATAAAAAATTTATGTGTTTGTTACTAATGTTTGAATACAAAAATCATTTAGCATATTTTATGAAGTTATTTACTGGTAGTATAAAGATATTTTTGAATTAAAATATTAATTATAGATCAAATTATAAACGAAGAAAATTTCTGTTAATTTTATATAATTTAAAGGCATTTTTTTTATAAAAAAAATCATTTTATGAATGGAGCTTTATATGAAACAGTTGATTAAAGAAAGAAATTCTGTTTAGGAGACAATTTGATACTCATTCGTGTACCTTATAAAGTTTTTGAGTATATTATTATTTTTTTAATATAAGAATATTCTGCCTTTATATACATAATTATATATACCTTAGGATAATCCAATAAAATTGACTCCACTTCATAATGTTGTCTGTACTTTTTTATATCCAAAAATTCCATTATTCAGTTCAGAAACAGAGCCCCAAATTTTTATTTTTTTTTTAATAGAATATCGAATTAAAGATCGTGTCAATTTTAGTTGTTTGGATTGTCATTTTGTCTCTTAAATATTATTTATATTTTATTATATATTATATCGTTTTGTTTAGTTTTTTTTTTTTTAGATAAAATGAAAAGTCGTATTTTATAATGATTAGTATAAAATAATTAAGTAGTTTATTTTTTTCTTTTTTTTGGGTTTTGTTTAATATTATTTTGTGAAACCCTAAGGAAGCACTTTGTGGCGAGTATAACCTACTCACTTTAATCGTTCACAATATTTCATAAAAAAATGTAAATCGCACTAGGTAAATTTCTTAATAATTGAATAACAAACAAAGATTGAATTTCGTTTTAGGTTTTATAAATAATTCTATCTCGTACCCTAATATTATTGATGTATGACATAATATAACGACAAAAAATACTCAATCAAAGACTGAATTCAGCTCTAGGTTTTCTTTAGTAATTTTATCCCATACCCTAATATTATTGATTTATAACATTATAACGATAAAATAACAATACATAATAACCATCCATACAGAGTGTTAAATATCGAAATTAGATATCGAACATCAAAAAAAAAAAAAAAACTCTCACAAACCCTCATCCCCATCTCAAACTCTTAAACCCAATTTCCCAAAAACCTTCCCAATTACAACAAACCCAAACATTCTCACTGTTCCCAAACTGAAAGCCTATCAATGGCTGCACAGCTTACTTGTGTCACCGCCATTAACGACCTCCCCGATGTCATCCTCTCCAACATCATCGCCGTCGTCTCCGACGTCCGCAGCCGCAACTCCGCCTCCCTTGTCTGCCGGAAATGGATGGTCCTCGAACGTTCCACGCGCTCCTACCTCACGCTCCGTGGCAACGTCCGTGACCTCATCATGTTACCCACTTGCTTCAGATCCGTTACTCACCTTGACCTCTCCCTTATCTCACCTTGGGGTCATCCACTCCTCTCCCCCACTGCCTTTGCTGACCCTTTCTTAATCGCCCAACTCCTCCACCACTCTTTTCCGGCCATCACTTCCCTCGTTCTGTACACGCGCAACCCGTTAACCCTAAGGATCTTGCCTCCGTTATGGCCAAACCTCAAGGAAATCAAGCTTGTTCGATGGCATCAACGTCCGCAATTATCAGCTGGGGAGGAGCTCAGTATGCTATTTACAGAGAATTGCCCAAAGCTTCATTCGCTAGATTTGTCCAATTTTTACTGCTGGACCGATGATATTCCCGTTGCACTTGAATCTCATCCTACAGTTGCAGCTAATCTCACGAGCTTAAATCTCTTGAATTCGAGTTTTCCTGAAGGGTTTAAGTCTGATGAGATTAGCTCGATAACGCGAGCTTGCCCCAATTTGAAGGATTTTCGTGTTGCTTGTGTGTTTGAACCCAGGTACTTTGGGTTTGTTGGTGATGAAGGTTTGGTTTCCATAGCTAATAATTGTCCTAAATTATCAGTGCTTCATTTGGCTGATACTTCAGCTTTATCAGACGCTAGGGGTGATCGAAATGATGAGGGGTTCACTCAAGAGGACGCGAAGTTTAGTGCTTCAACTTTGATTGAGGTATTTTCTGGTCTTCCACTACTTGAAGAGTTCGTTTTAGATGTCTGTAATAATGTTAGAGACACCGGTCCTGCGTTGGAAATTTTGAACAAGAAATGCCCCAAATTGAGATTGTTGAAGTTGGGGCAATTCCATGGTGTTTCTATGCCAATTGAATCAAAGTTGGATGGGGTGGCTCTTTGTGAAGGGCTTCAATCGTTGTCGATAAGGAATGTGGGGGATTTGAATGATATGGGTTTGATAGCTATAGGTAGAGGGTGTTCGAGGTTAACCAAGTTTGAGATTCAAGGTTGTAAGAAGATTACTATGAGGGGCATGAGGACACTAGCTTCTTTGCTTAAGAATACGTTGGTTGATGTCAAGATATCTTGCTGCAAGAATCTTGGAGCCTCTTATTCATTGAAAGCATTGGAACCAATACAGGATCGGATCCAAAGGCTTCACATTGATTGTGTGTGGGATAGTGTTGAAGAATTTGAGGATCTTGATGGTTATGGATATGGGTTTGATCTTAACGTGAACGATGGAGGTCAGGCATCAAGCAACTCTGCTGGTTCTGGGGACACATTTGAATGCGAGGAAGATGCATTCACGTTTAGACAGCAGAAAAGATGCAAGTATGAGAAAGTCAATAGCCACGCTAATGGACATAGTGGACAATCATGGGACCGGCTGCAATCCCTCTCTCTTTGGATTGAGGTTGGTGAGCTTCTGACTCCTTTAACAGCTGCAGGTCTTGAAGACTGTCCTAACTTAGAAGAGATCAAGATTAAAGTGGAAGGAGATTGCAGGCTATGGTCAAAACCTTCGGGGCGAGAATTTGGACTGAGCACCCTTCTATACTATCCTATGCTATCCAAGATGCATTTGGATTGTGGAGATACCATAGGATATGCACACACCGCGCCATCAGGGCAGATGGATTTGAGCTTGTGGGAAAGGTTTTATCTGTTAGGGATTGGGAATTTGAGCCTTACTGAACTTGATTACTGGCCACCACAAGATAGGGACGTTAACCAAAGGTGTCTATCCCTACCAGCAGCTGGGCTGCTACAAGAATGCGTCACTCTCAGGAAACTCTTCATCCATGGAACAGCACATGAACATTTCATGATGTTCTTTCTTAGGATCCCTAACTTAAGAGATGTACAACTGAGAGAAGATTATTATCCCGCACCAGAGAATGAAATGAGTACAGAGGTGAGGGCAGACTCCTTGAGTCGCTTTGAAGCTGCCCTAAACAGGCGCCCAATATCTGATTGATGCAAGGAGCTAATTGTCCAGTGCCTCAAAGAGTTTTATTTGGTTTAGATAATGTAGTAATTATCCACATCTCTGTATATGCATTATGGTTTTGTGCATTGACATCTGATGCACTTTGCTCAAATTGGGATAAAGAGGATGATCGCTAATCAAATTTGGGTCCCTGTTCTGCTTGCAAGGAGTGGAATTGTAGAATTAGGTAAACGAACTCTGCATTTGATTTCACAAAAAAGGCTTAACGTTTCAACTATATTCTACATACACGATATTTTTTCTAAAACTGGAAAATCACACAGTTACTACAACTTGAGCCGGACATTGTTAACACCTCTACCATGTTTTTTCCTGTACAGACGAAACAGATTGCTCTAACAGATTGCATACTCGCACTCTAACAGTCGGGTGAGAATTTCCGCGCAACTTGGTCTATCCTTGGGCTCAGCCCAACAGTCTGAAATGGAAAAAACGATGAGTCAGTGACGTCAAAAAGCTAAAAAGGAGAACATTATGGAGAGGAACAGAAGAACGGTGAAATACATGGGTCCATTGCATTTAGTTATACATTACGCCAGAAATACCTGCAATTAGTTGGCCAAGGGGTCCTTCAGGTATCTCTAGCCTTGATCCTTCATTGGCAACAATATAAACTACCTAAAAATGGGCACAAGGCAGTTGTTGTTACTTGATGTAGCCATGTGGAAATAAGACACCAACTTCCAAGACATAAGAAAAAACAATTAACCATAACAAAGGAGAGGTTAAATATAGCCATAACAAAGGAGAGGTTAAATATAGCGCACGTACCCTCTCTGGTGGTACGCCGTGCCATGGTCTTTCTAGGGTACAAAGCTCCCACATAATCACGCCAAGACTAAAAATGTCACATTTTTCTGTATAAGGCTCGTTTCGGATGAGCTCTGGAGCCATCCATTCAGGAGTGCCAGCTGCTGCAGCATCTCTCATAGGTGCATCTGTCATTATTTTCGAGAGCCCAAAATCACATATTTTGACACTCCAGTGCTTGTTCACAAGGCAGTTTGCACTTTTTAGATCACGGTGGACTATCTTCATCCGATGCATGCACATCAACCCTCTTAGTTGCCAACAGAAGCAAGAAACTAATCATAAATCCCGTCCTTGAGAAATATAAAAGTAGAAGCACGGTTGAGGTATTTTATTTAGAAGCTTCTGAAGCATTATGTAATAAAAAAACAATACATGGTTTGTATTAACGTGTGTTGAAGGGATTGTAATCAGCATTCGTAGAAAAAGAAGAATGTCTGGAAAGGACATGGAATTTCATCATGCAACAGATTATTTAATTGGATCCAAATTAAACAATCAGCATCATAAGACTGTACTAAGGCATGCAAAAGAGAATGTGGGTATTATTAGAATGCCTCCCGAAAATATTTCAAATCATTTTTTTCAAGTTACATTTAAAGAGTTTTCCTGCTATATGATTTTGTGTTTTGAGACCCCTGGACATATCATTGATGCTTTAAACAAAAAATTAACAAGAGCATTAATTAAAATATAAAAGAAAAGAGAATCACTAAAAAGCGTTAAGAACCACCAAGTTATCTTGCAACACCAAAGACCAACAACAACCAACCTGCATATGTCACGAAGCATCTTGAGTCTCCTCCGCCAGTTAACTCTCTTCTTTTGACCACTTAAATGGATCAAAAAATATAGAGATCCCATCTCCATGAATTCAGTAACCATCGACAAATGAGGAGGCGTTGTGCATGCACCAAGAAACAATATAACTGCAACCGTGGAAGGAAGGAGCAATATTATAGAGCCAAGTAAGAAAGAAAAGCCAATACGTGAAAAGAAAAAGATAAGAGAAATACCATTTGGATGCCGAAGACGGCTGAGAAATCAAAAAGAAAAAAAACTCAAAGTTAGAACATTTCGAAATCAAAAGGAGTTAGGCCAATCCTAGAGAGACACAATACCTAAGAATGGAGATCTCATTGCAGAAGTCCTCCATGTTTTCCTCTGTAAGATCTTGCTCCAGAAAAACTTTAATCGCAACATCAGTTCCATTCCAAATTCCTCGAAAAACTTCTCCAAAGAATCCTGCAAATATAGCCAGATTGTTTAGACCTCAAACTCCCAAATACATATTCAGAGTGGTGGAAGAAAAAGCAGATTAACATAACATAGGAGAGCATATCCTTGATCACTTTGAAGATATATTTAAGTAGAAGACTTCTAAATTTTTTTATTAGCAAACCTAATTTATTATGTTTCTCCATTCTTTAGCTCCATATGTATCCCACATCATATACATCTTTTCGGATATAATGTTGTAAGACAGTTTGCTCTCCATGTGGTGTAGGCATAACACCATTCCCTGGTGGCGCATTATCTCCAACGCGCGCTCCATTTTATCTTTTTTGCTTATATACATCATGTACCTTTTGTTGGTTAACTAAGATAGTGTTAAACTGAACAAAGGTATGCCCCTCCTATATTTCTAACAATCTATCTATACAGCAAAGAATTTCTTCCTCATTCCATAAATACAAGTATTGCCTGCACTCTTACCACTAGACATGAATCTGCTATTATTCTTGGGAGTTGGGAGCATCCACCAAATGTTTAATATAGTATCATCCCTGCCAGAAAGCATAAGTATGGGTTGGACCTAAAACTAAAGAAGGTGACCAACAGTCTACCCATGCTCCTTACATGAACACCACCACCCAGTTACAACTATCTCCTTCCTAAGTTATCGCCTTCAATAGGACTCCCCACAAAGCACATCACTTTTTAGGTGCCTTTGATGATTTCCAAAAAAGTTGTGCCATATAACTAATCACCGCCCACCACCCAAAGGAAAACATTTTTGTAGCTAAAAAGTCTTCGCGGAAAATCAATAAAGGACTTCACTTTTCAATGTAGTTGCCCACACCGTATATCAACAAAACCGCATTATGTTCCGGTTCCTTACAGCCCGTACTTTTGAAAAAATGAACTTCTCTTCATTATGCAGTTCCACAAACTATTATGTATGATTATGTGACCTCATAAATAACGAACCCTATAGACCATTACGTTGTATCTCTACTTCTCAGAGCATGCTCTTGTATAAAGTCCCTGTAACCACCTTACTAGGATAGCTTGATGAAAGTGGAAAATCCAAGCTGTTTTCTATGCCAAACTCAAAGCACAAAGTGATCAAACACATTATGATAAACATCAACCAAGGTTTCTCACTCATCAAAGTTCACAGCGCATGATCAATCAGTATTAGTATAATAGTTAGGCAGGCTAAGCTCAAGGAGCAGTGACAACAGTTTCAAATCAGCTCATTGTGGACTCAATAGTTGGTACAAAAGCAATAAGTGCAACCAAATGAATTTAAAACAAAATAAATAAAGCATAAAATACAACAGTGCCAATTGGAAAAATGATTTCAAATAAACTCACCAATCCCAATACGAGTGCCAACAGTCAACTCAGAGAAGTCTATATTCCATTCTTCAAAAGGTAGAAGAGGCTTATTCACGAACATCGGTGATTCCAAAATCTTATTCCAGGTTAAGACCATTTTGTCATTCATCTGCCCCCTTCCTTCCAGAGCCTGCCTCCTGAATTCATGGGGAGACGAGGGTAATGATACTGCCTTCTGGGAGCTCATGTGATCTCTTGACAATGGAAACATGGAAGACTGTCCACGCGATATTTCAGGGTCGTCATGGTGAAAATCAGACACCTAAAATACAAATCGTTTGGCCAACACAAAGAGATAGAAAGAGACAATCCATCAAATACTGTTTCGTATATTCAATTAGGGTTAAGATAGAATATTGTAATAATCAGAGATTCCATTATTTTTCACCATGAACTAAGATAATAACATTCATTTATTAAGAGGAAAACAACTCCAAAAGATAATCGTATGCAACTTCATTCCGGCGAAATTAAGAGAGTGAAAGATCCCTAGAGAAAAGGACAGCCACAGAATCGAGAAAAAAATTCAACAAGAGTGTATACTGCCGCTCATTTTAACAGGTAGGTGGTAACAAAACCCAACTATTTCCAGAGTGAAAGACATCAAAGTATTTGGAATCTCAAAACCAGAGAGAAATGGTAGCTTACATTTTTTTGAAGATCCAATGTCCCGCCTCTGTCATTTGAAGAATGGGGGGATGAGCTATTTTCCCCTTGTTCTCTTCGATTCTGCTTCATTGCTTCATTCATTGCTCGAACCGCCCTGGTTTCGTACATGACACAAAAAACGGCATAAGTCAACGAAGGACATGGCTGTTAAGTCTTCTTAACAATATCCCTGACAGCGTCCATATTGTTATGAAGTACATCTATATCCAGGCACAAGTTCTAAGCACTAAGTTCTTTTTTTTCGTACAGAAAACATAGGGTGCTTACTAATATTCTTGGAATATATCACGAAAGATAGATAATAACGCAATTTAGCATCGAATAATTTCTCACTTGTACAAATTAATACCAAAAAGATGAGCCTATGAACTACAAGTGAAGACATTTATGATGATGACCATTATATTACAATAACTACCTTACGATGTCATCGCCAATTTCTGGAGTAATACTAATACTTCTTCTTCGTAACCTGCGTGGTTCAGATGTAGATGCTCCTTCTGACCTGTGTATAGAAACAGTCAAAATTCAGCAAGTTTCTGACAATTATGAAGGTTTATTATGCTCAAAAGTCTTCACAAGTCGATCCATTTTTTTTTACGACAAGGAAACCCGCAGCCGCTACCCTTTTGGGTGTGCACAGGGTAAAACTCCGCTCCTATGCAATAGCTCGTAAACCACATAGGAGAGGAAGTCGATCCATTTTTAAACAGGTAAATTTAAAGAGCGTGCATATATTAGAAAAGAAGAGATTATGGAAATTTTAACTCACATAAATATATATAGTTCTGAGTTACCCATCCCATAAAACATCAAAAGGTAATGATTGTGTCAAATAGACTAAAGATGAACAAAGTTTAAACCATTATCCCATTTTAAAGGGAGAAACTATGCAACTTTTTAACTCTACTCTGAGACACTCCACAGAAAGATGAGATAAAAAAGAGATAGTATGGAACACCCAGTACTCAGAATTCTTCTACCAAAAAACTATTCGCCATCCATCTCAAGTCAATATTACGTCTTATTAGTTCCACTGTAAAGGACTTATTTTTGTTCAATCTGTTCTTTTTCTCTTTAATGATTTGTAAAAAGAAATGTGTCATCATTATCCAAGTAATATCAAACTTCCAGATTAGAGTCTTAAGAAACATAATTACTACATCAAATATTTTAAAGAACAAATAATAGCTTTCCAGCAAGGGGAAATATTGACAAAATTGTATCTTATAAATTTGGAATAACTTATAAAAAATTACAAGGGTAATAGAACCAAATACCAACACACTGAAATCCTAATTAGTATGCATATGCACTCTTGTACTAACTCTATCAGCTATGCAAAACCCATTCTCATTAGCTATTAAGCACTTTCATAAAAAACTAGTAGTTAAGACAACTGATCAGTAAGGCAAATATCCATGTTTGAAGATACTATTAAACTTGATGGAATTTCATCAACAGAAATATTTTCACATGAGGTGGCTGCTGAGGTATGCACTTGTGTCTTCAACAGAAAACATGCTTAATTAACATCAAAATATTGCATTCAGCACTTCATTTTAAGCAACATTAGCCTCTCTGATTGTCAACTCAAGCGAATGAACCAAAGTACTGTGAACTGGGAAGTGGGCACCCTAAATGTGAATGGCTATAACATGTGTGATGAACCAAAATAACAGCAGGAACAAAAAGAACAATTTGAGTGCTTTATGTATGTCAATGTTTTGCTGAAATGCTGATATAAACTCATAGGAAACTGAAAACAAGACCAGAATTAAATACCTTGATGTAGCAACATCATCTGAATAATCTTTGAATGTTTTGGTATCACCACTAAGCATAGACCTGGCACGTGCTCGAAATGAAGGATGCTCCGGACTAGAGATTAGAAGTGAGAAAAGAACATAATTAGACGAAACCATCCAATACAGTAAAATGAACAGCTCAGTTTAATGGAGATGAAGAAAGCCACTTGATGTGTTGAAAACATCGCAACCTTCCATCTTTCCGTAACATTGTTTGAAACCTATATGATACCTCTTTAGCATGACAAAATTATCTTTTGATTTGCAGAGATTGATAAGAAAAAACTGAGAAGCTTTCAAAGATATAACTACACGTCTAGGACTCTTTATTCAAACCAGGATGCTATACATGTACATGAGATGCCAATTTTTTTTCTTTCATGGATTATAAGACATGTTAAAAACAAAGAAAATAAGGGAAATCTTAAAGAGCCTTCTAAAATTTGCTAGTTCAATATTAGCTGAGTCAAAATTGGTGTTACCATTTAACCACAAAATGCAGCAGAGTTAAAAGTAAATAAATAAATGGTATACAAGTACATGTGAGATGCCAGATTCATTTTTGGATCATAAGACATGTTTGAAACAACGACAAAATGTAGTGAAATCATCAAGCCTTCTAAAACTGTCAGTTCAATATAGCTTATTCAAAGTGGTGTTACAAATTAAACACAAAGTGGAGCAGTAACAAGAGTAAATAAATAAATTAGAAGAAGACCAATGATTAAAATTAAAACAATTCAAATATCCTATTAGTCACACTAGAACCAGCTCAAAAAGAAAAAACCAAGCTAATTGTTCAGAAACAAGTAAACAACCGCACAAATTTGTGCAAGTGGTGGAATGACACCTTATGCCATGTTTGTTCCATTTGTTACCTATCAAAAACAAAATAATGTGTTCCCTATAAATATAAATCATAGAAAAGAGCAAATGCTTAAAAGTTGTTTCCGACTATTTGTTGTAATAGTCCAAACCAAGCATGATGTTCAATTTCTCAACAAGCTACTTTTAGATATCCAGGAAGCTAGTAAATTTCATCACTTTCTAGTAACTAGTAACAGTGATAATGAACATATACATGTTCTCCATTATCAGGATCATTTTGAAAAAAACCATACTATTGCATCACGATATGAAGTTCAGATTTTAAACTAAAGAATTCAGTACTGTGTAATGCAAACCAAGTAATTTTGAGACACTTGAAAATTCGCCAACAAAAACACACATTATATACAATATCTCGTAACACAGAGATTTTAAATACCATGTTTCAAAGGCACATCAAACTCTGCAGTTAAAGCTACCCAGCATTATAAATAGACTTTATTAAGCTAAGCATTGCTTGCCCTGCACATTATTCTGATTATACACATGCTTGTGCAAGGTCACCAGATCGAAACGGAACACCTATTTGCATGTCAATTATATACACATACGCAGGGGAAAACTGCAATCAGAGGACTTCAAATGATTTTATTTTAGTAAGTTAACTATAAAGATCAGAAAAATGATTTGATCCAGAGTGTATTTTGTTGGTATGATCTCATCCAAAATTGGAAAACTGACAAAGAGCATCACTGCATATGTAAGGCAAAATCAATTGAAATAGGAGTCATGGCCATAGAAAAGTAAACCTTGAACTAACTTCATCAAAAAAAAAAAAAGTAAAACTTGAACTGACTTCAAAAAGAAAGAAAAGTAACCTTGAACTAGCAGTCCTTTGTTCAGTAATAACTTTCCTTCGGCTCCTTCTCCAAGCTGCAGTAGCAATATTGGGTTCGCTGTGCGAGAAACTGACACATAAAAATAGATCCAATAGGAAATAAGATCCACAGAACAGAAAGAGTAAAAAAACAGATGAACATTCTAAATTTCCTTTGCTCAAAGAGGATACAATGAAATGTCAATGTTATTATGCAAAAGCATGATTCTTAGCCGAGTGAAATAATACCTCAATTTTCTGTCAATGGAAGTAGACCGCAACATCATATTCCTCAATGAAGGTCCTGCGGCATTTGAAGATGCTTCTAGTCTCCTCTGGCATTGAAGGGCATCATCTTTCTCGGAACTGTAGAATATATAAAAAGATCAATTTAAAAATGAAGATAGGAAAAGAAGAAATGAAACTGCATCTTCACCCGCAAAAACGAACTTCCTGCAGATTACAACATGTTGACAATGATATTGCTACAGAAAATGTCGACAATGATAATGCAACAGAAAAAGATGAAAAGGATTATAGCAATTAAACTTGAACAATATTAATTAAAAAGTGAGAGAGATTTTGATCTAACCTCTCAGGATCAATTCTCTCTGAAAACCCATAAAGAGGACTATTAGGCTCCAATGGTGAATCACAGGAATCATTTTCTGCAGAATCACTCTCTCCAGCAGCAGATATGTGGGTCATAAAAATAGCCTTTGCTGATCGAGGAATAAGTTGACCAGGAAAACGCATAAGGTCGACAAGCAGTTCCACAGAATTTAACACAACTATAACAGACATATGTTTAGATGAGTCTACACATTCAGAAGCTCCATCAGCAGGCAACCCCTAATTAAGAAACACAAAAATATTATAAGGTTAAGTTTCACGAGAAGTATGGCAAAGAAAAAAAATGAAGTGAGAATTCATAAAATACAACATTTTTCAGTATGAGTTTAGAGGACAAACATGGAATTCACAAAAACAAGGGAACTACAATTGTTTTTCCTTCAGAGAAAAGCTTACCACAACAAGTTGACTCTCAACACCTACAGTATCCGCTAATACTTTGAACAGTATTGCTCGAGAACGGCATGAGCCATGCTTTATTTGACCCAACATCTGGATGCCTCGGATGTCAGAAATGTGAGAGCTTTCTTCAAGAGCAGCTTTCGAAGGACTTAGTTCAGGGTTTGATCTTTTGAAAACATCTGATACCTATGTAAGGAGTCATTCAAACAACATATAAAATGATAAAATGTCCAAGGAAGATGCTTAACATCAACTTCAACCTTTATCTTTGACTACAACAAGAAAATACCGAACATATTCCTACATGGTGTGTGGGGAAGATGGGTTGTTGTGAGTGTCTTGGGAAAAAAATATAACAAAGAGGGCTCTTAGGGGGAGAAGAAAAAGTTCTATTTGCAGCAACAAAATAATAAGTGCCAGAACATGTTCGAATTATCTCTGTGCAACCCAAGAGACCAGAGTTAAATTAACAGGACGGCCACTCAAGAAACATCGCCATAAAGAAAACAAGTAATTTGACATGGAAACAAGCAGAAAAAAGAAAGCAAAGGAAAATGCTGTGTCAAATTATAGCACAGTGAAGATAAAGTAAAGAAATATGAAAACCCACCAATCCAGCTATCTTTTTTATAATAGCTGCAGGATTTGAGCCTAAACCTTTCACTAGTGCGACAATCAGTTGCTTTAGCATAGAAAGCTTCTTGTCTTTCTCAAAATCGACAAGTATAATATCTGCTCTTAAACCCTCCAGCTCCAGCGCCTGAAGTTCATCAAAAGTGGGAATATCTTCAAAAATCTCTTTGAGCCTTTTCTCCTGTGACAAAAAGGATAAAGAAAGGGCATTCAAATAAAATCAAAACAAGTGCTAGTCAAAAACACATGCCAGCATCCACATTAGGAGATACAAGAAGGAACAAATGGAATACTAAATTAACCATTAGTTCAGCTTCTAAAGAACAAAAAAGTATATATCTTATTCAAAGGAAATCAAATAACAAGCACTGTCGAATAGAAACTAAAAGAAATTTTATGGTGCTCACAGCAACAACTGAGTAGAAACCATTTGGAATTGGGTCTGACAGTGTTCCAGTTTTCCAGAGAATCTGTGAAGCAGTCTGACATGGAAGCCTATCATGTACTTCATTTTCACTTGGTTCCTTATTCCTCAAGTTCTCTTCTTTACTATCAAGACTAACAGATCCAAACTTTTCAACAAAATCTGAAGGCCAACATGCAGCCCCTGGGGACCTCTGCTCTGAGGGCCCAACTTCATCTCCTCTCTCTTCCATGCCAGCAGATAGTTTAGTTGCAATAGAACCTCCTAGACAGCTAATCCATAAAAGAGCTTATCCATCTCACACTTGTTCTTAGACAGACTATCATTAATAAGGAGCTTCTCCTCCTCCAACCTGCCCAAGCTTGATGCCGTAAAATCTGCAAACATAAAATATTTGGACGTCAGCGAACATGATTCTAAAATAGATGGCTCTATATGATAAGTTTAAAAGGTTAGAGGACTCATAAGGGATAGAGCATGAATGACAGCAAAAGCTACTGAAGGGCCACTAAAGTATGGAACTCCTGCTGCTTCAAAACGAAAATAAGGGATATAATCGAAGTGGATAAAGAATCTGTATTTCAAGAATCAGAGCCTGTTTGGCTTAACTTAAACAAGTAGTTTTTAAAAAGTCAAACTACAGTAACTTTTAAGTTAAAAAATAGAAAGTAGGGGAGTACGTACTCTTAACATTTAACTTTTTTCAAGTCATTTAAACTTAGTTTAAGTTATTTTTAACTTTGCTAAACACTCCCAAAATCTAAAAATGACTTAAAAGTAGGTTTGACCAACTTTTAAGCCAATCCAAATAGGCTCTCAGCCAGCAAATAGTATGACATCTGAAAAAATTAACACTATCAATTTATACTGATGAAAAATAGATAGTGACACCACAACTTTACTAAGTTGCTTGAGCGTTTGGCTTCCAGAATAGTCTTTTCACTTTGTCTTCTGATGTCTTCATCCCACAATAATGTACAGCGTTTCTAGTGTCTTTCATTTGTACTTTTTGCTGCTACTGGAACTAGAAATCCACATATGAGAAGGTGTGGGCGCATTAACCAAAGGGGAAGCTCAATGATCTTCATCTGGATTTAACTTAGATAATTGCTATGCTAAACTATCTAAAGTGGTGAAGTGCTGTGCATTGGAGAATTGATCAACATATAAACAAGATATCCCAAATCTCAATCGTAAGAGATTGCATCAGATTGCCCTCCAGTATGCAATGTTTCAAATGAAATGAACCATGGTTAACCAACAAAATGTGCCGAGTGTTGCTGCTTACCAAATAGTTTTACACCAGCGCAGATGTAATAAAAAACACTATATGCATTAAGCCAATAGAATACACCTTCACAAGAAGAATTACAAACATTACTATTTATTTCCCAAACCAACCTAACTTTGCTGACAAATGACTTTCCGTCAAAACTAGCAAATGTACTACCCAAATCACATCAAACTATACTACACAACACAATATAAATTCAGTAGAAGTATGATATCATCTACGTTCTAACTACCGAGGCAACAAATAAATTAATTTGCAACATCATCATTCATGAACTTTTCCGAATCCAACATTGACCATTTTACTAGGCTTAACACAAAACTTAATTAAAACTCCTCATAAGAACCGACAGAAGACTCTAATAGCAAGATAATACCAAGAATTAGATAATCAACAAGCTGAATTTAACAACCCTACTTCGCTGACAAATGAATTTTCGTCAAACGCATCAAAACTAACAAATGTACTACCCAGATCACATCAAACTTCACTAAACTACACAACGTAATATCATTTCAGTAGAAGTTTGATATCATTTCCATCTGCCAAAGCAACCGAGAAATTGATTTGCAATTCATCTTTAATGAACTGGCGTATAGTCAAATTTCAGCACGACTACAGTTCCTAATCCGAACATTGAACATTACACTAGGCTTAACACAACAATTGAATTAACACTCTTCATAAGAATTGACGGAAGACTCGCAAGGAAGATAATACTAAGAATTAGACAATCAACAAACTGAATTCAACAAGAACACATGCAAATAATACTTACCGAATCTGAAATTGATGAATACAACAGCAATATCAAAAGAAGAAGAAAAAATCGTGATCGGAGAGTTACCAGTAGAGTAGATCTTAGAAAATGAATCTGGAGCTACTTCACTAACAAAGCGATTATCGCCATTTCTAATCCTTCATCGCTTGAAGATTCAGCTTCTTGTCGCAATCGTCAGTTTACACCTCTCACAAAGACGATACCAAACTCTAGAGAGAGAAAGGGAGAAATAGAGAGAGAGAGAGAGGCGGGGATTGTGTTTGATTATATTTTTGGGTCTATGTGTTCGTATCAATTGTTATATTGATGCATCCACCAAGAAAGCGATGGCGTTTTATTTATACTTTTATTTGATTTAAATTAAACTTGTGATCTTTCTTTTTTGCAATTCAGGTACAAGCATCGAATCGTATTGTACAAGTTCAGCAGGCGCAAAGGTAGCTCAATTTTAGTCAACAGTCAATGAAATTAGGAATTAAATTCCATAATTTCGGGAAACTAAGGAATATACTACTACTCCGTTCACTTTTATCAGTACACTATTTCAAAAATAAATTTTCATTTTCATACATCAGATAAAGATAATTACTATATTTTTCATGTTTTTATCTTTAGCATTATGCATCAATTTTTAAGGAATAAAATAGTATGGCCAAATACATAAGTTGATCCCTAAACTTGTTGGGTTTTTTCCCTCAGATACTTCAACTACGTCATTTTCCTATTAAATCCTTATAATTTGTTCCGTTTAAACAAACATCGTTGTCTGATGTGGAACCAGATTTATGAGGGGTATTGATAGAGAATACATGTGTTGTTCCATAACTCATTGGTCTAATTGATAATGAAAATGTTCGAGAATAATTGTGTTTTACTTAAGTCATTTGAACACATTAGAAAACAGATGAGACTAACACGGTTTGTCTTCGTTCCTTCAATCAAAACTATTACAATTCGAACACAGTTGAAGCCATTTACAATAGAAAAGCCGATCAAAATCAACCAACAGTGTTTTAAAAGAACAAATTGTGGATGGTTCAATGATTCAATAAAAAAATGACGTAGTTGACGTACCCGAGGGAAAAATCCAACAAGTTTAGGGATCTATTTATGTATTTGGCCAAATAGTATTGTTTTCTTATTAGGTATGTCAACTCCAGTACATGACAAGCAAAATTGAATGAAAGAATAATATTATATTTTAACAAAAATTGTTACATCATAGGATCGATTAAATTTAAATCCATATTAAGATAGGATTAGTCATTTGATTACGACCTTACGAGCTAGCTTTGTCAAGCTATGTGTAAATCATTAATTAAAGTGTGATTTAATTAAAGTAATTCTTTTAGAAAAATGATTTCATATTCAAAACTTTGTCAATATTTACATTGAAAGTATTTTTTTTAAAAATGATTTCATATTCAAGATTCGATCTCAAAATCTCTAATTACAAAGAAAAAAATACGTAAAACGTTTGCTGTCCATCGGAGAAAAGGCAAAAAGTGTGATTTGAAGGAGGTGTGAGTCACGTGCGTGATGAGGGGGAGGGGAGTTTGGTTGCCTGTTAACTCCGACAAGGCAGCTGGCAAAGTGGGGGTGGCTTACCAACATCCACATCTTCATCCGCGTGAATCCTTTTAAACTTTAAGCACTGTTTCTTCTCTTTTTAAAATATTTATTTTTTTTCTCGTTCGATACTCACATTAAAAATTGATCAAATTTAAATTTGCATCCAAAAAATTCGTATCAAAGATATAATATTTTCTAATAAAAATAATTTTATACTCACAGATTCAAATTAAAAACCTCTTAATTAAAGATAAAAAATTACTTATCACTCCACGATGACCCTTCTCGATAAATATTCATTTTCTCTCAGCTGGCGGAGCACTCAATTCTTTTGAAAAGAAAAGGCTTTTTAAAAAAAATTAAAAATCACACCAACTTATTCTAAGTATAAAACATCAATTTAAGTGACGTATTAATGAATATAGTCATGCAAAGTCGTGGAAGAGTAAATGCTACTCATAAAAGAAAATTGTGATAATAAATTAAAATAATATTTTATGATTATTTCAAATTTTGAAATAGTTTTTGAATAAAATTAACATAGCTGTAAAGCGCATGAACAAATTCAACACATATGTTGGAGTATGAGACATTGACAAATCAAACTCAAGAAATAATTCACAAAAGTTCAGACTTTATAGTTTAAGTATGAAATTTTCCTCGAGTTTTAAATTTCACAAACAATTTCTGAAGTTCAAATATTTATCACTTCTAATTTTAGGAATAATTCAAAAAATTTAATTTTTCACAATCCAAATATAATGATTTGCTTGAGTTTTAGATATAATAAATGGTTCAAACTATTACCAGTTCAATTATAGTAATGACTAACAAAGACCAAATTTCCATAAGTTAAATGTGAACAAAATTTTTAAATTTCCCAAATAATTCATTAAATTTAGTCATATAGCCGTTTAAATTTCAACAAACAATTTATGAATTTTGTTTGCTTTCCACATTGAAAGGTAGCTAAACATCGAATAATTTTAAAATATTGACTAAAATTTAGTTATTTATTTGTTAATTTCCCCAAGTGGCTATGACCAATGAAACAAAAATTGCTAAATGATGGACCGACATGAACAAGTAGCCAAATGTGTATTATGTATTTTAAAGGGAAAAAACGTGAACAATTAGAAGCCTCGATCTTCACCAAATTAGAGTTAGAGTCAAATTTTGACTTTTGAGATCAAGGAAATTGATTGGGTCCAATTCACACCGGAAGCAATTTGTTTTAGATATAATATTTACTTCATCTAAAATCAAATATTATTTTAGTATGAATTTTTTTAAAAAAATAAGTGTTGCTTTCATTAAAGTTTGATTAAATGTGCATTTTTACTAAACTCACTTTAGTCTTTATTAATGATATTTCATAACTTTGAGTTTGACTTCTACGATGAATTAGTTTTAGTGTATTTTACGTGAATTATCTTTAAAAAGTTTTCAAAATATTTAACTTATCATTAGTATTCATAAACTTCATGTGGAAGTATGTCCACTCATTTTCGTTAAACAATTGATTATTGTAGAATAGTCATGTCATTATAGACTAAGTGAGTCGATAAATAGATATGTGACATTTGCCCGTAAAGTTAAGTTTAATAATTCAAAATTTAGATATACAAAAAAGGCATAATACATAAATATGTATTTTAATTTGGGTTCAAATTATATTTATGTCATTCAATTTTGGGTGTGCACAAGTAAACACTTAAACTTGTATAAAGTTGAACAAATAGACACATGTCCTGCATGTCATCCTAAATATCATTTTTCGTCCTACGTGGTGTCGTACGTGTATTTTGCCATGCAGAACTCATGTGTTTATTTATTTAAAAGTTGGATAGTTAAAGTACTTATTTGTACATTATGAAAGTTGGAGGTCAAAATTAAAATTTAAAATCAAGTTTAGGATCTAATATATGTATCATACCTACATAAAAGATTAAATTCAACTTTAAAATAGTAAAATTATTAATTCGTAAATTCTAAAGTTGATTTTAAAATGATTAAACTTGTAAAATGTTGCGATCTACGACTATTCCTTAAATGGGATCCTCAAAGTGGCTATATGTGCATGTTGGTCATTTTGATGGGCAAAATGTTTTAAGCCCATTTGAATTTAAATGATTTGGCTAAAACTTACAAAGAGTCAAATAGACTTATAAGTATATTTAACTTATTTACGTGTTCGATAAACACTAAAATGATTGTAAATTAATATCAATGAAAAAGTTATTACCCCACACCCCCTCTCTGTACCCTCACCATCACCTCCCAAAGTATATTTATTTATCTAGATTATATACAAGTACTTTAAAGATAATTTTTATTATTCATATATTAAACGCAAAAAACAAATAAAAAGTTTAGTTATTTTTTCAAGATATTATCCTACCTATCGAACACACCTTTCATCACAAAACAAATCGCTATTGCGATGAGATGTATTTTTCAATTGGACCTACCAAATTGGTTTTGTTGATATTTATGTTTTTTACCTCTTGTTTAGTTTTCATTGACAAAAGAACGTGCTCGTCCTTGTTTTATTGTGACTTGTTATTAGATTTTGATTCGTTAATTTAAATCTTTATTTGTTATTAAAAAAATAAGCTGAGAAATTACATGATTAGACATACTTTATTAATCTCTATATATTGTTACTTATATTTACAAAATATTATGTATCTTATTTATGAGTTTCTTATCATATATTGAGGAAAATATATCTAGATAGAAATAGTTTTGCTCTCAAATATACTAAAATAGGGAGAGAGTCGAGTGAGATCTCATATACATACGAATCACACTAGATACAATATGTATATAGTCTGATTCGCATGTATCATAGATACATTGAAAAGTGACGAGCAAGATGGGAGGGAGGTGAAGGAGCTGAGCAACAAGATTTGTTATGTATATCAGATATATGTATAAAATAAATTACATCTAACTATGATTCTATATATGTATTCCAAAATACATGTATCTGGATAACTATCTTGACGCAACAAAATATGATAAGATACATAACATTACTAATTAAAACGTATCAAAATAATTAACTCCTAATTATGATACGATAAAGAAACTTATAATTATTCATAAGCAATGCGATTAAAATTTCTCGACTTTTTTTCATGTCCTTTAAGTGCACTATCCAAAATATCAAAATCTTTTCATGATGAAAAATCAACCTCTCTCTTTTTGTTTTATTCCTTGTAAATAAATGTCTGAATGGTGTTGTACGTTGTTAAAAGAAGGGAAACTTATGTATACTATTTAATTAGTCATTGTAATACTTTATTTTAATTATTAATTGCGATTATTATTAATCTTTGATTATGTGAGTTGACTTTGAGTTTGTACAGTAACCTCGTTTATATTATTTTACACATTTATATAATTCACAACTAACAATTCTTCATTGTTTTGTATTTATATATGATGTCTCCTTCGACTTTTCAATTTTATCACCATATACATTTAATATAATTTATATAATGAAATTTACATATAATTTATTTAATTGTTTAAAGTTCATATGTATATGTTTGTATCAATTCGTTATATCAAGTTTTATCATTTATATAATTATAGACTCTGAATATTTTAATTATACAAAAACATGTGAATTATACAAACGTACATGTAAATTATATAAACGAGATGTGAATTATACAAAGTATTGTCTCTCTCTCTCGCTTGCCTCTCTCAATCTCGCTCGTTAGATATACAAATATATATGTATATCAGTTACATATATACAATTATTTTGAAAGATATACATATAAAATTTATATCTCTCCATTCTCTGCTTTATCTCGCTCGCCTCTCTCTTTTCTCTCTGAATTTCGCTTGCCACTCTCCTCTTTATAACATGCAACTATGAATTGTGATTAACAAACTATAATTGTGATACATAATTAAGCTATTTTTCGAAAGTTCACTAAAGAAAGAAATTGAATCGGGATACTTACACTACAATAAAAATGACCATTAGCTGCATTTAATTCTTAATTGCCGCTCAATATGTACTTTTAGCGGCAATTGTCACTCTTTATATTTGTCCCTAAAGCCTTTAGCGACATTAGTTCTAATGACACTTAACTAATGGTGATAAAGACGTTAACACTCTTTATTAGTGTTAACATTTAATATCGCTAAAAATTAATTTTTGTTGTAGTGTTATGTGGTTACGACTACATGAAGTCGTCAACCTAGATTCATGTATTATTTATTATTAATATTATATGCTTATTTGTTTATAAAATAAAAGAGTGAGAACAACTATATGGACTCTTTATTCCTCTTTCATTAAAAGGAGTTCAAGCAAAATAATTATTGAAGAAGATTTTTTACATGTGATGATACAATATGACTGGTGAACTAAAATTTGCCTAACTCATTAGTATTCTAAAGTTGATATTAATTTTTACTTAGATATTTTAATTAAATTTTAGCAGTTTATTTAAAATTGTATTGCCCAAATAAAAAATTTGTATCAATTTTAATGGTCTTCTAAATTATGTGTTTGAGTTTATTTTTGAGGTCTCTTCATTGATAAGTTTGATTGAGATTAAACAATATATTTCCACTCATATTATAATATTCAAGGTGTTAATGTTAATTCAAATTATGAATTTCACATCTATCCACAAGAGAAACAAAAAAAAATAAAAATCAAAGAAAGTCTTTTCAAATTATGAATTTCATATTTAATTTGTCCCTCAAATTTCATTTTTATTTTTGGATCCCACAGCTTTATTTTCTGTCACCTGTAGGGTTATATGATGGAAATTATTGGTACTTTAGCAAGAAAGGGACATTTTAAACATTAAAATCTTTCTTATTAAAAAGATATTTTTATAACACAAAAGGTACTAAAAAAATAATAGTATATAACGAACCCTCTTCGACATAAAATTTCTTTCAAATATCACGTTTTTATAATATAAAAATAAAAATTTATATATCATATGAAGTGTAATATACCATGTGAGACGTTCACATCTATCTTTTATGGTATTAATTAAATTAATTAATTTTCCTTAGTACTTCTCATAGAAACTACAAGGAAAATGATTTATCATTTTTTGGTCCACGAAAGTTACAATTCTTTCTATCGTACTTTCATTTTTCTCAAATAATATAAGATATTTCGTAGATGAAGAAATGTAAAAAAAAAAGATAAAGCAATTTGATTTTTTGTTCACTTAATTAAAACTTAAGATCGACAATATGAACAAGCTCATACATTTAACTCATTCGGTTTTGGTCTTCCCTTAGATACCTGAGATTCAATTCTTAAGTGAATTAACCATTGGTTGCTAATTAAGGAAACCAAATTATTGAATTTTAATTATTTTTTCCCCATTAATTGGGAATTGGATTATCATAGCAGCAAAAATACTCTATGATAGTACTATTAATATGTGCATTACAAAAGTTGCAAAAGTACAATATTATAAAAACACTTTGCACATGCATCGATTAAGCAGAATAATTTTTGCTATGTTATTAAATCATTTAGTCAGACGGCTAATGAAATTAATTAAGATTGGATAGATCTAGCTAACCAGAATAATTAATGCTCTAATTATTAAAAACCATAGTACTTAAGTACACGTACATTAACTTTCCTTTAAATTGCTTCATAGCCTTAATCCAATTTAAACACCAAACTCAAGAAAAATATTACTTCCTCGATTCCCTTTTACTTGTCAAATACACCGAAAAATATTTTTTCCTTTCATTTTCTTACTTAGAAAATCAAAAAAGATTTTTTTTTCAATTTCCCAAAATTATATTGAAAGTATTAGTAATTAAAGTTAGTTTTACAATGTTCCATAAATAACAATAGAGTAAATTACATCTTTAAATTAATACATTCTGAATGGAATAGGAGGATAAAAAATTGAATTATACCGAATATTTATATTAAATCAATAAATATAGACACATACATGTTAAATGTATTCGTATCATTTAATCGTGATTAAGTTTATACATATTTTAATTTTATTAAATCATTAAGTTAAATTATGTTAATTCAAACATTCAATGCATAGAAATACTTATGATAAAAGTAGAAATTTATAATGAACTAACTCATCATTTGATCTTTCACTCTTTGTAATGGGAAAAAGGGGGTGTTTTTAGCTAAAAGTAGTAATCCCATAATTATTAAAGAATGAGGTATTGAAGAGCCTAGAATAATAGATGAATGATTATAAACCAATTATTATTATTATTATTATTGTGAAAAAAGACAAGTTGAGTGGTTCATAAAGTAAATAAAATTCTATTTCCCAAGATATCACCACAACTTATAAATGAATGACAATGATGCATGTGTTATGACTATGACTTTTGAGGGGCCTAACCTCTATTTTAATAAATGCCATCACATGATCCAAAAATCAATAACCAAAAGACTAAAAAGTTAGAACAATATTTCACGTTTCGTTTTAATTTATCTGTCTTATTTAAATTTTAATTTATAAATATAAATAACAAAATTAAATCTTATTTCACTTTAATTTATCTTTTATTTGATTTTTAACTTATAAATATAAATAACAGGGTTAGACCTTACCTTACCGATCCCGACAAGTCAAAGGAACTTATGGATTCTTTTTAGCTAAACTTCAAGTTGTTTATTTGAATTTAAAAATGTTTTGGTACAGTATTTGTTATATAGTTTTTTAAGTGTTGGTAAGCTTAAGTTCTCTCAAAGGAGAATCAAAGAACTTAGCCCTTTATTCTTGTCTTTGTGTATTAGCTAATCTCTATTGTTTTTCTATCTTTTTTTTTCTTCTCTCTCTTAGCTCATATTTCTTTAAAGATTTCTGATTTTTTGGGTGTTTTACAGCTAATGTATAGATAGTGTTTATGCTTATTCATTCAGCCAAGAAAGTCACTTTGCAGATTGCAGTTCAAGATCATCTTTTTATCAAAGGTACTAAAACTTTCTCACTGTATTATTCTCTTTTTTTTCTGTCTATGATGTGTTAGCATTGATTTCTTTAGAGGGTTTTTGCTAATTTTGTTGAAAGAGATTTCTTGGATTTTGGTATGGTTCATTTTCCATTTGATGTCTAAGAGTTCTTTATAGTTCCAAGTTTTGATCTTTTTTGTTGTCTTGCAACTCTAGAAGAAGAAGAGGGTGTAGGGTGGGTGGTGGTGGTGGGGGTGGGGGTAGGAAGGGTCAAAGTTTCTATCTTTTTTGTGTGTTCTTTTGGTAGATATGTTGCATGTAGAAATGGAGATTATTGGATTGGGGAAAATGGGATATAATGTATTAAGGTAAGAAAATTTTGGATTGATAGAAATAGTATCAAGATTCCATGAGTTCATAGATTGGATACTCATGAATCAAAATTTTAAGGTTAGGCTTGTGGAAATGCATCTTTTTTTTTTGAAAATTTAATTGGTAGTTTTCGAAGTAAATGGAATTTTTGTGGAGATTGGTATGAAGCTGCAGCCGCGTTTTTTTACCTCCGAATCTTGTAGCTAAGTTTTTCCATATGATGATCCAGAAATTTACCTCATTTGTTCTTTCAAATCTCTTTATTCATATCAATTCGTATGAGTCAATTCAAGTATATTTAAGTATGATATGGTTGAGTGTGTATCTGGTAGCATGGGCGGAGCTAGGGGGGGTGCAAGGGAGTTCATCTAAATCCCCCTTCCCCCCTGAAAATTACTGTTTTTATGTACGTAGACTAAATTCTTTTGGTTTTTCGTGTGTTTGTTTCTTTGACCCTATTTGGATGGACTTATAGCTTATGGATTCCCTTAGTGAAAATCCTGGCTCTGTCACCGTCTAGTTGACGGTAAGATTGCACTATTTAGGTCAGGTGAGGGCAGAGTCACAAGTGAAACTCATGAACTATGTACACGACAGTTTGTGCTGTTAAGGCCCTACATGTTGGCATTCTTGTCTAACTATTGGTGCCAGCTGCAAGCACAAGCTGATTGCTTTGAGATCTTATCCAATGTAAATGAATCCTGTAAATGTTTACACCAATGCTTTTGCAATTAGATAAGAGTATAGTTGTTGCACTTGTACTGGGTTTCGTGTTTGCCAGGACTTATTTGTTGTCAGGTTAACGACTATTATCTACTACCCTCTCTTTACCCCACTTGTGGGACTATACTGGGTATGTTGTTGTTGTTATATCTCCGTGTAAGATAACTATAAGATCTCTAGCTTTAAAGAACAATTAGTTTGCCAAAATAGCCCAACTAGGGATAGCGATGATTATTGCTTCTCTTAGAGAAGCTGACAAATATAAACATGCATTTACTCAGTTATGTAGTGTTCGGAGGAGTAAAAATAATCTGCATTAATTCATCCATTGTTATTGAGGAAAGTATCATTTGTTATATTGTTCGTGTTGTTAAATATAGCACTAGCAGTAAGTGTGACGGATTGATGGTTATACCTGCAGAAATAAGGTGTTTCTATGTTGCTAAAGAATCTCGTCTGACAGATTGATGGTTATACCTGCAGAAATAAGGTGTTTCTATGTTGCTAAAGAATCTCATGGAGGACAAGCAGCTGAATTTGGATCAACCGTTTCTGTCAGTAAGACGAGCCTCTCCAACAGTGGCTTCTGGGAGTGACGAGACAAAGAAGACTGAATATTCTCTCCCCTCCGTAACTCATCCTCCTCGTTACAAATCAGAACTGAAGTCAGGTCCAGTGAGGAATCCAGGAGTTGTGCCTTTCCGCTGGGAACAGAGCCCTGGAAAACCCAAGTATGAAAGCAAACGGCAAATTCGTGCTACTGAGAAACCACCTATTGCCCCGAGACTTCCCCCAGGGAGGAAGCTGAAAGATATCCAGGATTCTGATAAAGCTCATGAAAGTCAAAATGTTAGTGAAAGCCAAACAGGAAATGCTCAACATTCCACCCCGAGTTGCATGAATTTGGATGAAAAGGTGAAGAAGATTGAGAGTATTGACTGCTCAAAAGATATGATACAGGATATGGAAAAATGTGATTCAGAAGATGCTGGTGAAGTATATTTGGATGCCCCCAATACACTTTCAAGAACTGAATCATTCTTCGTGAATTGTAGTGTAAGCGGCTTAAGTGGATTAGACGAACCAGAAGCAAAACCATCTGGTACTTCTTTAAGAGATCCACAAGCTAGAGATTTCATGATTGATCGGTTTCTGCCAGCAGCCAAGGCCATGGCTTCAGAAAAGTCTTTAGAAACGCCTCAGTATGCTCCCAGGAAGCAACCAGCTGTTCAGGAGCAACCAAGACAACTCAAGAAAGTAGTAAATGGGGATAAGAGGCCTCAGCTGCGTTATGGACCTAGTTTTGCACTTCGTTATTCCCAATTCCATGATAACTATGAAGAAGAAAGTGATGATGATAGTTGTTATGATGGAAATCTACCTACTAAAGTTTGTGGATTATTGCCTCGTTTTTGCTTGAAAAGTTCGTTTTGTCTGATGAATCCTGTACCTGGAATGAGTGCTAGAACCAGAGTACCCATGTCTCCTGCCAGTAGAACACAGACTGGATCATCATCTACCGCTTCTTGCAGTGGATCCGAGAATGAGGTATCAATTTCCACTGTCTTTCTTCTCGTCACTTCTGTTGCTCTACTGCAGCCACTTATGTTGTGCTAACTTCCTCTCCCACATTTTCTTTATCACTTATGGTTCTAACTTATTGCAGCAGTCCAAATCTGAGTCAGTGGCTGGATTTGTCACAGTTAATGCACATGAGGACGCAAATGATTGCTTTCAAGAATCATTTGATTATCAGAACATTGCAGCTGAAGCGGATTTAGCAGCTCCTCTGGCAGAGAAAACTCTGCATGTAGATATTGTACATAAGGTGGAATCTCCAATTATGAAATCACCTCCTAAAGCGGAGAGACCATTTAACTTACAGGATGAGAATCAAGATGTTCTTAAAAAGATGGCAGAACAAAAGCCCTCAGTCGATTCTTCACTTATTTATTTTCCACCAATATCAGCGGAAAAATTGAACAATGGAGGGGAAATGATGGCACTGACAGCTTCTGAACAAGCTCAAGATCATTACCAGGATGCAGCCTCAGTGAAACCCAAAGATGATGTTAAACGAAGTACCAGAAAGCAAACAGTACGAAAAGAAAAGTTAGAGAACTCACGCGTAGCACATTCAAAGCTTCCTGCTCCCCCTCCTTTACCAAAATCTCCATCAGATTCATGGCTTTGCCGTACTTTGCCTTCACTGTCCACGAAAAATCCATCTTCAAGATCATATGTTGGGACAGGAATAAGTCCTAACAACCAATCTTGTAAGCCACTATCTAGTGATCCCAAGTGGGAAACAATTGTTAAAACAACAAAGGGACATCAACAGCATTTGCGATATACTGAGGTAAATTCTCCCACACAGTGTTCAAGTTTGTGAGACATCTTTTTTTCTTCTTGTTGTTTCTGCTGCCTCTTTTTTTTATCGGTCCTTCAGCCGAGGGTCTATCCTAAACAACCTCTCTACCTTCGCAGGGTAGAGGTAAGGTTTATGTATGCTCTACTATACCCTCCCAGACCCCACCAGTAGGATTACACTAGGTTTCTTGTTGTTGTACAGTGTTCAAGTTTGTGCACTTCTCTTTCCAAGACGAACCCTCAAACTCGTTAAATTTGGGAGTGGTTCGGCTGATTGTATGCTACATTTATGTGTAACTTCTTCTCTGTTTTCTAAAATTTATCTCGAATCTACCAGGAAATGATGACATTGACACCTATACCAGAAGCTCAATAGAAGACAGAGAGGTCGTTTCCCATGCTCTCCCCGCGTAAATGAAATAAGTTCCGCGGTAAAACTATCAATACAACTGGTTGCAAGATGATTGAAAATATTCAGTTTTTGTCTGATTTTACACTACCAATTTCCAGTTTATGATGGGTTTATAAATGCAAGTTTTGTGCCCAAGTTCATATTCTGTTATTTACACCATGTGATAGAAGTCTGTACAGGTATTTATAAGAGTAAACTTGAAGTCCCCTTATATATGATTTGATTCATAATAAAAAAGTTTTCTGGTTTTTATGTATACATTCCATGTTTTCTGATTGATCATTACTTGTACAATTTACTTAACAATAACGACATATCTAGTATAGTCTCACAAAGTGGAGTTCGGACACGATAGAGTCTGCCTCAGAGATAGAGAAACTGTTTTTGATAGATCCTTGGTCCAAGGGAAAAAAATAGTCCGAAGTAGTCCAGATTCCAGAATACTTGTACAATCTACTACATCATGGAAAATCTATGTAATATTTCATTTGATTGATTTCTCACGTGATCACTCAACTAACGGTTAATTATCTCAGTCACTTTCAAGGTCATAACTATTAGTTGAGTGACCACAAGAGAAATCAACTCACATTGCATAAAGATTCCAATGCAGGATGATGAGTATTTTTGGTCAAATACATCCTTGCACTATTCCCTCTAACTTAAATTATATCCTTAAATTACTTTTTAACAAAAAAAACACCCTTCAAGTATTTTAAACTTGACAACTTTCATCCTTTTATCAAAATTTGACAAAAAACTAATAATAACAAAATTCATACAAAATAATGTATGACCTGCACATGCTTTTGTATAAAGTCCATCATTATTCTACAAAAAATTTAACAAAAAGATGAAAGTGGTTATGTTTTAAATATTTGGGGAATGTTTTCGGTTAAGAAGGATAATTTAAGGATGTAGTTCAAGTTGAAGGTAAAGTTTCAAAATGCTTTTGGCTAAAAATTCACAGGATGACTATCAAACTCGGACTTCGATACCACTTTATATGGACAATATATCTGGGTGCGCTTCGGAGGTCTGGCTCTAATACTATTTTAAATAGGTATTCAACGTAACTCAATTTTCGAAGTTAGTTCAAGAGGGAGGATTGTCCCAAATACATGTAAGGTAGTCTACACCCCTTCCATCACATATAGGATATTATTCTTTCTGTCACATAAGTACAAGTATTTGTTTCTTTTTTCAAAACTCAATAATGACCCAAGTAGCATGGAGCGCGTGGAATTCTATATAAATCAACAAGGATTACTTTGCAAGACTAAATACTCCTGGATGACCGATTAAGAAGTAAAACTGCAAAGGAAGGGTGAAGATAACCCCCACTGGAAAGTAAAATGGAATATGAAATCATAAGCTTCCAAGCAGTTTGCGGAGCCAAGGCTCTGACCATGTGCCTATTGAAGAATAAGCTGAGAAATTGTAATATGAAATTCATAAACTAAAAATTCTGACTCTACCCTTAGCGAAATCTCCAAAACTTTCTTAGCAATTTCTATTCTTGAGATCCCTGACAATCTTGATGGTCAAGAGAGTTATGAAGACTATGGTCAAAGATTACTAGAAGAGTCAATCAATAACAGTATTAAGATCATGTAAATTGCTTATTTTCTAAAAGTACTAATATTTCTAATGAGGGAAATTATTACTTTAAAAATAAACACTAGCCCTTTTGTCAAATATTAGAAAAAATAGTAAAGTTATGTGACATGATACTAACCAAACAGTTATAATGTACTCTATTCGTTTTAATTTGTTTGTCGTATATCTGACTAAACATAACTCCAATTTTCGAATGTAATTTTTCAATTAGAAAGCAAAAATTACTTTTTTTTTCTTTTCAAATTTCAGAATGAAACATGGACAAATGTCTAGTTTGACTGGATCGCACGGAATAAAATAAACTTTTAAATCTAATAATTGTAAACTAAAGATGTGTAATGTGTTGGGTTCGGAAGTGATTAAGGCGTTATGCGGAAGCACAATTGTAAATTATAGAATTGATAAATCAAATGACAAAAGTTTATACTAAAAATCAAAATATTGTTATATGAAATTTGGCCAATTGGCATGCATATTAAAAACTAATAAAAAACATTAAAATTGTAGAAAGAAAATCACTCCATAAACAAAAGGCTCTAAACGACTATATTGTGAATACTATTGTGTTATGTTATGAGAATCGAGATCTTTAATTTATAGATCTCCAAAACATTTCCTCCAAAGAAATAATAAAGCAAATATGGAAGAAAATTATACTTTCTTTTCAGAAAAAGTTCAAGCATTTACGATAATACTTTGATTTTTCTTAAGGAGAAAATAAACTTCAAACAAGGTAAGAAAATCAAGGCAAAACTCTAACATAATGTACCTATATGGTCATTAATCTTGTAATTTAAAGCATATAATGTGAAATGTTGGGATTAAACTGTTGCCGAAAAGGAAAGAGAGATTTCTTTTAAACAGATTAAAAAAGATAACAAGACAAGCAAATTAAAACGAAAGGAGTAATTATCCTACTTTATGTAGGAAATGAGTTATGAGTCCTCTATATATGCATTCATGTTCTATATAGGAGAAAGTAAATAATATAATGACTAGGTTCTTGGTTTCTTCTTTGAATGTGGGATAACAATTCTAGTAAAGCTAGTGCTATGATTAGTTACTATGGAGTCTTGTTCTTGCTCTATGTAATCATTTTCTCTGTTTTAGTGGTGTCAATAGTGGCATTTTCATGTACTGATCATCTTGAAAATGACAAAGTATCTAAGAAGAAAAAGAAAACCAAGTCTAAGTCTATTGGTGCTAATTGTGGTTCTAATTTTGGTGCTACTAATGGAGTCATCATGTATGCTAGTGGTGCTGGTGGTGCTTGAGGATGTAGCGGTGCCGGTGGCGGTGGTGGAGGTGGTGGATGTGGCGGTAGTGGTGGCGGTGGCGGAGGTGGTGGCTATGGTGGTTGCTGAGTGATTGTAAAATGTAAACTCTAATGTTACTCTTCTATGACTTATGAACTGATACGTATTCTGGAATTCTCCAATTCAGTGGAGTGGAGCTTACCTCGAAGCGGATTCCAATCTCATAGCTTTTGCCTTCCCCACTCGCTCTGTTTTTTTTATAGGCTTAAAGTGTTTTGTTAAGTTTCCTTTTTGTTAAGCTAGCTTATATAAAAAAGCACTATATGGTTTCTTCTATCCCCACAAATTGAGGGTGTAATAGTATGGTTCAATTGGTTATTTTATAAAATTTATGTCATATTGATTATTTTAGTTTGTATAATTAAAATATTTTTTTTTGAAATCATCTCATTATATCGATTTCTCTTTGATATTGCTACGATGCAATTGATTTTGAGCATCTTTTTTCTTAAAGATCATGTGACTCACTCGTATAACTTAGTACACGTGTTTCGTACGATTTTGACAAGTCTACTAAGATTAAGAAAACTTTAGGAGTCATTTTGGTATGATGTATATGGTATAATAATTTTAAGGATAAAATACAACACTATTTTATTCTACATTTGGTTGGAGGAATTAGATAGTTTTAGAATTACTCATTCAACCATGTATACCATAGTGATGGAATAAGTTATCTCATATGCATGGTTTTAAAATAATTAATTTCGAGATAACTTATTTCTAACCAAACGACTTAAAGTATATACGACGACAAATATCTAATTATACCTTTGTAACTTATTAGTTACTATTCAAGATGCTAGAACTCAATTAGGGTTGTAAGTCATCCTTCACCGTCAATCCTAAGATAATTCTTTTAATACATATTTGGAAAAATTACATAAATACACCACTCTTGATTTGATAATCTCTAAAATTTTCTACCATCTTTTAAAAAAAGAAATACAAAAGTTTCCTCCCAAATACTTCCCTATACAATAGAATGAAACCGTTCAAAAGGAGTACGCTATCAGGTCTTACGAGGTAAGGAAAGGAGTACGCTATCAGGTCTTACGAGGTAAGGTCAGCTGATTAGTCCTGACAGGATAATCGGTTATATGACGATTCTTGTCGACTGGGGTTACAGTTTCAAAAATCTCTGACCATAGTAAACTCCTTCTTGTTGTACTGAAATAGAGGTCTAATTTAAACGACCCAGTACATCATCACATTTTACACCCAAGGAAGGTACAACCCAACTACGAGGTACATCAACCGATGTTACAATAAACGTATATGATTCTTTGTTGGTAGACCCACTCTATTGTCGACTTCTAATAAACGTGAATGACAGAAGGGAACTTCCCTAAAAAGCCTAATAGCAATTAACCACATAAGAAATAACGAATTGCACTCTGAAAGTAGGTATCCTCCCAATAGATGTCAGGAGGGATATCCCTCTTGAATACGGATACACCCCTCCCATTTAACATATCATTTGCAATGCATCGATTAACCAAGGTATGCATATGAAAGCAATGAAAAATTCAAGATTTTTGTAATTAGCCCCCAAATGTATAAGGTTTCTATAATTTATACAATTTGTAATGTTTCCATTATTTTTTACTTAATCCATGGAGAATATTAGTAGCTAAGTTGGTCCCCCTCCCCACCCCCACCCCCCAAATTCACAAGTTCGCTAACCTACTTATCGGTTGCCCGCAAATTTGTAACATTCCCCAATTTGCTAACCTACTTGTCGGTCACCAGCAAATTTGTAACCACAATAGGGCTCTGGACTTCCCGCCACCCTCAAGCGATTTCACCAGTTTGTTTACCTACTTCTTGACTACCCGCACTCTGTAACCATAATAGCTCTTGACTTAAACCCCCCACCCCACCAACACCAGTGCTAATCTACTTCTCAGCTATCCGCACTCCTACTTGTCAGTCACCCGCAAATTTGTAACCACAATAGGGCTCTCAGCTATCCGCACTCCTACTGGTCAGTCACCAGCAAATTTGTAACCACAATAGGGCTCTGGACTTACCCCGCCACCCTCCAGCGATTTCACCAGTTTGTTTACCTACTTCTTGACTACCCGCACTCTGTACTCAGAATAGCTCTTGACTTAAACCCCCCACCCCACCAGCACCAGTGCTAACCTACTTCTCGGCTATCCGCACTCCATAACCTGAATAAGGCTCTGAAATTAACCGCCCCCCCCCCCCCCCCCCCAAAAAAAAACTAGTTTGAACGTACTTCTCAGCTACCCACACTCCATAACCAGAGTAAAGCTCTAGACTTTAGCCCCACCCCCTAAAAGAAATAGTGAGGCAAACCATATAGAACTCATTATCCACCGAAGTGAGGCAAAACAGCAAGCACAAAGAGAGCTGCTTTTTTAATGGATCAAAACTTCGTTTATACTCTGTCTAGCCAACCGTTAACTATTTTAAGGTGAGGTCAGTAAATTAATGTAATGGTATATAATGATATATACATCTCAAATGCCCCTATTTTCTCACCAATATAAAAATCATCATCATTATTCTCAGACCGGTGGTAGACACGTTACTCATTTTACCTGAATGCATCATAAAAGTTGGACAGAACCAAAAAAATGAAACATGTCATGTTTTGATGACACGGCCTTTGTATTGCCCTCTACGGATCACAAAGTCATCGGGAAGTTGAAACTCTCTCAACCAAGTCACGTCGGAGAATGTCACTCCATCCACCTCGAGTTCACCTTAAAAAAAAACATGTCAAAGTACTTCAGATTTTCAATACAATTCATATTTGTGCAAAATTTCTCACAGTGCAACTACCTGGCAGATCCGCTACTGGAGACCTCCGGAAATAAGTGCAATGCCGTCCATCCTCAGAAGAGTAAGGTGGAGAAAGGATGTCAAAAATAGCACAAGGAGTTATAGCTTTGAAACAATGGATGTTGCCTCCAGAAGTAGGATACAGAGCAGTTGTCCCACACGGAGCAGTCATGTCACAGTCTTTAACGAGCTTTGCCGGTCTTGCACCTGAGCAAGCAACATTAGGAGCGAGCAGCTGAAGATAGCAAACTGCGATGTGTGTATATTGTATGTATATATGTAACTGTATATGAATTCAAGAGGTCGAGAAGAAGTAGCAGTAGAATCCTGTATGATGAACATTAATCCCAAAATATAATACCTTAGATAAACTAGAACCAATAAAGAAAGAGAAAATAAACTCGTAAAAACTAGTATTTCTCTATTCAGAATCTTTGGTCACGCAGTTGCAATCAACTATTTACAAGTAATATAATTATGTGCATGGGATACAAAATTCTGCACAAGAGGGGAACTGATCCCTCGACTTCGCAAGTTTACACAACTCAACAAAGTGGTTATTAGTACAAGCAAGCACAAATTATGCAGATAATGCAATTAAACCCTCAAACTTAACTGTAATCTTTATACCTAGCTCTCAGTCAGTAAGTTTTATGGTTGAATTCGAAAAGAGGAGTTTGTAAGGCCAAAATAGGCATATCATGAAACAAACTACAAAACAAATATGATAAAAAGAAAAGGCCGGAAAACCATGCCAACAGAACCAGAGATGAGAAAGGACTTGCCACCCAATTAGAAATAATATAGCAGAAAACAAGCACATCAAAAACATCTAGTCCGAAAACTCTATGTTCTGCAACGGAATGATTGCATATCCACCAAGTACATCCTAGACATCCAATTAAAGACTACGCACCTTCCAATGGAACCAAAGGACCTGGAATATTGATCCAATCATAGGCTTTCACGTGAAAGGAACCATATACCAGCTTACTTAAGACTGTCATCCCAGGGTGATTGTGTAGAGGTATGATAGAGGAAGGCGGCATGCAAAATATCCCCATCTGCGAATAACACCAAATAAGATAAAAGATTCAATCATGCATCATTTCTCTACGACTGGAACCCCTACAAATTGATATTAATCATCCATATTCTCCAAATATCAGCACTCTCTACAACCCCCACCCTAAACCTCCTTCAGAAAAAAAAAAAAAAAGGAAAAAGAATAAGGGTGAAAGCACAATGAAACACCTACAGAGAAGCTGTCACATTCATGTAAGTGCAGGTATTTGATTGGTGGCGGTGGCTGTAGTTCCCCATTGCGCTCGTGCAGAGTACTATTCCAACTCCGTACAAGTTGTGCTTCTTGCTCAAGACCCACATCAGAAGGCTTGATTTTATCTGCAGCCCAAATGTCAGTAATATAAGTCATTTATAGAAGCATAGGGCAAAATGAGCCTGAAATTTCATGGGAAGGCCAATGATCACAAAATTGATAGTTTAACTCAGGGCCCAAATAAAATTGCTGTAAATGAGAGTTTAGAGACTTGAGGGAGAAATTCAAAATCATTTTAAATCATGAATTTTGCAGTTCTATGCAATATTTATTTATTTATTTATTTAAAAAAGGAGGAGAAACACAAAAATATGATTATAAGTAGTACGGTGCTATCCATGAGAAAAGTTACACGTCAAACTGAGCCTAATTACTATCCAACCCACCCTCCATGATCAAATACTGAACAAGCCAAACGCTAAATAAAGACTGCTTGCAAAACCATATTGACTGCTTCAGTTGTCTATCTGAGATTGAGACTGGATATGGGTTTAATTTACATCCCATGTGCAGAAGTCTCAACCTCAGTTTTTTCCCAAAAATTTAACATTGTTAATCCCTTGAAGCTTTCCCCACTTCACTACTGTAATTTAATGTCAGACAAATTCTCAATTCCTATTAGTGATTAGATAATACAAATCTCAATTTTTTACCTCCACGGTAAAACCAATCTAAATCTGTCCCCAACTACCACCACCGCAAAAGAACTATCAAGAAAAATATTAAAATCATCCAATCTCCAAATAGCTTCTCCATGGAATTGCTGCCAGCTTTAAATATTATAGTATTTTGCAAAATGTGATAAATGCATGAAAAATGAATTTATCGCATAAAATTTCACATCTTTTGGAAGCTGATATGAAGTAATCCAGTGATGCTTTTAAGATCTACTCACTAATATGATATGCATTGATTTCTCTCTCTGGCGACATCCCACATATATTATCCAATTGGACCATTACAAAAAGAGGATATCATCCTCAAAGAGTGTTTAGATAAATGTTATCCACTTGACCTTGTAGATAAGCTATAAGCAATCTTATTCATAACTTACCAAAGAAATCAAACAGTGTGATTCAATGGTTAGACATTCATTCTTCAAGCTTCTTTACATTTTATAGATAATATTCTCCATTAGTCTCAATCCACCAATGGCAGAGGAGAAAGATAGAATGTGGTTACTTCACACAAAGATCCATCAAAGTTGCTAAACCTTCACCATCACACATCTATCTATATGTATAATATTCTAAAAGTGGAAAGCGACAAAGTTATAACTTAAAAGTTGAATGACTAAAAGGCAAAGTTATAATATGCGTTCTTAATTCTAAGGCTTTCAACTTTCCCCCCTTCCCCTATAATTGTTTATTTATTAGATTTTAAGCTTACGTTTATGAAGTCTTCAAAAAGCTCAATTTGGTACCATTATATTGAGTTGAAAGATCATATCTTCTTCATTTGGTAAACAAAATGGGATTTCAGTGAGAATACCAGCTTCTGGCAGAAAATTCAAGCATGGGTTTGACTGGTGATCAATGTGTCTCTTGATGGTTTTAAGTTTTCTATTACTCTCTTTCATTTATTTCACAATTCCATAAATACTAGAGATATCTCCTCTCAAATTCTTTTCAATATATATGGAGTATATCAAAGACCTGTCTGCAAATTTTAAGGATGAACATGATATGATTGTTACAATTTATCATTCATGATTGTTCATAAAATCATCAACATTATTTTACTACACATTTATAATTCAACAAGAAGCTGCAGCCCTTTGGTCTCCTCAAGAAATGAGAAACTAGGTATAAAGAGTTTGCATGCAAGTACATATATTCCTGATTTCAAACTACAAAATTCCACTCGAGAATTTCATATAATCCTTGCCAAAAGATCTACAGAATTGTACATGATCATTCACATAAAGACACAACTTTTTATTCCTAATGATAGTCCTTAGTTCGGTAAAAAATACTTTTTTGGATCTAGTGCTTATAAGTGTAAACAATATCTATACATTATTATGAAATGGAGGAACAAAAGGAGGGAATCACTTTTTTTCATGGAAATTGTGTACTTTATTAGTTTGAATATTCATCATACAACATATGACTCTAATGTTCATCAAAATTTAACAATTAAGTAATTTTTGGGTCCTTGAAGCAGCAAATTATTAACTAGCTTGATCCTTTCTTCAAATTTTCTCTCTAGACTATTCATAGTTACAAAGTCAAAAAATATTTACAAGCCAACAATTCAGAGAAAAAATGTCATGCCTACTTTTACAATCAAATATTTCTAATGCCTTGTTATCATAAAACTGTTGCATCTATCAAACCTAAGTTAAATTCAAGAGAAGCTATAGCTTCCAATCTCAAAATGGACAAAATGATAGTCACTCCAAAAGGTTTAGGAGATTCTCATTGAACATAGGAAGACAGATAAAATTTTACCACATGATCTTCCAGAAAACTATTTTTTATCACATCTATAAGTAACTTGAGTAGATATTATAGAAGACAAATTAAATAACCATTTAAACCATGATGTGATTAGAAATCTAGAAGTAAATATGAAAATGTTTGCTAAGTATTAATAAACAAAAATACATACCCAATAGGGAACGAACTTTCTCGAGAGCGTCTTCTGAAACCGGTCCGTCAGGTGAAAGTGATGCTTTACAAGCGTTATAAAGCTTTTGTACAGCTGGCATGTTCAGCAAACCGACAACCGCTATACCCACCGCTTATACAACAAAACTTATCTTACTGTGACTAACCGCTTCGAATAAACCAAGAATCCAGCCTGAAGGGTCCTCTATTGCTCGAAGACCCTTCAAGAACAGCCTTTCAAGCAGCAGACCCTTCCAGAACACAGTTTGCCACAAGCTGGATCTACAATGCAAATCAAACCAATGATCACACATCCATGTAGTGCTTAACTGATCCAGTTTTACATTCTATAATCAATGCCACCTAACAAACAGAAGAAATCACCATTAAACTCAACATTTCTGATCCACAAAAAAATCAGAAACAGTACTCAAAAAATTTGGGGAAAAAATACCGTCCAAAAATTACATTTTCATTTCCAAATTCCATCTCTAGATCCCTAACTCCAAGCTGAATGATTACAACGTAAAAACATCTATTTCCAATTAAAACCATGTCCAACTAAAACCGACCTTAGATGCGAGATACTGTACTCTTCACCGGCAACAAATCTAGATATGCAATTTATCAAAAGAAATTGAAAACTCACCGAAACAGAAGCAAACTTGAAAGGGATAGAATGTACAACTATATATTCCAAGAGAAATCGATGAGTTTCAGTAGATGCGTAATTCAATTGGAAAAAATTTACACAACTTGACGATCAACAATCCAAATGAGAATCGCACTAAATAGAGTTAAAAACACACAAAATTGGTCATGAAAACACATACAACAAAAGCATATACATATACACAAACGAGTATTTTCCAGTTTAACAGTAAGGATTGTGAGTGAAAATAAGCAGAGAATGAGATGATTATACCTTTTAGCAGAAGCAGAGAGAACGGTAAAGCGGAAAGAACAGAGAGAGAGACTGTTATAGAAGGAAGAAGACGAACAAGGATTGCGTTTGCGTAAAATATGCTCTTTGGAACCTTTGGCAAAATCGGGTTCTGCGCTATGGGTCGGGTTATATGGTTCTGATAAAACCGACCCATCTTTGACCACTTGAAATTATCGCCATCAGTGGAAGTAAAAATTACATGAATGCCATTGTTCTATGTGTATTTGTCTAATAATAAATGCTTCTATATGATAATAAGGAAAATGGTATGAAATAGCAAATTATTAATTTAAATTAAATGTTATAATTATAATTTATTTTATTTGTAGTTTGCAGAAAATAATCAATTTTTTGTTTGATATACAATCAGTTATTTTTGGTAATTACCTATTCGGTATATAAATATATAAAATATATTTGTGTTTTTATAAAATGAAAGAAAAGTGTATATACAAATACAAATACATATAATTTCATAATATACATTTATAAATATATGAATACATATCTTATTATACAGATTATGATGTATAAATGAATTTTACAAAACTAGATAAGATCAAAAAGCTCCATAACAATTTTAAATTTTCTATAGAATATAATTATGCAAACTATAATTATAATATATAAATATAATTTTTATATTTACTATATTTTATATTTTAACTATAACTCTTAAAATATTTCTATATATATATATATATTCATTTTATCTTTTCTAGGTTGTGGGCATGTGGATTCATCTTTGACATTATCATATTAGGTTGATGTCTATTTTATTGCTATTTGAAGAACATTATTCACACATTTTTTATATTATAATGTTGTTTCAATAAAAAATAATTATTTTAAGATAACTAGTTTCGTATGTATAATATATATTACGGTTGAACACTTCAGTCAATTTTAATAAAAAGAAATGAATAGTATTTGTCCTTGAACATAAGGTTAAAAATAAATTATACGTAAGACTACAAACAATTTAATAAAAACAAAGTGAATAGTTACGTAACAAGTTTTTTTTCTTATTTTATTATACTATCTAAGAGTCTGGCACAACACCTCTTGGTTGCTAGCAGACCAAAAGACATTTTTGACATGAAAAAAAAGTAATAGCTTTGAATGTCTTGTACAACATGCTATTAAGGATTATACTATTGATACGTGAGTAATTACTTATTTATTCAAGGATTATACTATTGATAAGTAAATAATTACTTATTTATTCATTTATATTTTGAAAAAAGTCTCGTGGCCCTAACATGTGGGTTCCATTAGATGCTAATATTAATGTCGATCCCTTTTCAATTGCTCAAATCATAGTGAAAGGACTCAATCCAGTAATAAATTATCCGGTAATTTTTAATGTTATGCTAGATTAAAGTCACCTAATACATGTAATGGTTCAAATGAATTTGTCATAAATAACATGAAATTATAATAAAGACAATCTCACCTAATCTTTTGATTTATCCCAAATCAAATTATTGGTTTTTGTCTACTATTTTTATTATCTTTGATTGACTTTTCATGTTTTAATTCATCTCCCAATAATAATTTAATTTTCGTGCTTTAAATTCAAATGCTAATTTACTTTTTCGTCTGTTCTCTTGTTCATGTAACTATCGAGGCATTGATGAGATTTAGGAGTATAGATGGTTTTCTACTTTTCTAACTTCATTTTACTTCTACAAAATTGAATTTAATTTCTTTTTGATTGGATTTAGGGTACCCTATTTCATTTTATTTTGTATTTTAAGATAAATAAGTTATTCAATTGATTCAATTCTTACTGTTAGCCTATGAAAACTTCTAAATAAGGAGCAACTTACAAAAATGACTACATTTATAGGGTTATTGAAGTTCAATAGCTATAAATATGTTATTTACTAGAAATGACTACACTTTATGTCAATTTATAGCTGAATGTTTGTATATTTTTTTTTATTGTTATTATTATTACTTATACAATGCACTAAATAAGGTATGATATGTTACCATAACTTCCAAGTACCAACCATTTATTATGTTCCTAAATAACTGAAATTTCTATTATTAAATTACCAACTAATAATTACATATTGTATGCAAATATGATTGATTCACATAATACAAAAGGTTGTATTTATATTCCTAAATACAATATATTCACTAAACACTAATCATAAAGATATTCATAAAATTTTGAATATAAGAGTTTATTCATGTCTTTCCTCGTTGTATTTTTGCATATGTTTTTTATTTTTTATTGTTTATACACTAATACAGTTGTAATTACAAAAACTAAATAAGGAAAATGTATTACTTGTACAATTAGCATATGAATACTTTGAATTCAAATTTGTGTTTCTATTTATAAAACTTAAAGTATTAATATATCAAGGATACAAGTATTTATAAAAATTTAATGTATTAATACACCAAACAAGGTAAAGTAGTACAATTTTAGTATATTAATACAACAATTTGAAAAATGGATACTCTATTGTTAACAAAAAAAATGAATATACCAATATATTATAATATGAATACACTGTTGTTAAATAAGAAAATGGAAAAACAATAGAAATGTATGTATAAAAGTGTGTAAGTATTCGATTATATAAACAATTTAAAAAACCAACAAAACGTCGATCTATTTTTTGTGAAGTTTTCTATAATACTTGAGGCTTGACGTTAGCTTAGGTATTTATTTATAAAAGGGTAAATGCACAAGTACCCCTCAACCTATGCCCGAAATCCCAAAGATACACTTATACTATACTAAGGTCCTATTACCCCCCTGAACTTATTTTATAAGTAATTTTTTACCCCCTTTTAGCCTACGTGGCATTAGTTTGAAAAAAAAAGTCAACCATCCTTGGACCCACAAGATAGTGCCACGTAGGTCGAAAAAGGGTAAAAAATTATTAATAAAATAAGTTCAGGGGGGTAATAGGACCTTAGTATAGTATAAGTGTGTCTCTGAGATTTTGGGCATAGGTTGAGGGGGTATTTGGACATTATCCCTTTATAAAAATATAGTATTGATGTATCCAACTATACTTGTATTGCCTAATCAAATTGAATAAATTACTAATGTATCCAAATATATTTGTATTCACAAATTACCATTTTATTAACATTACAATACAAATCTATGTATATAAGTATTATTAAATATAAACATTTGACATTTGATTGAACCACAAATATAAGTATAAATATAAGTATAATGAATTGAACCACAAAAATCACTCCTAAAATCATACTAAAGGATCTTGAAGGAATTAGGGGAAAATACAAAAAAAAATGTAATATAAGGATATTAATGAAAGAAAAGGTATGAATACATAATTAATTATGAGTTAAATAATAATTTTCCTATTTATATATTAAACATAAAAAATAATAATTATTAATATACAATTAAATTTGCTATTTATTATATGATTATAGTCATATAACATAAAAAAAATTAAACTATAGCTATGCTATTTAAATATATGTTAAAATTTGCCATATTATGTATTTTTTCCTTTAATGTTAAATATATAAACAACCATGTGGCTTTAATCCCGTGAGCCAAATCATAAAATCTTCATTCAGACTATTTCACAACTCTTTTCTCTCTTTTTTTCCCCTCTCTCTCTTAGCATTATATAGCTTAGTATTTCACATTACAAAAATAGTTTACAAAATTTTATTAATATCATACACATTGAAATAAATAGACTAATATTACTTAAAATAATAAACAAATACTATAAATAATAATAGTTAATAATTCAAAAATTAAAAATATATTAAAAGTTCCAAAACTTTCAAAATTTTATTTATATCACATAAATTGAGACAATGTGAATAACATGTATTATTTTAATAAATCGCAATAATCAACAACCAAAAATGTTTACAAGACACAAAAAAAAATTGATTAATTTTCAAAATTCTATCGGTGTCACATAAATTGAGACAAAACGAATGACATATAATTTGTGTTTAAAAAATCTATATAAATTATTTTAAATGAAATTAATAACTTGAATCATTTACAAATTATAAAAAAATATTACTTGACTTTTTAAATTAAATTTGTGTCACGTAAATTTAAAAAAATGAGTAATACGAAACCCTAGATAATTGGATTGAAATCATGAAGGAGATTGAGTTTCTTTTGAGATTAATCATTTGTGTCGCATAATAATTGACGGAAAGAGTAATATATATTATTTGAAAATAACATAAAGAGTATTATAAATCACAGTAAATTAACAACTTAAACTATTTTTTAAAAAACACTTACAAAAAATTTAGTCAACTATTAAAATTTCATCTGTATGACATAAAATTAAGGAGAAAAAAATATATATATTGGTCTCGCACTAGCCCGGAACCTTATATCTAGTATTCTAAACAATTCTTGGACACAAAAATAATAAAAAGAAAAATGCTTCAGTATATGTCTTATTCCATAATCCACTAAAAGTTTGTCATTAAGTGGAGAAGAATTTTTTTTTTTTTAATTATTCTTTCATATTGGAGTGTTAATTAATTGAATTAATCTTCAATTTAATTGATTTAACTTACCTACCTTAAATGACGTAACTATTCAAATTCTATAGTGAATAGTGATACTAAATAAATAGTTGAATGTATTTACTTGATTATATCGAAAATAAAATACAAGGAGACTAACGTAAATAACAAAATAATAATCAAACAATTATTTATTTGTAAGAATATTTGTTATTATTGTTTGATATATGATTTTTTAAGAAGATAAGAATAATATATAGTGAAGATGTTATTTGTACAGTGAGTATAATGATTATCATTGGCATTATTAATTGTGCAATAACTCTTTAACATATTTACATCATTATTAAAATTATTATTAAATTCATTATTAAAATAGGATTTTTTTAAAAAAGTTTTTAAGATATAAAGGTTTAGCAATTTTATGTGGTCATTTTAGTCTTTAATTTTTTATTTGACAAAATACTAGTTTTAAATACTATATGTATTGCACACGAATTCTATTGAAGCAATATATATGATATGCGTTGTATTAAAATTGCATAATAATTATCAATATCACAAATATTTTATAGGAAAAATACTAGTTGATGTTGATGAAAAATCCGTTTGTTGATTATTAAAATGACTTTTTTGTTGAATGATAAATAATTAGATTTTATCTGAAACTTTAAATTTGAACAATGCAATTAAATTTAATATTTCAAATGTATAATGATTTACTTTTTTATATCATTAGGTGCAAGTATATAAGATTATCTTCTTAGTCAAAAATTGATATAAGACAAAATTAATTGGTATTATTTTTTTAAATGAACCATGATAAATTGGTTCATATTTTAATGGTAGAAGAAAAAGTTTTTGAGAAAAATTTACTTGGATAAGCATTTTTTATTAAGTAATTATTAATTTTAGCAATACAATGAAAATCACTCACTTTTGCTCTAATATCATAGGAAATAACTAAACTATTTTTTTAAACAAAAGTTTACCCAAAAAAAAATAATCACAAAAAGATATTTTATATATTTTCTTTGTGTTATTAAAATATCATTCAACTTTGTTTAAATAATATACATAATATTTTTTTTCCTCTCACAATTAGACTATCTTTTGTATATGACTTTTAAAAATTAATGTGTAACTAACTAAAACAAATACTTACTACCTCCCACCCAACATAAATATCAATAATTTTCTCTATTAATTTTTTTTTTTTTGAAAAAAAGTCACCTAATATATTTTTACCTACTAAAATAATTTTAAATTTCATATTTTTTTGATTCATTTCATTAATCATTAAATCGAACTTGTACATTAAGTTCAATAAAATGCTTCCCAAATCACTCTATCATGGGCACATTAATTAAGAAAACGAACATAAAAATATATCAACTAAGAATCAATTAATCCACTTCCTTTGACTAATAAAATCAAATCAAGAAACATATTCAGAATTTTGAGCAGCGTATACAATTTTAATTAAATAAATTAATATATAATAGTAATCCCAAAAAAAATATTAAAATTACTTTATATGGAATCGATTCTAAAATCTTCTTTTTAGTAATGAATTTCAACCATCAATTTCTTATATAATTAACGAATTCTCAATATAAACATAAAATTTCAACTGAATTTTTGAAAATTTTCACTCAATATCCGATACCCGCTCATGTCAACTTGTTTCTCCATGCTTGCCAAATTGTCTAAACACAAAGTGCCCTTCTTTATAACTCTGTTTTAACACTGCTTTTGTTCTGTGGATAAGTAAACGACTCTCTTTCAAAATAGCTATGTGCCTGTGCTCCTCTTCCTCTATTCCATCTTCATGAATTTGTGTTATTTCATCTCCTAGTAATTTACTTATGGCTTCATTTTCCAGTGAATAAACCCTAGCATCATAAATTAAAATTATATTGATGATGTAAAAAAATAATTATATTATCGATGTATATAACATAAATTCTTTCGTTACATAAATGGGCATCCTATCATGATCGTTAGTTCGTTACTACCAAGATAAAGTCTATAGCAAAGAATATTGTTTTCAAATAATTGTCAACCTATTGTTTATTAAATCCTTTTTTTTACTTCTAGAACAAAGGACACTTGCTTTTTGTATTTCAAAATATTTGCTGAACTTTCCAAAAATCGCCACAAATTAAATTTTGGGAGAAATTTTCTTTTATTCAAAAAATTTAAAAACTTCTTTAAGTAAATATCTTTAACACGTAGTCTACACCTAACTCAATTCTAAAAGTTAATTCATGAGTAAAGATTTGTGCAAATCCAAATGAGGAGATCAAATTCTCATTCCTTTACCAATGTGAAATTTCTTAACACAACACAACTTTAAATTTCAAAAATCACAACTCATAAATTCTAATTTTTAAATTTTAGCTTTTAAATCCATGAAACAGAAAGAAATAGGTTATTTTTTTTCCTATAAATTTGACCAAATGCCTCAAACTCTCTAAAATAAATTCTTTTTATATTAAAAAGCACTTGTGACTTTCTAAAACTTTTTTTGGCAAAATAGTATGACATAGAAAGAACTAGGTATTTTTTTTCCTAAAAATTTGACCAAATGCCTCAAACTCTCTAAAATATATTCTTTTTATATTAAAAAGCACTTGTGACTTTCTAAATCTTTTTTTGGCAAAATAGTATGACATAGAAAGAACTAGGTATTTTTTTTCCTAAAAATTTGACCAAATGCCTCAAACTCTCTAAAATAAATTCTTTTTATATTAAAAAGCACTTGTGACTTTCTAAAACTTTTTTTTGGCAAAATAGTATCAAGGTGTGACTAATCAATGAGATGTCCGAGGTAGTACGAGAAAGTTAGCTCGAACACTACGATCATAAATATAAAAAGAAATTTGGCTAAAAGAACAAGATACATAAACAATTCTATGTAGTGAGGAGGAGAGAGTGAATACTCAGGGATTGGAATGTCTTCTTCTAATGGTGGTGCAAGAATCCATTCTCCATCTTCATCAAGAACAACTCCTTTATTCTTTTCAACCCACCATGATCCTGGAATCAATATCTCATCTTTCAATAGTGAACTTGATTTGTTCACTAAAGCCAAACTTCTCTTTACTTTCATCTCAAATTCTCCATGTTCCCCATTCCAACCCGCTATAATATGCAACATCGCCTACAAACAAAATTAGCTCATGAAAATATAATCTATTCAAGTTTGAATGTGTCATTTGATATGTAGTCCAAATTGATCTACGAACACAGTTCATTTTGACTCGTTCAGATTCAATTCAACTTTGTTTATTTTCTTACCTGTAAATTGTGCCAATCACTTGGATTTTTTGAGTCCTTCAAACATGGGGATTTTCTGGTGTCGATTACTAGCTCGATCCCTGAATTAACATACCCTAATAAAGAACTTGGATAAAGAGTTATCACATCAATTTTGTTCTTAACATGGAGGATTTTCAGATTTGGGAATTCTTTCAGCTTATCGTTGAATGCTCTGTTTCCTACCTGTGGACTACCGAAAACAATGGCGGATACCGGGATATCAGTAACCCCATTTTCAACAAGATCAAAAGCTGCTAAAATTGATAAACTTGCACCTAAACTGTGCCCAGTAAAAGTTATACTCAGATTCTCGTTTTTATACCGATCTCTTAGATCTTCAATCATTACTTGAAGCTGTGCTCTAATACTTAATCTCGTAAATGGTGATTTTGGGTCACTGGATATGTAGATCTTCAACCATCCATTCATCACTCTAGGGGCATTTTCGTCATCATTACAAATACTTCCTCCATTACAGATTAGAGGTTCAGCTGATTCAGATCGAGCACCAAGAACATTGACCCATTCGTAATTCCTCGTTGTTCCTCGAAACGCTATGTAGATTTCCCGACGACCCAGTTGTTCGCTGATTTCGTCGTTAGTTACAGCTATAAACCCCATCCAATTGGATTCACGATCCCATGATTCACGAGAAAGAGAGTGGAGGAAGAGGGCTTTATGGGCACCAACACGAGCAGTGGCGTAAAGGAAGCTGACGATTTGGTAATCTGAGGCGGATTTGAACATGACTTTGTGGAAAAGTGAACTTTTACCGTAACGACTACTTCCACAGTACATGGAGTATTCGTCATTGTTGAAGGCGTCGTAAGTTGCTTGACAAAAGTCGCCGCACCGGAGTATGAGTCGCCGGAGATTGAGGTGTAATGGTTCAAGAAGACCTTCCCAGTTGTTGCTTCCTAGTAATTCATGCCATGTTGGTTGTTTCCCCATTTTTGTGCCTTTCCACTATCAGAATGGGATTTTGTCAGATGATTAGACAGGGAACCAAATCTTTAAATATCTTTGATAATTTAAATTAATCGGAGTTCACATCGTATAATATATGATTAAAAAATGATTGGACAATAATGGTGTGAATGTATGGTTGGGAACGGAGACTTCTCCTGCTATATTATATACACTTTTTTTTTACGAGACATTCGAGCGTTATATTTGTTGTATAAGGCTTCGTTCAGAAGGAAACATTCCTCGTGAAACTATTAAGAATGAAGATACAATATGAGACAAAAGTGGAAATTGCCTCCTCTATGAAAACAAAGAGGAAGTGAGATTATGATGATTTGGACATACGAATACGAGTTGTGCAAATGTCTCATTGATTGAGAAGGTAATAGAGATTGCTTGGAGAGATAGATGTAGGATAAAAAATAATTATAAGAGATAAATGATTAGAGAAGTCATGATACAACTTTAACTTATCAAAAACCTGGTCATAGATAGAAAGTTACGAAGATTATAGACTGTTACAAAAGATTAGTAGGTAATTGAGCAACATGAAATAAGCTTGGTGGTAGTTTGGTGCTCGATATCCATTCCCCTTTCGTACTTGTAGTAGCAACATTTTTCTTGTAGTTGTCTATTTTTCAATTATTGTTACTCTGTGTTTCGATTAATATATTATAATGTGTTTTGATTATTATATTATTTGATTATTATTATTACTTTTTATTGTTTTGAATGTTACATTATATTTTCCCTATTGTCATGATGTGTGTTACTAAAGTAGAGTATTTTTCGAAAGCAACCTTTTAATACTTCCACTAGAAGAGAGGCATTACCAATTTGGCGCCTTCCCTATATTTTCAAAAATCCATGAAACCAGAGGATCTCCTTCAGCGTCTCAGCCCCACCCACACCCAGAAATGCACCGTCGGCTGCCTAGTTCTCGACCGCTTACTCGGCGGCGGCATTCCTTGCAACTCAATAACCGAATTAGTCGCCGAAAGTGGATGTGGCAAGACCCAAATCTCCCTCCAGCTTCTCCTCTCCGCTCAACTCCCCACTTCACTCGGCGGCCTCTCCGGTTCCTCTATATACCTTTACTCCGAATCACCCTTCCCCGTCCGCCGCCTCCACCAACTCTCCTCCTCTTTCCCCACTCTCCATAACCCCTTAGATAAGATCCTAACCCACCCTCTCCACTCTGCTCACCACCTGTTCGACGTATTGTCTCAACTAGACACCTTATTATCCTCCCGGCTTGACTCACCTTCCCAAATCAAGCTCATCGTGATCGACTCCATTGCGGCTTTGTTTCGATTTGAATTTGAAAACAACCCGCGTGATCTCAAACAGAGATCGGGTTTGTTTTTCAGGATTTCGAGCAAATTGAAGGAGCAAGCTAGACGGTTTGGGTTGGCTGTAGTGGTGATTAATCAAGTTGTTGATGTGATGAATGATACTGATGGGCTGAGGATTGGGAATTCAACTTGTTGGTATACATCTGAGAGGAAAGTATGTGCCGCATTGGGCTTGTCATGGGCAAATTGTGTCAATACAAGATTGTTCTTGTCCAGGCAAGAAGAGAGAGTTGCTCGAGAGGTAAATGGAGACGATTGCTTTAGTACACAAACGCGGAGGTTTATACGCGTTGCATTTGCTCCTCATCTTCCTGATTCTTACTGTGAGTTTGTTATTAGTAGAGAAAAGATTTTTGGTTTAGAAAGATGAGATCATTGGCTTGAACAAACCATGTACATATTCTATTTAACAGCAAAAAATTTGCCTCTCTTGCCATTGCTACTTATATATATTCTCTCTATAGTTTGAAATAGTTACACGCTATCTCACTATTAATTCATACTAGATCTTAAACTAAATACATGTAGATACAAGTATTTTTGTGGAAATCGAAAAAGGAAAGAGGCAAGCGAAATAGGAGGGAGGCCAGCAAGAAATGACTTAGTCTATCTCAAATACATATGTATCTGAAGCAAACTCGATTTCAACAGAAACACAGTTACATATATTGATCACTGAATACAAGTTATAATGTAGAATAGACACAACAAAGTAATAATACTCTAACGAAGGAGACGAGAAAGAAGTAACCAGAAAGAGATGAGATACAAGACCACGAGAAGAAGATGAGAGGATACAGCCAAAGCTTCGACATAATAATTTGCATAACTGTTCTTCTAACTCCTGGTCCTTTTTTACAAAGCCAAACCAAACTCTCTAATAGCCCATAAGCCCTTACTAGGTTAATTTGGTTCACAAACCAAACTCTCTAATAGCCCATAAGCCCTTACTAGGTTAATTTGGTTCACAACAGTGTCACATTAAATACATGTGTTTAGAATATCAAATGCATTTTACATAGGGGAGAGAAGCGAGAGAGGTGAGAGCAGGAGTTAGTGTACTCGAGATAAAATCTACTTAAATACAGTGTACCTGGAATAAATACATTTAATTTTAATCTTATATATACTAGATACACGTAAATGGAAGCCAAAATTTAGCTCAAATTGTAATTTAAAAAACTCGTGAAAAGGCACATAATTAGATAATAGCAAAACGGGTATTGTGCAATGAAATAATAACATTGTTTGATGAATAACAAAATTATTATAATATAATCCGTGTCATCGTACTTCAAGAAAGCATGATAAACAGAAAAAACAAAAAAAAAATAGGAATTCAAATGAATGGGTCTAAACAAATATGTTGCTACCAAAGGAAAATCATAACTCAAGGATCTAGCTAGTAACAATCATATCTAAACAAACCTTTATTTTCTTCAAAAAACTTAATTATCATACTTTAAATGGATTGATATAAATATTTCGTACAATAAACATCAATTAACTTGTGACTGAGACATAATTACATAAACATCAATTAACTTGTGACTGAGACATAATTAAGTGATGTAATGATTGTGAAAACACCAACAAAGCTAATAAAACTAAAGTGAATTAGAAAGGTTAATCAAACTAATCCAAAGGGTTAATAAAATCCATGGGGCCTAGTGTTGTCTTTAGAGGTCTTAACTCTTAAACCATTTGCAACTTTATAAATCACTTTAATTATTCACTTCGTTGTTATCTTAATTTGGTTGGACATAAAATTTAATTATAATAAAAATGATTTTTGAATTCATTGATCAACCAAAAGTAGGTATAATATATTAAAATATTTTTTTAATTATATAATTTTAAATATGTCATATGAAATATTACAAAAGAGTAATCAAATTAGGAAAAAACATTTATTCAAACCAGCGAAAGAGCCAAGATTTTCTTAGGGATTCATTAGAAAAGAATCCAACTTCTAATATATATATATATATATATAAAAGTAATTTAAATCACATATTTTTTTCTTGAGTTATTAAAAGCTAATACATGAAAAAAATAGTTGAGATATAAAACTCGAAAGGCGAAAAAAAGGTTTAGTTTTATAATTTATTTCATTTTTCTTATTAGTAATAATAAAGACAAACATTCTTTTGTATAGCCACAACGAGTCTAGGGACTTAAAAGCAAGAAAAATAATTGTACATTATTTGTACACTGTTCCCCGCGCGCATAGCACAAAAGAAGACAAATACACACCTGAGAAAAAAAATGAGAAATCAGAGAGGAGAGAGAGAAGAAGAAAAAAAGACCTGTTTTGTGACTCAGTCCCATTTAGTCTTGTCAACATCACAGGACTAGTATTGTACTTCTTTAACTTCTCTCTTTAATGGCTTCTCTATAACCCCTCTTTGGGTGTTTTAACCTTTTTTTGCTAGCACCTATGGAAGCAGAAAATGATGAGTACCATAAGAAAGAAAGGGCAATTGCAGTTACCATACTGGTCTTTGCTTCTCTTGCCATTGCTTCTGTGTTTGTAGCCTTTAGTTACTATTGTTATATCCGTAATAAAGTTGCCAAGCGTCTCAAGAGCCGCACTTGTAAGTACTGTTTTTATAATTTTTGTAAGTTGGTTACTAGTGTTTTCAAGAATTAGGTACATTTTTTGAGTTGTGGCTTTGGGGGTTTCTTGAATATTGCAGAAAGTTTTGATCTTTACGAAGATATGGGTTGAAATGGAAGGTGGGGTGGGGGGTGGGGGTCAGTTTTTTTTTCCCTTTTTAGGAAAAGAAAAGAAGAAACACACAATGTCATTGTGACTATTGGAAAAGATTGCATTTCATGTTCTTGAGTTGTGGCTTTTGTGTTCTTGAATGTATTGCAGAAAGTTTTGATCTTTAGGAAGATAAGAGTTGATGGGAGGGTGGGGTGGGGGGAGGGTTCAGTTTTTTCCACTTTTAGGAAAAGAAAAGAAGAAACACACATTGTCATTGTGACTAATGGAAAAGACTGCATTACATATTCTTGAGTTGTGGTTTTTGTGTTCTTGAATGTATTGCAGAAAGTTTTGATCTTTAGGAAGATAAGGGTCAAGAGGGAATTGCACTGAGCTAAGGGAGAAAAGAAGAAAGGTAAGGTTAGATGGGATGGAGGGTTTGGGGGAGGGGGTCCAGTTTTTTTTGGGAAAGAAAAGAAGAAACTTGCATTGTCACTATGACAAATGGAAAAGCTGTAATGTTGGTTACAGTATTTGAAATTCTGAGTGAAATGCCTTAATGTCTGGAAGCAGATTAAATTTCCTCAACTTAATGGAGAAGATTTCTCTAACTGACCATGACTAGTTTGGAATTGAGCCTTAATTGTAGTTGATAAATTAGCACCGATTGTCAAACTTGTTTTACTGAAAAAATGCTTCCTAATGCTCAAATTTACACCCTGCTCATTGTACTTTAGTAGTTGTTAGTAGAATTAGCACTAATCCTCCGGCTTGTTGACTGAGAAAATGCTTCCTAATGCACAAATTATTACCCTGCTCACTGTGCTTTAGTAGTTGTAAGTTGATGATAGAATTAGCACTAATCTTCCTGCTTATTATACTGAGTAAATGCTTCCTAATGTACAAATTTTGCACCCTGCTCACTATGCTTTAGTAGTTGTTGATAAAATTAGCACTAATCTTCCGACACTGTGCTCTATTAGTTGTGCATTTTTCACCCCCGACACTGTGCTCTATTAGTTGTTTATAAAACTAGCTCAAACTGTTTGGCTTGTGCTGTATAGGAAGTGCTTCCTAAGGCACAATTTTACACCTTCACGTTGTGTTTTTCTGTGTCAGTTCATGTTTTGGGAAAGCTAAAGTCTTGATACATTTTTGTTACTCCATCCAGATACGGAGAGTGCTTGTGAGGACAAGGGCAATAGTTTCTCCAATCTGGAAGTTATTGCAGAGAAGGGACTTCAGGTTTTCACATTTAAGCAGCTGCATTCAGCAACTGGTGGATTTGGAAAATCTAATGTGATTGGAAATGGTGCTTTCGGGTCAGTGTATAGAGGAGTACTTCAAGATGGTAGGAAGGTTGCAATTAAGCTGATGGATCAGGCTGGAAAACAGGGGGAGGAAGAATTCAAAGTGGAGGTAATTGCAAATATAAATTCAATATAATCCACAAGAAGATGTGATATTGTTGTCATTAGCAAGAAAACAAATACACAAATGTCCTGATCTTCGAAAGATTTCACGTTAGGATGTAATCTAATATAAAGCAAATTGTCTTTCCAATGCTATATTAGTTTCTAAGATTTTTCAACCGTGTGTCAAACAGTTAAAAAGTACAGAGTTTCAGTTGAACCCTTTTTTAGAACTCCAAGAAGAGTTAAAGGACTCTGATTATTCTTTTACATGTTGTTTTATTGCCTCTCTTTTACTTTGGTGAATGATTGCTGTTATCAAATATCAGGTGGAGTTGCTATGCCGCTTGCGCTCACCGTATTTGCTGTCATTGATTGGCTATTGTTCAGAAAGCAGCCATAAATTGCTTGTTTATGAGTTCATGGCAAATGGTGGTTTACAGGAGCACTTGTATCCAATCAAAGGTATGTTTGGTTTTCAGTTGTATATGGTTTTGGGCATTTTTGGAATTTAGTACCAGCCTGCCTTCTCTGCTTGAAAAGCCAATGTGGAAAAAATACTTCATAGATATGGCAGTGATGAATGGATATCCTCATCAAGTGACATTCTGAGACATATTAAAGTTTGTCATACGCATAAAATGAGTGATTATTTCTGGTGTCCTCGTCAGTAATTGAGATTATTCGCTGACGTGTAGAAAACCACACGCTAAATTATATGTTAATACCAACTCCAAAGGAAACAAAAGAAGTCTTCTCCTGAAATTCTACTGGCATGTGAAATTCGTGCTTAATGTGTACTGTTCCAAGTTGTGCCAAATGGCCTGTTCCTATTCTTATACCTTCTTTTCACAGAGTTTCGAGTTTTTCTTTTCAAGTCATCAAGTTATTTATGAAAGTGTTGCACTTCAATCTGTAGGTTCCAATAATTTTTGTCCAAAGTTGGACTGGAAGACCCGGTTAAGAATAGCGTTGGAGGCTGCTAAAGGTTTGGAATATCTACATGAGCATGTCAATCCCCCAGTCATACATAGAGACCTCAAAAGTAGCAATATTCTTTTGGACAAAAATTTCCATGCCAAAGTTTCTGACTTCGGATTGGCCAAGCTTGGATCTGATAAAGCTGGTGGCCATGTCTCTACCCGAGTTTTGGGAACACAGGGATATGTTGCTCCAGAGTAAGAACCCTTCATTTAGCTGAATTATGTTAGATTATAGCAGTTCCATGCGTAATCGTTGAGGTGATGTCTTCTCTTAACTTACCAGTACCTTTTTATGTGAGATTTTAACGCATCAATGTCGATTTCTTCCATTGAACCATTGCAGATATGCATTAACAGGACACTTGACCACCAAATCAGATGTTTACAGTTATGGGGTTGTCCTCCTAGAGTTGTTGACAGGGAGAGTTCCAGTTGATATGAAGAGATCTCCTGGCGAAGGCGTTCTTGTTTCTTGGGTAGGTTCTCGTAAATGTTGTAAGCATACTATCCTACATTTCAGACATTCTTCTGTCTAATGTCCCATAGGCTGCGCTAGTGAATTGAAACGTTTCTCTAGCTGACCTCTTTCTATTCTTAGGCATTGCCCCGTCTCACTGATAGGGAAAAAGTCGTAGAGATAATGGATCCAGCGCTGGAGGGTCAGTATTCAATGAAAGAAGTTGTTCAAGTAGCTGCTATTGCTGCAATGTGTGTACAACCCGAGGCTGATTACAGGCCACTGATGGCAGACGTTGTGCAGTCATTGGTTCCACTAGTGAAACAACCGCGACCAACTGTGAAACCTGGTAGCTCGTCTAGCTTTCACGCCACACAGTCCCCCTCCCCCCATGCTACACAATCTCCTAAGGCTTAGACTTCTATAACTAATAGTCACTTAGTTTATCTATGGACCATGTAGCTTATGGAACCCTTTCATTGAGTAACTTTAGTCTTGACAAAATTTGATGGAGCAAATTGCTAATGTAATCTTTTCTAATATGTTAAAGCTCCCATCTAATATGGGGATTGTATTTGAGTATTCCTGGTTAGAAGAAGCAGATTCAGGATTTGAAGTTTATGGTCCTTATAACGATTTGAAGTTACTATATGGTCAAATATTTTTAGTCTATATGATAGTTCTTGGAGTTTATTCGATTTTAATTTTTTAGAAAAATCAATTTTGAACTGACGCAATTTAAATTAAAGTAGAAAAATATTTTTAAGTTTTGATAAGTTCATACTTGAGGAATTTTGGAAACATTGGTTGTTATTTTAGTAAGCGGTCCTAAAGTTAGCTGATTATTTTGAATCATTTTTTGTTAATTATACGAAGAAAATCTCACATTAATAGTTGTAAAGAAAAAAAAAGTTACTTATAAAATCTATGATGGATAATCTTAATTAACAATGTAAGATCTTTCGGGGAAAACTGAAATTGACACAAAACAAATAATATTTTTTAATTATTTTAGCCTAACAAATGCTAATTATAGGACGATGAATATGTGTTAAAATCTACTAAATAACTACAAATAGTAAATTTAAATCACTAAATCAAATATGTTGTAGCAAATCACTCATTTTCTTGACATTTTGATCGGTTCAAACTTCGAACTTTATTTATTTTAATTAAAAAAACATGATATCTTAGTTCCATCATATTCCAAAAAAAAAATAATCAAATTACTATGTAAAATAGTATAATTAATGGCGTCAAATAAAGTGAGTCTCAGAAACTACAAAGAAAACGTCTAGTTGTTATGATTTCTTTCACAAAAAGCATTTTACTAATATATCTTTACAATTGAATTTGTATGAAAATGTTTTGAGCAGGTAAACGTTTGTTAACACTGAACATATCCAATTTGCTTATTCAAATAATAAAATCAAATAGACTTGGTCCAACTATATATTATTATAAATAAGTCCCTAAAAACAAAAAGTAGTGTTCACGAGTTTGTCAAAATATATGTATTTCTACTGTCGAGTCAGAATTTTCACGTTAAAATATAAAAATTCATTTATAAAAAAATCAAAAAAGTTCAATAGCAGTATACATATATATTTTTTAAATATTTATCAAGTATATATGAACAATGTAATTTTCACATTAAATTTAAATGTGCTTTTAGCTGCTTAATAATGTTTATTTTCCAATGATTTAAGTGTTGATAGTATAAGAATTTTTAAAAATTAATTTTATTATAATATGTTATTTATCGTTTATTATATGTTATTGGATTAATACTATTAAATACAATTAATTATATTTCCTAGAATTATTTTTAAAATGATCCAATATTTTAAACGTTTCTTGCCTCTGTCAGATATATAGTTAGTAACTAGCATAGACTCCTTTTTGCTTAAGAACATTTGTTTGTTTCAAATTGTGTAGCTTTGATTCGGAGTACGATGATCAAATTAATTCGATATAAATTTAATAATTTTTTCATATTTTTTTAATTATTTCATATATATTGAAACTATATATATATATAAATTATAAATCGCAATAATTAACAAAAGTAAATGTAATTAGCCAAACTCACTCGTGATTTCGGCACTTTATGATAATGATGATTTGAAGAATAGTAACTGAATTTTAAAATTTATATATTTAATTAATTTATTAATATAAATATATTATTTAAACAAAATTTATTACTGCACCAGGCGGCTATCTGCATTAACTACTTTTTTGAAAAAGTGAAATAAAGTGACGAAAATTGGAAGAAATCAAAATGGAGGGGCAATTTTTTTGAATAAAACGTCATGTCATTAATTACAAGAAAATGAGACCCAGCTTTAACTTTTGTTTTCTTTTGCATGTATTTTCCTTGGTCTTTTCTGAATTTGTAATTTTATCCCAAAGATAGAAATAAAAATATAAGGGGCCCTACCTTATCTAGTTAATTTTGGTGTCCCTAATATTACTGCAGAGTTAGAAATTTCATAAAAAAATGTTTAGTAATTTCATAACAATTTTTGAAAAAAGGGGAGATTTGAATATGAGTATTGATTCATTCAAGATTTCTAAAACTCATTTAAGGGGTTTAAAATTACTGAGTTATAATAACTTGTTATGTTAAATATGTCTAAATTATATTATTTAATCACTTCATATATATTTTTTCTAATAAGGATGTAATTGGACACATGTACCTCCGCGATGGCAGATTCAGAACTTTGACAAAGAAGTATGTATGATCGCGTAGAAGTCAAGTAATGTAAATATGTAACATATATACATAAAAAGAAATTATAATCTAGCTATAAAGTGTAATTTTTTAACTAAATATCAATCGACACCCATCAACTTCACGCAGCTCCGCCCCTGCCTCTTTGATCTATTATTGCATGCAGAGACACAAAGTTGGTACATGCAGAGTCGCATGTATTAAATACTCAAGTAGTGATATCTAATTCAAGGTCATATTAGAGTCATAATTTTGAGGTTATGAATTTTATATTTTAAATATAATGTATTGAATCATTTTGGATATATAAATGATTTATACATGATAATTTTAAAAATATCATAAATTGAGATTTGAAAAGAGTAAAGTGTATGCATGCAGACTTTGTCATTATCTTGTAGAGATAGAAAAATTATTTTTAGCCGACTTTATTTCAAGTGTATCAAATTCAAATAAAAAAAAAGAAAATAATGAAGAATGCATAAGCGAGAAAACAATAATTAACAACAATAAAATAGAGTAATAATCAGAATATAATAAATAACATATCACAAAATTTATAAGGCAACACTAGTCCTATGACAGACATTAAACCTCGAAAACGTAAGATAACACTCTATCCCTACTAACCTTCTATTTTGATACACGATCTCCACTTCTTCTTATTTAAAGTTATATCCTCTGTTATGAAATTGCACTATGTCATGACTAATCATCTCTCCCAGTACTTCTTCGGCCTACCACTATCTTTCCACATACTCCCTACATCCAACCTCTTAAATTTTGTATTAAGAAAAAGCTAATCATTTTAAATTTTGTAAAAAAATAAAAATAATAATGACTCATACTTAATGTGAAGAGATTGTTTGTACGCATGTATCATATATGAAATGTTTATGTTAAAAGAACAATTAGCTTTCTTATTATTGTTAACTAGTGTATTAAATAGTTTATAATTATAAGTATTTATTATAAAAGGAACATGAAGATATACATGATTTATTAATATATATTTCAGGATATTCTCGATATCTTACTTATGAATTGTGCTTTGTGATCAATTGATACTTAAACTGTATAAGCATTAGGGGAAAAGTGATAGTTTCAATAATTTATAAGTTTTTTTTTAAAATATATCTATTAGAAAGAATAAATATGTTTAAATTTTAAATCAGTCTAATTTCAATTCACGTTAAAATAAAACATCAATACGTTCCTTAAATATATATTATACAATGTATTGTTGAGATCACGCTAACGCGCTTCAGCAGCTAATTTTGAATATATACTAGACTTTTAATTTGTATACATGTTATTTACTCTCTAGCTAGTAATACGTATTTAAAAAAAATTATAAAATTTAAAGTTAAGCAGATTTAGCATTTTGTGTTTCTCAATACACTCGTATTCAATGACAGAGCCAATTTATGGTTAGGGATTCATTCAAATTTTCTTTCGTGAAAATTATACTATTTATGTTTCAATAACAATGATTTATTTTTCTCATTAGTCTGTTTATAAAAGAATGATATCTTTTTTGGGGGGAACATTTAAATTTTAGGATTTCACATGACATGTCTAAAATCAAAAAAATTAAAAGATATTTTGATACATTTAACGTAACTTCAATTTACGCCTACAAAATTGAATTTTTTTTATTTTATACATGATTAAATTTATTTTTTATGTATGTAATATTTAATATTGAATTCTCTTCAACTAAATCGTGTGGTCGCTGCTTCTTGAAGTTTTGAATCGAAAATCTTTACTCGATGACGTAGTTTATAGAAAGAGAAACTTGTATATTAAGGGCTTCATGCATGCTTACTTTCTTATCACAATTCACATTCTCATTTAGTAGTAAAAGAAAAAAACATTGTTATTATCCATATTTAAGCATATGGCATCCCTAACTAGTAACCTCATTGTGGCATTTTTGTGTGTTTTATTTGGTTTTGTTTGCTTTAGCAATGCCCAATTATCATCCAATTATTATGGGGCTTCATGCCCTAATCTAAAAACAATTGTTGGCAACGCAATGAAAGAAGCTGTGAATAGAGAGGCCAGACTTGGTGCTTCTGTTCTTCGCTTGTTCTTCCATGATTGCTTTGTTAACGTAAGTTAAATATTTTTTAACGAAGAATTTTTATTAATGAATAGTAATGATTAAACAATAGTCGAAACGTTAAACTTGCTTAAAAAGATATCAATACTTTCTTTTTATCTATCTATCTATCTATCTATCTATCTATATATATATATATATATATATATATATATATATATATTTGTTGAATCAAAAATTAACTTCTATATACTATGTAATTTTTTCGATGGAGTGTTGTTTGACAACCCTTGACCAAGGGTGGGCCCAGTTTGCAGTGGCGGAGCCAGAATTTTAACAAAGGGTGTTTAAAAATATCAACTTGTTATGTTAAGGATGTCCAAAATATATTTTTTTGATCATTTTGTATATCATTTTACTTATATAAATAGTAATTTTTTCCGACAAAACTATGTGGCTACGCTACTATCTATTTGGATGGACTTATGACTTATAAATCAAAAATTACAAATTAGGCTAATTTTTGTTATTTCGAATTAATGCACGGGTGTATATTATTCTAAACATTGTTTTCTTTTTCTTTGTATGGTTACTTAATTAGGGATGTGATGCATCAATATTACTGGATGATACATCATCATTTACAGGAGAGAAGAATGCAAATCCAAGCATGAACTCTTTAAGAGGATTCGAAGTGATAGACACCATTAAAACTCAAGTTGAAGCTGCTTGTCCTAATGTAGTCTCTTGCGCAGATATACTCGCTCTTGCTGCTCAAAAAGGCGTTGCATCGGTAAACATGCATACTATACTTATGTTGGTGCAAGAATAATCGTTGTTCCATATTGAATGTCAATACTACTATTTAACGACATAAAAGTTTAAATATTCATACTATACTTACGTTGGTGTAAGAATATCTTTCGTTTCATATTATTAACTATTTAACTGCGTAAACGTTATTTAATTTACATTATCAATATATATAATACCCACTTTATTTATTTTGGTCTATATATAAATAATTAACTTTAAACTTTTATTTTTTCCTTAATAACAAGTTTCGTAGTCACATAAATATTATTTGTCTTTCACATACTTTCTTTTAGAATGTTTCAAAAACTCCTTTACCAACAATTTAACTTTTAATCTTAATTTTAAATTTTTTGAAACTTTTCCTATCTAATTAAATATCGCTAAATAAATTAAAACAAAAAGTAACATATTCAAAACTATTTATTTTTTTTCAACATGAAATATAACAAAAAAATAGAATAGAGGAGTAAGTTAATTCCTAACTTAAAATATATATAGTTCAAACCAACTTAAGTATGTACTTGACATTTACAAAATAGTTTGAATATATCTCCGATAAATTACCTCGTAGAACGTGATACAGAATATATTTTTTTATTTAATTAATTTTATACAAATTTAAATTTAAATATATACTTATAATATTACAGAACATCAAACAAAATATATTTTTTTATTTTATTAATTTTATACAAATTTAAATATATACTTATAATATTACAGAACATCAAACAAAATATATTTTTTTATTTAATTAATTTTATACAAATTTAAATATATACTTATAACATCGTGTTTTAATTACGCAGCTAGGAGGGCCAAAATGGACCGTGCAATTGGGCCGAAGAGACGCAAGAACCGCAAGCCTAAGCTCCGCCAACGCCCAAATCCCTATGCCAACTTCCACCCTTTCAACTTTGATCTCCATGTTTTCCGCCAAAGGCCTTACCGCCGCCGAGATGACCGCCCTCTCCGGCAGCCACACAATCGGCCAAGCCCGATGCGCCAGTTTCCGCAACCGCGTCAACAACGCCACCAACATCAACTCAGAATTCGCCGCCACACTCAGGGCCACGTGCCCTTCATCTGGCGGCGACAGTAATTTAGCCCCGTTAGATATCCAGACGCCGAGCCAATTCGATAATAAATATTATCAGGACTTAGAGGCTCGGCGTGGATTGCTTCAATCGGATCAGGAATTGTTTAATGGCGGATCTCAGGATTCGCTAGTGAAGAGTTACAGCAGCGATGGTGAAGCTTTTAGAAGGGATTTTGCTTCTGCCATTGTCAAAATGGGGAATCTTAGCCCACTTACTGGAACTAACGGTGAGATCAGAAGGAACTGCAGGGCTATTAATTAACAATATAAACGTGTTTTTTAATTTAATATAACATATATAATTTTTAATTTTGAGTATGTACAAATAATACACACGACGTGTTTATCTATTTGTATTTATTCAAAATTAAAATATATAATAATTAAAAAAAGACATATTTATGTATTACGTCGAATAAAATTGTCGTCTAGACTTTGGTTTACTAGCGGCTAGTTGTATTAGTGTACTAAATAAGATATTAGTTTGTATGAATAATAATAATAATGTCAGTTGTTGTGATTCAGACAATAATAGTTCAAATTTAATCTATACTTAAGTATTAATATTACTTTCAATTTGTTTGTACGACAATTATTTTTAGTGACTGTTTTTAATTTAAATATTTGATATATAAAAAATTATAAAATTAAAAAATATTTTAATATAATTGACTATCATGAACTTAATATTACAAACTTATGAATATTGAATGAAGTTAACATGTACATAGGTAAATAGAGATGAAGGATATTCTTGGAAAATAAATATATTGAATTTGTTAAATCTATTGATTGATTAGAAAATAATGGTAGAAATAAAATATTTATGCATATCGAATATTTTAAATATAATTTATTTTTAAAAAATTTAATACAAATAATGGTAATTTTAAAAAGTTTGAGCAACATAATTCGAGTACATTTTGGTCCAATCACAAGGCATTTTGTAAAATTATTAAATTAAAGAAACCAAAATAGTGTTTAAAATGAAAGGGACACAAACATGTCGTAATCCAATACTAATAAGCCCCTATATGGTTTTGATTTGTTAAAATATTATATTATCTAAAAATAATTAATATAATATTATGTATTAAAATAATTATTCACTGATGTTATAGTTAGTTATAGACAGGATAAGCCAACTAATTTAGATACGATGAACTAGGAATCTAATTTAATAAGAAATTAAATTAAATCATGAAAACAATTGAAAAGATTAAATCAAGCTTAATTAATAACCATGTCCATCGAGTTGATAGTTGAATTTCATAGAATAAATAAAACTTTAACTTTTTATTTTATTTTTTGTTTCGTATCGAATATTTATATTAGAATTAATTAAATTTAAATTTATATATTATGAGATTCATTTACGTAAGTGATCTATTAGTAATTATTTTGCTGACCTTTTGTTAGTAATATTTTACTAATGACCCGATTCTAATTATACTTAGGTACTCGTAATTATTTATTTATGTTTCGTCATGAATCATTATTTGTTCACTTTGCTAAAAGAAACTAGAAAATTAGAAAAAAGTGTCATTGGATTAATAATGCATATGTTTAACCTTTTTCCCTTGAATATATATAATAATATTAATAATTGGAGTATCATCATTTTTATTCATATATAATAAACAAAAAGATGGGTTATAACATGGTTGATTTTAGGAAGAACTTTTTTTTTTCTTAATATATATTTTTGTGCGTATCAAAATCCTAGCCATCACTACTCCCCCAATCTTTTTTGGCATTTCGATAGACCACTAGAAAATCGATATTATATCTTAAAAGCTTATTATATATACGATTTATGTTGTTTAAAAATATGTATATTAAATCTAATTGGTTATAAATATGATTGATGTCTTCACATATATACAATTTCCGCTTTAAAATCACATAAAAACAGTGATAAATTCAGAATCTTCATTAAGGAATGTTAAAAAATAAAAATATAGCTGTTGAATTTAAAGTTTCACCTCATAAATCATCGAGTCAATCTCTAATCATATGTTTAAGGGATTCAAATATCTATATATTTACACACAATATAACTTTTTACTGAAAGGTTCAGATGAACACCCTATAGACCATATAATCATATTGTTATAATCAAATTCAGATGAACACCCTATAAACCATATAATCATATTGTTATAATCAAATATTATATTCGAACAATTTTATTTAGAATTATATATTTAAAACAAGGTATACTCTTTGTCAACTAGGATATATATAGGTCCCATGCCCAACGTTAAGGCTCATGGAATGGACCTTAAAAAAACACTCGTCCTCTAATGCTTTTCTCTTAATTCGTTGTTCCTATATTGTCTCCTCCTCTTTATCCACTTCAACTTCCGTACTAATATATTATTATTATTATTATTATATATATATATATATATATATATATATATATTGTTTTGTATATTATATTTTTTTCGTCTTAAATTATCTGTTATATTTCTTTTTTATAAGTGTTGAGATTTAGCAAGTGTGAATGGGAAAGAAAAGAGAGAATATTAAAAGTGAGGGAACTACTTTGGAGGGAAAATGAAAAGTCATTTGCACGAAAAAGTCATTTATCCCGTATCGGCAAAAGAAAGGAAAATTGTTTTATTTATAGAAAGAAACACTTCCATTACTTCTTAAAGAGCTAAGAAGAAGATGCCCCCTCGCGCCGCCGTCGCTTGGCTTTGGATGTGATTGATTGATAAATTTTTTGGACAAAATTTATTTAATCAGTTTTTGTTAAATAAAATAAGTCTTGTTAAAATAATTATCTCTTATAAATTTGCGGGTAACAGTAACATTCCGAAAAGTTGTTACTCTTTCCGAAAAGTCGTTACTTTCCGAAAAATCGTTACTTTCCAAAAAAAGTCGTTATTTTCCTAACAGACACAATTTTTCGAAAAGTTGTTATTTTTTCCAAAAGACACAACTTTCTGGATAAAGTGGGTCTGAACAGATTTCACTTAACAGACATGTTCCTTAGTGAAAATGGCTATAAAAGGAAGTCAATTTTCGATTTTTCAAACACTAGAAATTTTTTCCTTCTCTGCATTTATTTTTCTCTCAAATAAAATTAAAAGGGTCGATCGACTGAGTCTGTGTGACTTGTTGATGTTCTTAAGTTTGTTGAAGTTAAAGAAGTTTGAGGTACCACTATTTCTTTAACAGGTTTAATCCGTTTTATCTTGGGATAAATTAATCCATAACCTTGGGTACAGTGATGGGATTAAATTTCTTAAGGACACACAATAATTTCTGTGGATTCGGATTAATTCTTGTATTTTATATATTTTCTACTTTATCTTATTTTTTGTTTCTGTTCATTGGTTAACCTTATAAATACAGGTTACTATAAGAATAACAATAAGTTCATTAGGTAATATTAATTAGTAGGAATTTTAATTGTTTTACCCTTTAATAATATTTGAATAGTCTTAACATCACCATGTAATTGAGATATTTATGGTTTTTAAGAACAATAAAAATAAAGGATAAAATGGGAAATCATAATTAATTTTGTCTTGAACTTCTAAAATAAGAAACAACTTAAGATAATTATTTTTAAAAATCACGATAAATAATTTAACATGGGAATAGTTATTTAATTTCGAAAAGGTCATATAACAGTGAGAGTTTTCTATAAACATATTTCTGGAGTATCAAAATTAAACTAAATTTTTATGTTATATTTAATCTCTCAGTAATAATTTTTTTTAAAGTATTATATTAATAATCACATGACTTTATCAGTCTATGACAACTATCTTATATTATAAAAATAGAATTTATAGAATATAAATTAGAATATAAATTAGTTTAATGTAAGATCAAATAACAAATAAGGAAGTAAAATTATCCTTATTATTTGTGTCTTCTAAAGTATTGGCTAACCTCACTAAAATAGATATAGGATCAGAATAAATAAATAGTATAAAATAAGAAACAATTTATATAACTCTTTTTAATTGGAGTCTAAACCATATGAGGTATAAATAAATCTTATTATTTTTATTATTTCTGTTATTTTTATGAAATAGAAAAATTGATTCAAATAAAATCGAAAAAAACATGTTTTGAAAAATTCTTTTGTCTCCTTTTCTTTTTTAATTCTAATTTTAAAGGGAAAAAAACACACACACATAAGAAACATAGTAGCATTAATTATTTTCTCCAATAATAAATGGAAAAACAAACAAAGGAAGAAAATTCGAAAATTAAACAAACTATTGACTAATCTAAAAACACATCACATGCAATACTAATAAAATTTCGTCCTATGTACTTGGGAATGTTTTTGACCCAAATTCATTAGAGAAATATTAGTTACAAACAAAAATTAGTTAAGACAAATTATGACACTTTAACAAATATATCAATTGTTTTTCGAGATAAATTATGACACTCTAACAAATATAGTTACTGGTCTCTCGAGAAGAACTATGAAATATGCTTAATTAAATGATCTTTAAATAAAATATGTGAAATATAAAAGCGTTAGATAATAAGTTAGAAGAAAATATACTAAAATACTGCAATAATTATTTGACATTCATACGAATATGAGTTTCATTATCGTTTAAAAGATTCATCGTATGAATCTATCGCACTTTGTTATTATTGGTTATCATCAAATGAAAATTCACCATCTAAAACACTTAAGATTTCTAATTTGAATATATTTGTATTTTCAAAATTATAAGTTTACAATGGAGAAAATTTTAGAGATAACAAATATAACAGATATAAGTAGGATCTATATTTATAGTTTTGATAATTGCGCTTCATAGCTATAATTTTGTTTGTTGTGGAGACTTTGGTTTGTATACTTCTGTCTATATGTATATTTCGCTTGTGAATATACAAATAGGGTAACTATAAACAAAAATTGTATTTATACATTTAGGAATTTCTTAGAACTTCGTTTGTATATTCGTTTGTCAATATACAAACATAGTAATTTATTATGATTTTTCATAAACCGTATAGAAATAGCTAGAGTAAGCATATATAAAATCCTGAATTATACAACCAAAAATCAAATTATACAAATTAGGTGAATAGAAAACAAATGAGAAAATTAAAGCCATAAATTATAATTTTCTTAAATGATAATTATAGTACCTAATATAAACTAAATGTTTATCGCATAATATTTATATTTAGTACCAAAATAATAGATTCAATTGAATCATAAAAAGAAGTTGTATCAAACTTTACCTTCCATTCAATTGTTTTTCATTTTTTGGTTGAAAATAATAATCAACTATTACACATTATAAATATCTTTCCTCTTTTTGAATTTTCTTAAAAAATATTTCTACAATACAAAATAAAAAATAGGAAACATAATTTATGATTGGAAAGAAAAGTATATTTAAAGATATAATAAGACTTTTTGCTACCTAATATATTTTTTGGAAACTAAATTTAATACGTTCGGATCATATATATATATATATATATATATATATATATATATATATATATATATATATATATATATATACACGGGTGTATAGATAAATTATATATTTTATATAATATACTCTTTCTGTCCATTTTTATTTGTTATGTTGTATTTTTTGAAAGTTAATTTGACTAATTTTTAAAATTAAATTAGCTTACATTAATTTGATATTTTTTTAAGAAAAATAAATATTTAAAAACTATACAAAAAATACTATAAATTGCAATTTTTTGCATATCAATATGATGAATATATACATCATAAAGTATTGGTCAAAATTATTATAATTTGACTCTAAAAAAGAAAAACCATGACAAATAATCATTAACGAAATATATATTTACTCAATTTTCCTATATTATTTTTAGGGATAAACTATTAGCATAGTGCTATTAAATGATTGGAGTTGAAATATTGAAAAGCTAAAAAAGTGTGCAGCCACTGCCAAACAATTGAGCAAATTATCTTTTTATTATATAAAAAAGGTGAATAATTATTACTATTGTTAGTCAAAAAAGCTAAAAACTTTAAAAAGATTATTGTACTATATGCTTTAATATATGTACCACAAAAGTTGATGAGTGCTCTAATGACGTCTAAAATTCAATAGATATATATAAAAAGTATATATTATACGAGGGAACCTTAATTAAAACATTAAAAGGGGATAAATATAACGCATGCTTAAATGATTACGTTAGAAAAAATTATAACGAATATGACTTTTGTTAATGTTCATTGGTGATTTGTAATTTTTAAAATATTTTTATTATAATTATGATTTAAATTAACTCGAGTTTTGTTAGAGTTTTAAGAAGCGAATAAAATATTTGTATTATTACTTTACATTAATCCTTTTTTATGATATCTGTTAAAAAAAATGAAATTTAAATGACTTGACAACAAAGAAAGGGGGGTAAATTTATTTAAAACCCACGAGAAATATACAATAAACATAAATTATGATCGTGTTTGATAAGAAAAATAAATATATTTCTTCAATTTATTTATTTTTAAAATTTTAGCATGTTTTATTGGTCAAATTTTTTGATACATGATTTCTCTAGAAAAAAAATACTCTCTAATAAATGTAGTCAAAATATATTTTACAATTGACATAATGACATTTTATATTAATCGTGTTCTTTAATTATTTAACGCATATTATTTTAATTCATCTCGTCTATCTATAATATTTTTTTTACCCCCACCTTTTATAATATTTGTTGGAAGATTTTTTCTTTTTTAATTTTTTCATATTAGATTGACTAAAACATGACTTCTCTAAGTAGTAAAAATAAGCTAGGTTTTATAAATGATATTTTACGTTAATTGTGACATGCTATTATCCAACACACCTCATTTTAATTTTACCCTTGTACTCTTTATTCCCACCATCCACACAATTATCTCTATATCCACATTCGATAATATTTATCCAAATAATATACAAAATTCTTTTAAAGTATGTTTTTATCCATATAAACATACAAGTATAAAATAGTTAAACATTCATTCCAATTATATATTCTATATATGATAGGGAAACACGATAAATAATGTGAACACGAAAAAATATTTGGATATATATATATAATATAAATATTTGGTGATAGAAAATAGTAGTGGGGTTAAGAGGAAAAAAAATAAAGCAATTATTAATTTTAGTAGAGAAGTAAGAAAAAGAGTGAAGAGTAGCAGAGGAGAAAAGAGCACATGGCCTCGATACCGCTGGGACCTCAGCACCATAATCCGCCGGAAAATCACCATCACCACCACCTTCAGCCGCCGCCGCAGCTGGTGCAGCAGCAGCAACAGCCTGTGAATCGTGAACTAGGAGGAGGAGCTGCAGTAAGGAACGCCGGAGCACGACCGGAAATGGAATCCGAAAAGGTAGTTCTACTACTTTAATGTTCTCCGACTACTACTAGAGAGTCGCACACTCTTGTTCTACTTCAATTCTATATGCTGATGAAGTTTGACAGTATCGGTTTTTGTTCGTTGTGCGTCGATCTAGCTCGATCTCTTTGTGTTCATTTGTTCTCCGGTATCGGAAAGTTCGCCGGAATATTTTTTCCGGCGAGACAATTTTTTTGAGCTTGTTGCTTCAGTGAGGTGTTCTTCGCTCTATATTTGAAGTTTTCAGGTGGACTTTGAGTATGAGGTGTTTTTAGTTTTGATTTCCTTTTTTTTTGACATTTTTGTTGTAGCTCTTAAGATTTTAAATTAAATTTATTTTTGAGTTGCTTCTGCTTCTGGCTTTTAGTTTAATTTACCAGAAAATGATTCCTTGGTTGCTTGTGTTTGTTCTCTGGAGTTTCTACTGTAGCTGATTGTGGGGGTATAGAGTGCATGTATAGAGTTAGATCCATGTGATTCTTTTGTGGAGTAGTGACTTCTTTATCCTGTTATCTACTTTGTGTATCTGGGATTACAAGGGACAGGTTTTCTTGAGTTGATTAGGTAGCTTGCAAGTCCCTCTTTCAGAAAAAGCTATTTAGCTGCTTTTCTTCATCTTTAGGTAAATTGTGCTTCAATCTTTTATTGGGTTTGCTTCATGTGAATTGTGATGGCTGATTCTCCTTTAGTACTGTTTTTGTCTTAGTTACAAGTCTCTATTATTTGATGCTTTCTTAAAGCCTATTTAAGTGCGATTCACTGCTTCTCTATTTTTGTTGAGCAACCTGTAAGGTCCTCTGACAGGTTATGGTAAGTTGAGCTTCTTACTATTTTCTAAACGAGGTGGAGTTTTGGCACTGCAATTAACCTTGCTTGGTTTGCATTGTAGGAAATGTCAGCTGCTGTTGTTGAGGGTAATGGTGCCGTCACTGGTCACATAATTTCCACCACCATTGGAGGCAAGAATGGAGAACCAAAAAGGGTGTGTGCCTGATATATATCAGTTTCTTCGTTTATTTTGGAGATTCAATGTTTTGTAATTTCTTGGTTCTTAGATATTATGATTCTGATCACTGGCGTCAATGGTCGTGACTTGCGAGAGTATTAAGTAACAGAATCTGATGTGATCTTTTTCTGCAGACCATCAGTTATATGGCAGAGCGAGTTGTCGGTACAGGGTCCTTTGGGATAGTGTTTCAGGTTTGTGAGCTGATTTTATTGTAAATTTGCAGCAGTCTTCTTCTACGTTACGAGACCTGATGTTGTTGTCTCTAGGCAAAATGCTTGGAAACTGGAGAGACTGTGGCCATAAAGAAGGTTTTACAGGACAAACGGTATAAAAATCGTGAACTAGAACTGATGCGCTTGATGGATCACCCAAATGTCATTACTCTAAAGCACTGCTTCTTTTCCACGACTAGTAGAGATGAGCTTTTTCTTAATTTGGTCATGGATTATGTCCCTGAAAGTTTATACAAGGTTTTAAAGCATTATAGCAATTCAAATCAAAGGATGCCACTCATATATGTCAAACTTTACATGTATCAGGTTTGCATATCTCCTTTCTCTTTATGCCTCTTCTGCAATTGGATATTATGTGATTCTGATAAGTTGTTACTGTCAGATATTCAGAGGGCTGGCTTACATTCATAATGTTCCAAGGATTTGCCATAGAGATGTGAAACCTCAAAATCTTTTGGTATGTGAACAGGAGTCCACTTCATTCCTATTGTATGCGAACATCAATTTAAATCTCTATTGTATGTCATTTGAAGGTTGATCCTCTGACCCATCAAGTCAAGCTGTGTGATTTTGGAAGTGCAAAAGTCCTGGTATGTCTGTTTTTTCATAATTATTACGTCCTTATAAGTGCTGCATTATGCAAAGTTTCTTTGAAGGTACTTTAGTGTCATGATAGTAGTCTGTTTTTCATGTGCTTAACTGCACGAATTGGTGCTGATTAAGGCACTGTCTGAACCAGTTTTTAAACATTTGATACTTTTTTGACCCTTGGCTGTCAGGTTCTTAGATCTCTTGTTTGCAGAACAAGAGAAGTTTTTAACCAATACAATTAGGTTTTGACATGCGAGTTTGGATGTATTATTACTCTTGACAGTGGGAACGAGAGCAGAACTAGTTTCTAGCATTTCAGAATTCTATGCTTAAAAACTGCAATACTTTTCCTTGCATTTTTTCTTTCTTTTTTTGCATGGCTCTTTCCTCGTGGAGATTTGTTTAGCACATAACATAAACTGAAGCATTTCATTTTGATACTAATGAACTTTTTGATGCACAGGTAAATGGTGAAGCAAATATTTCATACATTTGCTCTCGCTACTACAGAGCTCCAGAACTCATATTTGGTGCCACAGAGTATACAACATCAATTGATATTTGGTCAGCAGGCTGTGTCCTTGCTGAGCTTCTTCTGGGGCAGGTTTGTGTTGTTTATCTTTGTTTGCAAGTGGATATTTCCATCTATTATTTCATTGAAGATTGTTACTTTATTGAGCTTTCATCAATTATAAACTATGACAGCCGCTCTTTCCTGGCGAAAATGCAGTAGATCAACTGGTGGAGATCATCAAGGTGTGTCTTTATACTTCATTGTAGTAAATCTCAGACAACACTTACATGGATCTCTTTTTACTAATGAGAAACCTTGCCACAGGTCCTTGGTACTCCTACTCGGGAGGAAATTCGATGTATGAACCCAAACTACACAGATTTCAGATTCCCACAGAAAAAAGCTCATCCTTGGCACAAGGTATTGTTTGTTATTGTTATATTTTGATAGTTATTCTGCACTAGATCATTTTCTTGTTGAATTATGTGTATGTTAACTACCCCTAAAATCAGTTTTATTTGAAACGAGAGCTAAAAGACTTTCATGGTTTCAGGTATTCCATAAAAGAATGCCTCCTGAAGCTATTGATCTTGCCTCACGGCTTCTTCAATATTCACCAAGTCTTCGCTGTACTGCAGTGAGTTATCTCATTTTACCAGTGATATTCGTTAATGTTGTTTCATCTACAAAACGTTTGTTGTATCAGTCTATTTACCTGCTTCTACTCCTTGCAGCTAGAAGCATGTGCACATTCGTTCTTTGATGAGCTTCGTGAGCCCAATGCCCGTCTCCCTAATGGACGTCCATTTCCACCTCTTTTCAACTTTAAACAAGAGGTACAATTTTTGGAAACTTCTTAGTTTACTGACTTTGTTATGTTTCTCTGTAACTATTATCTAGAAAGTTATCTTTTGAGTTGTTTAGTAAGTGTTGGTTCACTAGTTGAATTTATGATTATGCAGCTCTATGCACCCATCTGAACATTTTTTTCATTGATTAGAGCATCTTTTTTCCTTATCCATTATTTGAATGTTTGTTATAAATGAAAAAAAGGAGGTGTTGACGGTGAAGCGGCACATCTTGTTCTCTTGTGAAGTGATAAATTCAAGAAACAAACTATTAAAAGTAAATCCTTCTGTGATGAAGGATTTTCAAAGTGAATAATACAAGAAATTGGTGCGTTACATATTAGTTCATGATTTCTTCGTGTTCTTCTTGTTTTCTTGTACTTTAAATGCATCATGCGTCTTGTCGGTTATCTTCTTTCTTCCGTTGTTTTTGATAATCCATTGTCTTTTCCCTCTCAATAACACTCACTCACGTAATCTTCGTGTTCTTCTTGTTTTCTTGTACTTTAAATGCATCATGCGTCTTGTCGGTTATCTTCTTTCTTCCGTTGCTTTTGATAATCCATTGTCTTTTCCCTCTCAATAACACTCACTCACGTAATCTTTTGTCCTTCTGCCGCTTCAAAATGTGAAACTTAAAGATTGTCTACATGTGCATGGATCCAAGCAATCATATTAACTGTGTTTCCAATTATTGTGTAACCATTTAATAGAACTGATTTTGGTGATTGACTGTTATGAGACTTCATCTCGAGTAAAATGTGGTCTTTAGACTTTTTCTTCCACGATCTTTAGACAGTAATTTGGGTTCTCAGTTACTGTCAGAAATATATTGACCAATTACAGATATCCCTGTTGTTATGAGGCTGTATTAGATATTTATTGTTATTATTACCAGTTGGACTCTGTGTGGTAAGGCTGGCATATGAACCTTGCTTAAATTGATTCAGAGGCGAAACTCCCCTTTATGTAAGATGTTAGGGATCATGAAAGTAATGTTTATGTTCTGGCTGTTGCTTGCAGTTAACTGGAGCTTCACCTGATTTGGTCAACAAGCTGATCCCTGAGCATGTGTGGAGGCAACTTGGTTTGAATTTCCCATTTCCTGGTGCGACGTAATTGTACTAATGTAATATAGAGTTGGTGTATCAGAGAAAATATATAGGGAGTCCTTGTGGATTAATGTAACCATGCATTTTAGCTAACCAGTGGCTATGCACACATGTAAAAGTTGTATGCATATAGCCGCTGTTTGGCTTACAAGAAGTCATCCTGTCTCTACTTATGTCCTCTTTTAGCTAATAGCAGACCTGTTGCCTCTTTTGTACATTGTTTTTGATAAGAAGAATTCAGATAGGAGTATAAAGTGATAAATATTGTAATGTCTAGTTAAGCAGATTTCCTTGAGAGAGACCTTCTGGAGCACTAGGACTTGTAGCTTTTGGTTGTAGTTATATTTATATGCAAGTTGTTTTTAGCTCTATTTTTATTTTTTAATGTAATGCATATATGAATTACCTCTTCTGTCCAACCTTAGTTTTTTTTTTTCCTTTAAAGAATCCATTGAATTGTTTCTCTCGTTTCATGGTTGTTTATTGTGAAAGCAAAATTAACAATAGAAATCAAAGGTTTTAAGGAAGTATGTACAACATACCTTATTCTATAAGTAGGGTTTGGAAAAAGGTAAGGTTGTATGCATACCTTTCTACCTTTGTGAGGTATCCGATGCAGTACTGCAAGAAAATAAATAGTAAAATACCTAAATAAAAGCAACAAATAAAACACATCGAAGAATAACTGACTACATGATAATTCAATACTAGCACATTCTCTTCACATTTTCGAACAATTTCAGTCTCACTTCTTCCTCATCTTGTGATGTCACTACCATTTTGCCCAGTATACAGAAGAAAACGTACTTTCTGAATAATTTTAGAAGAAAACATGTAACTACATCGTAGATTAAGTTATCTACTGCGTTCTTGAGGAGTAAAACTCAACAGAGTGAATATTTGATTAACTCCTATTTTGTTAAAAATAAATATTGTGCTAGCTCAATACATGTAAATATGTAATGAGTATGGTTGGCATCCATGACGCTGTAATACTTCAAAATTCTGGCATAAATATCATGTAACTACGCTGTTGTATATGAAAACAGGAGATACTTGACACTAGAGATGATTAATGTCTGCAATGTACCCTAAAATAACTACAACTCCACCTCAACGTTGCTAATGACTTCTACACCTTAAATTGGCTCTATTTATTACCCCTCCCCTCAGTACGATAGTTTAACTCAACTATTACAAGTTTACAACATGTTGTGATCTTTCCGATCACAAAAAATGAATTTCCACAGCCTTAATGTAGCTGATTATTGAATCCATGATGTTAACGCTTAAGCAGATTTAGTAACCTCATGAATAGCGTTTGCCAAGTAACCAACATTTCCAGTAGTAACTCCTGCCATACTGCACCATACAAGAAGCAAAAGAAACAGATTGCGAAAAAAACAATCAGATAGATATAAACTTGTATACGAATACAGGTGCTTACAAGCTTGAACTTGACGACTCAATAATTATACCTGATACGACCATTACGAGTCATGTAGATGTGATACTCTTTTGTCAATCGGTCTACTTGTTCCGGTGTCATCCCACTGTAGCAGAACATGCCAATCTGTAGGAAGTATCGAACATTAAGGGGACAATAGGTGAATTCTTATAGTTACGTACTATTACAGAAAGTGAAGGAAGTCATTGATCTCAAATACCTGGTTGGTTATGTGTTCCCAAGATAGAGGCGAGCCCAACTTCTCAAGATTTTCCCTTAAAGCAGTTCTCATCCCGATGATGCGATCAGCCATGCCCTGGAAAAAACCTCTTTAAGTCATTGAAATTTTACGCTTAACATATGTTCTGAAAACGAGTACCAAGCTAAAGAGCAGCCAGAGCACCATTAACTAACCTTCACTTCCCCGAGCCATAGAGTTTTCAAGTTTGGATCTCCAAGGATGGTAGAAACAACAAGAGCACCATGAAGAGGTGGATTACTGTACATGGGCCTGGCAAGTTGCTGCAACTGACTTTTCACTGCCACTGCTTGTTTTTCATCCTCACAGACAACACTGCAGTGAATTGAGGCACCACAGCAAAAACATTGGAAGTCTTTTAGCTTTATCAAGTATTGACTAAAAATATCAGACCAGTGTTTGACAGGAGTCCTTTCTGACTAGTAAGAGACTTGTACACGCTATATAAAGATGAATATGAGGTTTTATTATAACACAATATATGATATATGGTATAATAAAGACAATTACTAAATGTATTTACGAAGTTCAACAGAAGTTTTGTTCATTCGAAAGAGAAAATAATAGATCTAGAAAGTACATGAAGATGGTATACTGATTCTGGAATCAGAAGATAATTTTAAAAGATAGATCAACTATGATTAATAAAAGATTAGTATTACTCTCCAGATTATAACTTAACAGAACAGTTCCCAGTGTAATCCCACAAGTGAAGTTTGGTAAGGGTGGTGCTTATACAACCTTACCCCTACATCTAGTGAAGATAGAGAGACTGTTTCTGATACACCCTCGGCTCAAGATTTAAATAGGCCTTACCCCTTTTTTCCAGATATAACTAGGCCAAATAATATATATTTGGAGTAGTATTTTACCTTAGGCAACCAACTCTCTGACCATATAGCCCCATATTTTTTGCATATGATTGGGCACATGCTATCGGATGACCATCCTCAAGAAATATCCTGATTGCCTTAGCATCCTTCTCTGGATACCCACTTGCAAATCCTTGATATGCCATGTCAAACAAAGCAAAATGTCCCTTCACCTAGAACCAGTGCAATAATTCAATGAGACTTATGACAAGAAAGAGGATTAAAAATATACAAGTCATTACCTTGAACTGGTGCGAGATCTCCCTCCATTGTTCCTCTGTCGGATCCACCCCAGTAGGATTATGAGCACAAGCATGAAGCAGAAAGAATGATCCTTTTGGGGCATTCTATGTAAAAGAAAGTTGTAATAGGTCAGGATAAGTAATGGCAATCTGAGGAAAAACACCATATCATGAAACAGTAGAAACAAAGCATAAAAAGAAACATCTCAACTGTGTGTTTACATACCTTTATATCATCCATCATTGCAGCAAAGTCCAAGCCCTTTGATTCAGCATGATAATAGTGATATGTTTTCTCAGGGACATGAGCATCTCTCCAAATGTTATGATGACTGTCAAGAATCTCATATTAGTAAATATCACGACATCAGAAATTTATGAAGTCATTCACAAACTAATGTTTTACTGAGCAAAAAACAATCAAGAAGCTACAATGATGCATCAAATGTACTTACTTAGACCATGTAGGAACAGGAATATAAATCTGTGAATCAGGACAAAAGCGCTTTTGGAAGTCCGCAAAAATTCTGCATGCGCCTGTTCCTGATAATGCTTGAATTGCAGCAATGCGTTTATCTTTTATCAAGTCTGAGTTCTCCCCATAGGCTAACTTCAGCGACTCCTGGATCATGTTGACACTACCTCCCATAGGAAGATATTCCCTGGTAAATGATGAATTGTCCACGTAAGCACATTACTGAACTAAAAGATATCCACATAAACCACCCAGGCCTTTTTTTAGCAATGCTGAAAACATTTTGATTCTTACTTTCAAATTCATTGCCTTGTTCCCACATAAAGCATTTTACTCTGTGTCAATTAATCCAATAGATTTCTAAAGAATAAGGACAAAATCAGAACATTTACTGATTTACATAGAGAAGTTGCATAGTACTTTTTACTTTAGGACACTACAAAATGTTTGACAGAAGCAGTTTTCAGTTTATGAAGTCAATTCATTTACACTTTCAATTTACAAAACCATTAAATAAAGTCACTTGTTATTTAAATTATTCTTTTATCACAATGAATAAAATATACATGTCAAATAAAAATGTATTCCATATCTAAGTCAAACTTCGTCAAACAACAAGAACAGATCATTTCAAAAGTAAACGCCGCCATTAGACTATGTAAATTTGATATAAACAATCCATCTTGGTAGATAGGCTATACAAAAGTATAAGATAGAATTGGTGAAGGGACCCATCTCCACCATCCATATAGCAGAAAAAATGAGAATAGAAAGGACAAATATCATCGAGATGCGGAAGGAAAGGAAGAAAACCTAAAGAATCAAACAGGTAGTGGAACTGACGGATGGAATACTAAAAAGAGATGCTTTATTATTCAAATATGCACTCACATACAGTCATTGATGCACAATAACCAACAACAAGTGGCTATAGTAAAAGAAAAATAAAGAATAGTCAGCACTGTAGGCGTATTCACGGGGTCTGATTCAGTTTTATCAAAACCAAATCAACTATATAGGTTTGATCATTTTTTTTTTCAGTTACATGAATATTATGGTGCTGCTGCTAAAAAATTTAATAAATTCATATATATTTTGTAGTAATTGACAAATATCTGTACTGTTACATTTTGCTATACACCTACAATAACTTTTCAATGATATATGCATTCAAACTTAACAAAATTTTA